>VYZX01018084.1:203770-317365 GCA_013401335.1 Brachypteracias leptosomus
GAAGGTCTGAAGGTCCCTTTGGTCACCCCCAGGCAGGGTGCTGGGCACTGTTGGCCCCACCCCGTTCTCCTGCCTGGCACTGCCCGCCTGGCCCGGGGCCACCTCCCCGTTCTGGGGGGCTGCTGACACCTGCCCCGGCTCTGCGCCCTCCTCCGCCTGCAGGGACACAACGGGGGGGGTCAACAGAAGATCAGAGTCATTAAGGGTGGAAGACCAAGTCCAACAAGACCTGTGAGGTCATCAGGGCTGTCAACACTACCATAGAATCATGGAATGGTTAAGGTTAGAAGGGACCTTGAAGAACATCTTGTTCCATGACCACCAGACCGTGTCCTCCAGTGCCTCATCTACATGTTTGTTGAACCCCTCCAAGGGTGGTGACCCCACCACCTCCCTGGGCAGCTCCTGATCATTCCGTGGTGTGACAGGTCAAGCACACACCCCCATCGTGAGGAAGAGAAGAGCTGAGTCACAGCAGTGAGGGAGAAACCATCTCTTGTCCTCCCACAAAGGGCTGGGCTGAGAAGAGCTCCTGGGAGCTACAAGGCGGTTGTCTCTCAGCACACAGCACGTGGATCTCACCAGCTTTAGGGGGAAAAGGGCCACAGGAGCTTCTTTTGGTGGGATCGGAGAGTTCAGAGCAATCCCTGATCTCTGGTTCTTGGAGGAACGGTGCAGATGGATGGTGGGACCTCCCTGAGAAACACCTCTCCCAGCAGGGAGCCCACCCAAGGGTTCACAGCTCCTGCTCTTCAACTCACACTTCTGAGGTTCCCACCAGAGGCCACAGAAATAAGTAGATGGCTACAGAAGGCTGGGGGTGGAGAAGCTGCACTCCATCAGCAGGACAAGGAGAAGAATGAAATTTAAACCCTCCCCTGATGTGCCAGAGCTCCCTGCACCCACCTTCACGGGTCCTCCTGCTGGCGAGTGTCCCACGTTGTCCAGAGAACCCACTTTGGCTTGGGCCTTCTCCTTGAAGTTCAGCTTCTGGTTCTCAATTTTGACATCTCCTCCCCCTAGAACAAGGTTGTGCAGGAATGAGCTGGAGAAGCCCCCAGAACGGTCCCACCTGAGATCTGGCCCATTCCCAGCCCCCCCCAGGAACCACTGGGGACCCTGGAGGAGGGACAGGACCAAGAACCACATTTGGTGTCTCAGTCTCTCTCCAGGTCAGGTTCAGTTCTCAAACCAGCACGATGAGGTTGGTGATTTCACTCCTGCAAGCCAGGCTGCAGAGCAAAGCCCTGGAGATGCCCTCAGGTGGGAAACACCACCCATCCAGCCAGACAGGCTGGAAGATGTCCTCGTGTCACCCACCTCCTTAGAGCTGCTCATGACTCTGCCTCCCCAGCAGGTGAGATGCTGCTTCCACCCAACCCCCCGGGTTGTTTGTGATGGCTACACCAGCTGCCCACTCCCACCCGTGTCCTTCACCAAGGTCTCTGCCAGCTCAGCCCCTCTGCACAGTGCTGGGACATGTTCTGCTGCTTCTCCTCCATGTGTTACCTGTTCCTACTCCTACTCCACGAGAGGTTGTTGGGTGTCTGCACCAACAGCTCCCCCCAGACACACAGACCCGAGTGCCCCTGCCTGGACTGCTCATGTGGGCAAGGAGAAGCCACACGTGGGAACTGGGTGGACACCAGGCTCAGGAGAACAGGAAGGTCACAAAAACCATCCAGAAGGACCTGGACAAGCTGGAGAAGTGGGTCTGTGTGAACTTCTTGAGGTTCAACAAGGTCAAGTGTAAGGTCCTGCAACCCCTGGTATCAACAGAGTATGGAACCCTCTGCCAGGAGAGCTGGGCTTGTTCAGCTGGAGAAGGCTCCAGGGAGACCTTCTTGGGGCCTTGCAGGACTTCAAGGGGCAATTAGATGGAATTAGATGACCTCGAAAGGTCCCTTCCCACCCAAACTCTGTGGATTTCCAGCAAGGTCTCCTGGCTGCAACCACCACAGCTCCTGCACGTGCAGCCCAAGAGGCCTCTCCAAACCCCAATTCAGTCACTGCCAAGCACAACAATCATTAAGCCCCCAGCACTTGGGCAGCTCGGCCTGGCCAAGGATGGAAGCCAAAGGCTTCGGTCCCAACAAAACGGGGTAAAACATCAGACAAGGGATAATTCCGGGCTTTAATCAGCCCTGGACAAGAGGAGTCATTGTCACCCCCAGCTCGTTACGAGGGGGCATTGAAGAAGCAGAGGTCGTGGTGGTGGCACCACGTTCTCAAGGCAGGAGCACGTTTGGAGGCACTGGAGCGTGGTGCTGGGTGGATGAGGTTGAACTGCTCTCAACCTAAGAGGCGTGGGGAACTCCCAGGAGAGGACAAAGACGAGCTTGTCGTGGTTGTTTGCAGCTTGGGGCAGGGAACTTTGTCCCTCGTGTGGGGAGGTTTGGCTGCCCGGAGCTCTCCTGGGCAGAGAAGTGTCCTCAGATCCTGACAGAGCAGCAGAAGTCACTGAACTGACCACACTTCTGGGTGCTACAGGGGTACAGCCCCAACACCCTGCCCGTGGTGATGGCACCTGGAGCTCCACACCAAAAGTGTTTTATGTAAGACAGAAGC
This sequence comes from Brachypteracias leptosomus, assembly GCA_013401335.1. NCBI lineage: Eukaryota > Metazoa > Chordata > Aves > Coraciiformes > Brachypteraciidae > Brachypteracias > Brachypteracias leptosomus. The sequence continues at coordinate 206,339 of VYZX01018084.1, forward strand.
TGCTACTGAGCTGGAGGCTAAAAAGATCCTTGTATCTGCTGTGAAGAACTGGAGGGAAGTTCCTTCATCCTTCCATGGGTGCTCAGAGAGCCCCAACACCCTCTGTAAACACGGATGAAGGTTCCAGGCTCCTGGAATGGTCATGGCAGGGATCCATCTTTTTCCAAATGGGAGGGAGAAAGGCAAATGGAGCCAGAGCAGCAGGTTATCTCCACAGGCCCGATGAAATCCCATCTCCTGATCCCTTCTCCTCTCACGAAACCACCAGGAATTGCTAAAGCAGCTTGACAGAACTTCTGGAAACACTCCCAGGACACAACCACCCCCTAAACTCCTCCAGTCCCAGCCCAGGACTGATTCAGACAATCCATGAGGAAAAGGTAAAACTCCTACCTGGCTTATGCTTGATATTTGCTTTAGAGCCACACTTGGAGGACACTTTGGAAAGATCAACCTTCTTGTTCTGGATCTGCACCTGAGGAGACAAAAGGAGACAACTCAACACAGGGAAATGTGTCCTGTGGAGCTGGAGGCCAAGGGGCCAGCGTGGACAGCAGGTCACCCCCAGGAGCCCACCCCCCTTGGCCACCATGGGGTGTTCTCATTTCACAGCTTTTATGTCTTTTTCCTCCAGAAAATGTCATCTCCAGCACTTGGCCCACGTGCCTTGTGCAGAGCCCCATTTCTGACCATCCACGGCTGGCAGACACACCCAGCAAGGACTCCTCAGGCTTTCACCTGGAGCTCCCAACAATTACATCCCCATGGAAGGGGGTTTCTTGTCAGACTTCTACCACAAATCACCACAGAAGACACGTTCAGAGGCTCGGGCTTGCACTGACAGAGCCAAACACCCAGACTCTGGTGCCAGAAATAAACCCCAGGTCAGATGGGCAGCGTGATCCTCAGCTCTTTATAGGTGTTCTATCTCTGACCATTCCCCAATCCATCTAAACAGGTCAAGCCAAAGGGCAGAGAAACGTCCCAAATCACCTCGTTACATCTTCAGCAAGAGCTTCACTACCTGCACCCTGTGAAATCCACCTCTCACTGCTGCCTGCTGTGAAAAGAGGGGGGGGGACACTAAAGGACCCAGGAAAGACATTTCTGCCCAATACAACAGGAGTAAGAACAACACCCACTGCTTCTGAACACATCTCCTTGGGGTTCTTGGAGGGGAGAAGAAATTACCTCCATGAATGGAAGGGAAAAGGGGTTCCCAAGCAGTGAACCAGTGAGGAACCACTTCATGTAGGTAGGACATCCATCATTTCTTCCAAGGCAGCCCTAAAGCTCAACTGTAATTTGCTACTAACCACAGGTCTCATCTATAGGACTCCTAAAAGGTTTAACTGAAGCCACAGACTAGGACATGGGACCTTCCAGCCAGCGTGGATGGAGTGAAACATCTGGAGGTCCTCGAGTGTCCCCAGTCATCATAACTATTTGAAAAACATCTTGGAAAAGGACACCAACATCACAGTGTCCCAAGGGATGGAGCAGATATAAAATGGAATAAAAGGAAGAGCTTCTGCAGGAAGCCAAGTTGGCCACTGCCATCTGCTCATGCTGGCCTTGGGGACATCGTGGGGCTGGGGACAACTCCCCAGAGCTGGCTCGGGGGCATTTGGAACCTGGCAATAAGAAGCACTTTGTTCTCCAGCCTCAGAGCAAGGAGGAAAACTACAGGAGAGAGAGTGGCAGAGGAGAAAGAGAAAGCAGGACACGTGTCCCTAGAGCTGGGAGTGTCCCCAGGGGGTAAAGAGACAAGTTTGGGGCCTTGTTAGAAGGGAGTTAATTAACTTCCCTAATGGAGTTAATTAAGCAGGAAGAATATCCCCTTCACTGGAATCACGTTTCTGTCTCCTCAGCAGGGACAGAGAGTGCACAGAAATATTCTGAGGGCACCCAATGGACACGAGGGTCTCAACATCAGGTTTTCTTTCTATGGTGCAGAGAATTCTCCTGAAGTCAAGCTCAGGTACATGAACCCTGCACGTGTGACATCAACACCTGGGCCACCAACCTCTTTAGGAGTTCAGGAACCCAGATTTGGTTGCCCCTTGCCAGGATTTAAGGAAGAACTGGTGATGTGAAGTAAAGGGTCAGCCAGAAGGACAATCACACACGTACTAAATGGCCAGGGCAGGTTGCACCAGGGTCAGGTCCTACAGAGCATCTGCACCCACTGAACCAGCCATACAGGGAACATGAGGACCAAAGAGCAAGAGCAGCTCTGGCCCCAGAAATTGAGTATTTGCAGGAAATTGAGTGTTTGCCAGAACTGGAGATTTGCAGGGAGTCTGATGCTGCTCTAAGGGTGCAGAGGAAGCCTCCTCAGAGGTCAGAGGTGGACACCCCTCCTCAGCAACCTGGTACACTGAAATATCAATGCAATAACACCGAAGTACTTGAGTAGCTTTTGAAACCATCCAACCTTGGCATTCCTGTGAACTATCCCCAGGCCAAAAGCCCTGCAGAAGATGGAGCTGCCACAAGGCAACAAGCCCCCCAAGCTCTGTTTTCAGGAGCTGAAGTATCTCAAGAGGTAACCTGGGGGTTTTTGCCAGACACTTCCAGGTTCTAACACCCCAACCAAGCCCCCAGACGTTCCAGGATTAACCTTCTGTTCTAATAAGCTCATCTCTGCTGCCAGAGATACCAGCAGCCTTTAAATTTAGAAATTAATCGCAGCTCAAAGATTAAACCCCAAAGTCTTTTCCTCCTCCTCCTCCTTTTTTTGAAGTCTTCCCTTCTTGTGACACGAGAAGTGAAATTAATCTGGCTCAGGCTCTCTCCATTAAGCCAGGGCAGAGGAAGGGGCCACAAACCCTCTCCTCTGAGCCAGCAGACATCTGAAATAGGTCAGAGGAGCCAGGAGGTGCCTCTGCTGACTGTAAAATCCACAGTGGGGTCAGTGATGGTCACGGACACCACGTGAACCATGGGAGAAATGGGCTGGCTGTATTTGTTGGGCCATGAAACTCAACACAGACCAAAAAAGAGACTAAATTCTCCAGCCTAGGTCATTCTCAGAAGCCCTGGAGCTCTACCACCCCTTCCTGCCTGGGACCCAGTGTTCTGAGGACTGACACATAAAAACACAGCACAAGAGGAGGAGTTAGTAGACAGACAGCTTGCCCAGAGCCCATACTTACATTCCCACCTCCAGGGACATGCTTAATATTGTCCTTGGAACCACACTTGGACTGAACATGGCTGTAGTTCGCTTTTTTGGAGACTATCTGGACCTGGAAGGTTACAGAATGGGAAACAACACAAGGGAAGAGGACTGGTTAGAGTTGTCATACACAGGCTGGGGAGATGCCCTAACACGGGGAACGAGGCGTGTGAAACTCAATCCAACTTTAGTGTCAGGTGTGAAAGCAACTGAGGAGAGAGTGAGAAAACAAAAGTGAAGGAAAGAAGAGGCTGCACAGACAGTGTTAGTGAGAGAGCCAAAGCACCACCAGGGGACCTCTCCATGGGCTCTATGGGCTGGCACCACCTGCCTGCTACACGGGTTGGGTTCCTCTATGTTCCCCATGGAGCTTTCCAGGAGCTCCTCCTGAGCTCCAGGGATCAGAGCCTTGGGGCCACCCCTTCCCACAACCCCACTGACTGCTCAATGTCTGGGTTTACCCCCATTGGATCGGCTCAGTCCTGGGTAATGTCCCTCAAACCCCCTGGTCTCAGAAACAATCCTGCTGCTGAAGGTTGTATTTAATGACAAGTCTTATGTTAATTAGAGTTCTAGACTCAGAGAACTGTTTGGGTTAGGCGGGAGCTTTAAGCTCGAGTCCCCCCATTCCCCATCCCTGCCAGGGCACCACTATCCCCTGTCCCTCAGCACCACATCTCCATGGCTTTCAAACCCCTCCAGGGAGGGGGACTCCACCACTGCCCTGGGCAGCTCGTTGACTAAGTTCTTCCTCCTTAACCCTCCTGATTAGATTGTTTCTTTAAACTGAGGTGACCTGGACATCCCCAGACCACAAAAGGGCTGTGCCAAGTGAGCTCCTACTCCCCAAGGCAGGGACTGAGCTGGAGGAACAGGTCCATGTCTACAGAGGTTAGTCAGGACACGTGTTTAGTCTGGAGTTAATTAACACAGCACAAACGTGGCAGAAGCCGGACCCTCCTTTCTAGAAGGAGGTGATATTAGAAGCACAAAAGGAATCACCAGCACATTCCCACTGGAGCAGGTTCCCCAGAGCTCCTCAGCCAGCTCAGAAAGACCAGGTGGAGCGGTCCAGCCCCTCTGAGAGCCCTCGTGCCATGGCCGGGGGTCACTGACTCCTCCAGAGCTACAAATCCCATCAACAAATCCCTGACTAGACCTGGCTTAAGCCAGCACTGCCAGCTCTCCCACCTCCATCCTCATCATGGGCTGGTGAGCACCTACCCATGGAGTTAGAGAGTCTGGAGACATGGGGGTGGGGACAGCACAGGAGAGATTAAACCCTTACATTGTGCAATCTAACCCAGCACTGAACTAAAGCTCTCTACAAACTGGTGCGGGTAGGTAGAGCTGGTCCTAAGTTCTCCAAGTTATGTGCCTACAAGTGAAGATGGCTCTGAAAACATGGACATGGGAGAGAAACCACCTCTGAACGTGTTCAGCTGAGAACATCTTACAAGAAAGAACTGGAAGAGTCTGTGCGAGGAAGAGTGACACCGAGAGGAGAGAGCAGAAGAGAAAGTGACTCAACATGGAAACGTTTTCCTTCATCTCCCACCAAGAAAATCTGAAATAAACTCACTTTCCCATTGGGCTGTTTTGGGGCACCCTCTTTTGATACGGTTGTTTTAGTAGGAGCCAGTTTAGAGCCTGCACTGGGTTCAGACTTTCGGGCAGCAGCGGCTGATTCGGGTTTTTTCTCTATTTTCCCCTAGATGGAGACAAATGGATGATTTCAACCAGCACAAGCAAAAGGGTGGGCAGGAGAGCAGGGAACAGGAGCTACACAGACCAACTCGGAGTGGGCAACCCAGGAGAACTTCTCACATGCTCTAATTGCCACGTCCAGGGATGATTTAACTAAGGGGGTGGAGGGGAAGCAGCATCACTCAGACATGGGATGAAAGAGGCACCTTGGGGGCATAAAGCAGTAACTGAAGTTCTCCACATCTCCAAAATCTCCTGGGTGCCCTCCTTGGTATCACCATTTCCCCAGTGGTCACACTGGCAGCTCTCCAGGTGACCCCAGTATATTGTATTATATTCTGCCCCAAAACCAAACCCAAGAGCAGCACAGGACCAGCTCCTTCACGTGGAGAACATCACAGAGACCTTGGAGGCAACACATCAACAGGCTCATTTTCTTTGTCATCCAGCTCCAGGAGCTCTGCTGGAAACAGAACCACTTTGCTTCCCTCCCTGGTGTCTCACCCACACTCTGCTGTGACTCAGGCTTTGAAAGCAACAAAAAACCCCTGATTTATTTATTTTTAACTGAGGAAATGCAGGTGGACCTGCCTAATCCAGCTGAGCAGAAAATCAAACCAAATTGTACAGGTTTCAGCAGCATTCAGCAGCTACCTGAGGATCTCCATTCTTCTGCTAGTCTAGATCCAAACAAGTGCAGCAGAACCTGCATTTTTGGGGGGCTCAGAATAAATCCTGTATTTCACTAACCTTCCAGCAACAGAACAGCAAACAAAAAACCCCCCCCAGTGCTCCCCCAGCATCCTCAGATCCTAAAAACCTCTCAGAAAGGGCAATTTTCTTACAAATACAGTTGTTAGGATTTAACAATTCTATGGAAATATTTAGGAAGTAAAGGGCAGCACAATTAAATGTAAAAATCCCTTCCTTTAAATGGACACAATACCCCCAGGAGGTAACAAGCTCTGAAACCCTCAGGACCCCAGGACAATCCCACGTGTTCTTTTTGACTGGTTGGCAGAAGGTTCTCCTGAGCTTGGCTTTGGTTTCAAGCCACACCATCCATGGAAGGGTCAGACTCGGTTTGTCATCTCCAGAAACTCTATTTTGGGAGCAGGAATTTCTGTCCCCAAGCCCGTGAAGCTCCAAGGGCTGTCCTAGGATGTCACACAACCAAGACCTTCTTAACCCCGAGGAGTAAATCCCTTGATGGCACCCAGCCCCCAGCCCAGGGGTGCCCTTGACCTTCGTGTGCCTGAGGTCAAGGCTCCCAGCCTGGAACCCGCTCTCCTGGCATCAGACTGGAGTTATCTGCTGAGTTCCTCAGCACCACAGCAGAGAAGTGGGCAAATCCACCCCACTGTGAGGAAACCAAAGCCCTCTGACCACGGGCAGGCTGGTCAGGATCTGTTACACCACATCCAACCAAGGGTTTATGATTCTGCACATCTAGGAAATGATTTAAACCCCCAGAAGATGGCTACAGGTAGGGCCCTAAAGCTTCTGGTAATGAGAGGATAATTGAAGCCCACTGCTGGTTGAGAGCCTGAAGTTACACCTTGTAGATGCTCTCCCCTTATAGCTCATTCAGCACTCCCCTCTCCTCTTCTTCTGGCCACCACAGAGAGCAGCAGATGTGGACCCAGCTCCTTCCAGCTCTAGGCTGAGCACAGTCCCTGTTCCTGGACCCGGGGAAGGTGCTGAGGAACTTGCTCCTGAACCCAGATCTCCTGCATCGTGGTGCATCATTCCCCCTCCTGCACCACTCCCCAGACTCATTCCTCTACTCAAAGGGTCACGGACAAGGGTTTGAGCTTTCAACACCAACTAGTTTCTATGTCAGGATGTAGGACAGAGAAACAGGGGTTGGGATTCCTGTCCAAACACCAGGAAATGCTCTGAAGGAGGATCCCTCCTACCACGGCTTTGTTAATGCCACAACCCAAGGCAGAGCAAAATGAGAAGAGCAGTGAGGACACAGCCACCAAAACGAGCAAGGAGCACCCCTCTAGAGCCACCTGCACAGCCTGGGCTGCTGCCAAGGAACTCACCTTTCCTCCCCCAGGCTGGTGCTTGATGTTGTCCGTGGAGCCAATCTTGGAGCGGACGTTCTTCAGGTCTGGAGCAGAGACGCTGCTGGTGGGACGGGGGGGCTTGGAACCTGTGCTGGGCTTAGCTGGAGCCTTAGCAGCTGCTTTCTTAGCATCTGCTGTCGGGGTGGAGGTGGTGCTGGCCTTGGTGGCAGCAGGCTTGGGCTTGGGGCGGCTGGTGGTGGCTCCAGGTACCGGGGCAGTGCTGGAGGAGGTGGTGGAAGGGGTGGTGGCACTGCTCTTGACTGCATTCCCAGCAGCGCTCTTGGGGCGGCTCAGATCTGCTGCGACGGGCACAGGATGGGTGGAGGAAAGGGGGAGAAGATGGGTCAGAGGCCTTTATACCAGGTCCTAAAGGTGCAGGGACCTGCTCATCAAACACAGCCCCCAGAGAGGAGGGTTTGGTTGGATGGAAGCCAAACAAAGTTACCTGATGGAGACTTTGCAGAGGTCTTCTTGGCATCCGCAGGCTTTGAGTCAGTCTTGATAGCTGCCCAAGAGAACACACAAGGATTAGGGGCCTGGGGTCCCAGCACAGCCTCCCCTGGAGCTCCTCACACACCCATGGCTCCTCTCCACCCACCGTCCCCATTTCTAACGAGCTGCTTGGAAGCAAGGACCTGGAGAAGATGGTCTAGGGCCCAGGGAGAAGTTGGACAATGGTTGGACTTGATGATCCCGGAGGTCTTTTCCAACCTTAATGATTCTGTGACAGGCTGAGAGAGTTGGGCTTGTTCAGCCTGGAGAAGAGAAGGCTCCAGGGAGACCTTCTGGGCCCCTCCAGTATCTGGTTGCTTTGAGCAACCTGCTCTAGAGGGAGGTGTCCCTGGTTGGAATGAGATGAGCTTTGAGGTCCCTTCCAGCCCAACCCATTCTATGATTCTATGAGCACCTGAGGTGTCCTCTGACAGCAAAGCCCACTCTGTTTTCCACCATTCAATGATGAAACACCTCTGGGGGTGGTTTGCATTTTATTTTTACTTAAAATAACTCCCCAAATCTGACAGCACTAACATTATTTAAATCCCATCCCAATTTGACTTCTTCCAAAAAAACCCCAAGCAAAACAACCCCCCAAAAAGCTCCTAAACCCTAAAGCCAAACCCCCATTTGTCCTGGCTCTAACCTTGCTCTCACTGCTGGGTTCTACCCCCGGCCAGTTTTCTCACCCAGACATTACTGCACATATTTTTGGTCCCTGTCAGGATTGTATAAACCCAAAAATCAATCTCTAAAGGGAGCCTGGCCCTTGGGCAAACACCAACGATCATGACCTGATTCCATCCCACCCAGACAGAGGACAGAGGAGCCAGGAGTGCAGCAGAACAAAACCACCCCCAAAGCTGAGCGAGGGAAAAGCCACAGACTGAGAAATACCAATAAAACCTTATTTTAAAGAGCTCTGATAATGAAATGTGAGGGGTTTTACTGTCAGTAATGCCCAGCTTTGGCTAAAATCTGCTTTATTTCCATAGCTGAGGGAAGGTGGCATTAAAACCAACCAGCAGATGGAGAAAATCTAAGTTAAGAAATTATGAAAGCCCCCATTTTATAATATTTAATTTCAATTAAGTCTTAGATTTTTAGATAACTAGCAGGGTCCTTTCTGGAATCCCACTAGAGGAAGGAGCAAGTGAAAGAGGCAGATAACTAGAGGCCAAGTTAGTCTGGATCATTCCAGCCTGACTTTGCTAAAAGCATTCAATTAAACCCCACTGATAAGATGCTCCTAATGAGATCAAACACATCCAGATAATTTAATAAGGCCTAAAGGAGAGAGATAAAATGAACACAAAACACTTCAAACAAAAATGTCGTGGCAAACCAGCCTCATCCCATGGAGAGCAGGACTGGGAAACCCCATGGCCAGAACAGGCTCGGGTTTAAATCAAGGCAGGAGGATTAATGGAGATTGGGGAGTGATGAAGCTGTGGGGAAAAGGGTCCCTAGGGACAGCCCCAGACTTTGATCTCCTGATCTGAAAGGCACAGAGATGCTCTGGTGCAAACATGAGCATCATTTATACAGGGAGGGGGGGAAAATAAATAAGGACAAAAGAAATAATCAAGAACCACCCAAGCCAAGGGTCTGATGTGGCTGAGAAAGGGGCTGACACTTCATACCTGGAGAAGTGAAACCATGGAATCTGAAAAAGCCACTAAACAGACATTTTAAACAGAGAGAGTGACTAAACCCCTGAGCAAACCACGGGGTCCCTTCTCCGTGCGGGTGGTGAGACCCTGGAGCAGGTTGTCCAGGGGGGCTGTGGATGCTCCATCACTAGAGGTGTTCAAGGGCAGGTTGGACGGGGCTTGGAGCAACCTGCTCTAGTGGGGTTGAACGAGATGAGCTTTAAGGTCCCTCCCGACCCAACCCATTCTGTGAGTCTAAGTGAGAGTCTCTGCCTCTTGAACCCGAGAAGCAGGAGCAGATGTCCTCCTGAAGCCCACTCTTTAGCCAGAAACCTCTTCTCTGGCTCAGTGCTAGGAAACGAGGAACTAAACTGTGGTCAGAAGAGCTCCAGGCGTCCCTCACCTGCACCCATGGATCCACCTGAGGCTGCACATGCTCAACCCAAGCTGAATTGTCAGGGCTTGGCTCGCTGTGATTGCTCTTCCATCCCCACCACCCTGTTCATCCTGTCACACCCTTGTCTCCTCCTCTTCCCAAAGAGGACCTCCTGCTTCTACCATCCACGGCTCCTCTGCCCACCTCCAGATCCAGACCAAGCAGCTTGGATGGAGCTTCTCCAGCTGACCTCATCTCTCTCTCGCCCACCCAGTTCTCCCTGTTCTCTGGCAACGTCCCACCACCCTCGCTGCTGCAGGAGCCTCTTCCTCTGGACATCTTGCCACTTGGAACAACCTTCCTGCATCTCTGCATCGTTGACTCCATCTCCTTTCAAATGTCACCAGAAAACGCCTCTTTGTTCGTGGCTCGGGCTTGGAAGGGAAATGAAGGGAACTCATTAAATCATATTCAGCATTCTGGGCTCAAGTTTGCATAAAAGACCACACAAAATTAATTCTCCAAGGATGTCCACGGGGCCTGTGAAGATCTGGGGCTCTTGGGAAGTGCAGCACTTCCTCTACACTCGATTAATTATAGTTTCCCCTAGAGCATGAAGTGTCCATCCAGCCCTAGAGACCCCACCATGGTTACACCACAGCTGCTCTTGGGGCAGCCTGCTACCCTCACAGTAAAGAAGTGTCTCCTTACATTAGATTGAACCTCCTGTTCACCAGTTGGTGCCCACTGCTCCTTGTCCTGTCCCTGGGCACCACTGACAAGAGTCTGGCCCCAGCCTCTTGTCCCCCGTCCTCTAGATATTGATCAGCATCGATGAGATCCCCTCTCAGCCTCCTCTTCTTCAGTTGGCCTCTGAATCATAGAATCACTTAGGTTGGAAAAGACCTCTAGGATCACCAAGTCCAACCTTTGTCCAACATCTCCCCGACCCCCAGACCATGTCCCAGAGCCCCACATCTACTGGTCTGTTGAGCCCCTCCAGGGCTGGTGACTCCAGCACCTCCCTGGGCAGCCTGTCCCAGTCCCTGACCAGTATGTGAGGAAGAACCAACGGTGCCACTCGAACAGAACCTTGGGGCTGGTTAGAAGGAGCCCCCTCCTGATGGACACCAGGAGACCACTCACAGGTTGGCCTCTTGGGAGGAGAAGCAGCAGAGTTCTTCCCAGCAGCAGCTGTGGTGACGGGCGACGCCGCCGTTGTCCGGGGAGTGGCCGGGGTGCTCCTGGCAGTGGAGCGAGGGGTGGTGGATGATGGAGGCTTGGACAGGGAGGTCCTCTTCTCTGTGGCCTTCACATCAGTGACCTGAAAGGGAACGGGAGAGATTAGGGCCAGGATTTCACCGAGGGCCTCCTCAGCGTGTTTGCCAACACAAAGCCAGAAATTAATGGAGTTTTTTAAAGTAACCACACAAGCTTGGCACTGCTGGAATGTGATGATGCAGGAGAGTAGAAATAAAACCAAGGCATGAAGCAACCAACCCCAGTCAGAGCAGGACCTGCTGAGTGTCAGAATCCATCAGATCTGTCTCGGTGTCAGTGTGTGGAGATGCTGCAGATGTTACAAATGTGAAGGAGGCTTTGATTACTGGACAAAACAGAAAACATCTGCCCACCAGCAGCAGCTCTGGGAGAGATTTCTTCCCTTCGTGCACTGAAACCCTTCCTAAGCTAGGGCAGCACTTATTAAAATGCTGTGGACACAAGAATCAGGTGTCTGGGGGGGTCTCTCCTCACTTGGAAAAATATTTAATCAGAGAATCACAGAATTGTCCAATGTCTGTCCCTGGTGAGTCACTTGTTTGTGAACTGACTGATCTTTGCAGAATTAAAATATTGAGTTAATGCTCGGAAACAAGGGAGAGGAGATTTGGATCTGATCAAAAAGGGAGTCAGAGGCATAAGAAACTTCAAACTCAAGGCACTGGTTGACAGAAAAATACAGATTGATGCTGTGAATATCCTTCTGTTGGGTTTATGCCACTAGTTTCAAAAGCACCCAGATGCAGCTGGTTAAGCTGCAGTGTGCAGCAGAAACGTCAGTATTTAGGCATCAGAGAGCTGCTGGAATAGGTGTTAATGTTCCCTTCCAAATTTGAATTCTTCTGCTACAGAATATCACAATGTAGGGAAGATTCAAGGGACGTTTCCCATTTTTTCCACTGCATGTGGACACCCTGCTTCAGCTTTTAGATGAAGAACACTAAGAACTCCCCCCAGACCTTCTCCTCTTGGAGAACTACCAAGTTCCCACATTTCCTAAGCACACACAGTTGTCTCTGTGCCCTTTTCATAACGGCCAGAGACAATCCATGGGAAATACTGAAGTGTTCAAACTCCTTTCCTACCCTAATATTAATATTGTAGAATCTCAGAATGGGTTGGGTTGGAAGGGACCTCAAACATCTCGTTCCACCCCCCCTGCCATGGCAGGGACACCTCCCACCAGACCAGGTTGCTCCAAGCCCCATCCAACCTGGCCTTGAACACCTCCAGGGATGGGGCATCTACAACCTCCCTGGACAACCTGGGCCAGGGTCTCAGCACCCTCAGGGTGAAAACTGCCTCCTAATTTCCAATCTAAATCTCCCCTCTTCCAGTTTGAAGCCGTCACCCCTTGTCCTATCACTACAAGCCCTTGTAGAAAGTCCATTCCCAGCTTTCTTGTAGGTGCCCTTCAGATACTGCAAGGCCTCAAGAAGGTCTTCCTGAAGTCTTCTCGCTCCAAGCTGAAGAACTTCAACTCCCTCAGCCTCACCTCCTCACCTTAGAATCATTTAGGTGGGCAAAGACCTCTAGGACCATCAAGTGACCTGATCCCCCGTGATCAGCACCAGAACTCTGCTGGGACAGCCGCTGAGTCAACGTGCAAGGAGGTTCTGGGAGCTCCCCCCAAGGCAAGCAGGTCCTTACCTTTGGTTTAGTCTCTTTTGGAGTTAAGGAGGAGGGCCGGGTGGTGCCGGTGGCCGGGCGTTTGGCAGCGGTGGCCGGAGGAGCTGCAGGAGGACTGGTGGGTTTTTTGGTGGGGGCGGGGGCGGCAGAGCTCGGCCGCTTGGGGCTGGTGGTGGCCAAGGGCTTGGCCTTCACTGCAGCAGGCTTGGAGGAGGAGGAGGAGCTGGACGCCGAGGGCTTTAGGGGTGGCCAAAAAGCAAAATCCGGTGGAAAAACCCAAAATAAAAGAAAATCAAAACAACACAACAGAAAATAGCGCGTTGGAAACCAAAACATTGAGCTGCAAGGATGTAGAAATGATATTTTAAAGGAAATTTTAAAGGAAATAATAATAACAACAATTTGCTTTCTGTTTTCTGAGCATAACCAAGGCAGATGCTGAGCAGGATCTCAGCATGGTCACTGGAATGCACGTAAACATGTTGTAAACAAGCAGGAGGGGACTGGTGGGGCAGAAGAGTCCTCACACACATTTACTGCTTCTACACCTCCAATGCCAACTGGAGAACTCATCTCAATAAAGCTTATCACACATTTATTAATTCATTTCCAGTCCCAATTACTGCAGGCCGAGTTGGTGGCACCTCCACAACCAGGGGCTGGTGGCACCTCCACAACCAGGGGCTGGTGGCACCTCCACAACCAGCTCTTTGTCCTGGTGGAACGTTCACCGAGGGCAGCTCAGAAAACAGAACAAACAGAACTTGGGTTTGCCACAGCTTGAGAAGCAAAAGAAACTGGCAAATAAAAGCCATGGAAGTGAAGAGGCTGAACCTGGCAAACGACCCCTACCTTTGTCTTCTTCTCGGGGCTGGGAGGCAGCTCTTTGTTGGGAGGTGCTGTGATATCGTTCCCAGTCACAGCTTCAGCTACTTTGGGCTCTTCTGGCTTTGCTGGGGCTAAAAAAATCAAAAAACACGGGAGAGTTTGTCAGTTTGAGCTATTTTTTAAAAAAAACCCCACACAATTTTGGTTTAGTTTGTTGTTATTCAACAGGTTAGCAGCAGGAGACAGAACTGAGACAGCTCCACGTTGGCTATTTCTGGAAAATTTTCCCCAAACCAGAACATCTATAGGAAAAAAGCTTTTCCCTGCAACAGGACAGGGTCCTGCAGATGCCACCAGCATCCAAGTTCTCTGATTAACCCAGTGGGAAAGGACAGACAGCAGCTGAGGGAAATTTAATGTGAATTAAATGAGCAAACCTGCCCATATTTCAAGCTCACAAAAGAAATTATTGGAATGTTACTGGTGAAGTTCTGACCCCTGCCAGGTTTTACACCAGGACTTATCCTGGCTTCAAACCATCCCTGTCATTCCTGCCCCCACCATCAAAGGTGGGGGTACCTAGGAGAGACTTAACTGAGAAATGAGATCAATGAACAGAATCGTAACTGCAAAATGAGATCAATGAACAGAATCAGTTCTGTCTGAACCCAAACCAGGACAGGGAGGACACAACCCCTCCTAACAGCAGCAGAGCAGCCACCACCCCTTCCCTGCCTCCTAAAAACCAGCCTCTAAAGCACCATCCAGCCACTGAAGATGGATAAAAACTGTCCTGAAACACAAACAATACAACAAACCATTTATTTAGTAGCAGCTTCACCACCTTTTCTTCCTAAATCTTGTAAATCCTACACCAGGACCACAGGTTCCCCCTAAATTTAACAATCCTTCCCCCATTCACCTGGGGGTTCAAACGAAGCTCTCTCTGTGATGGGTGGTGCCTTTTCTCCCCACACAACAGCTCATGAGGCTGCAGCTCATGCTAAGGACCAATTCCAACAGCAAAAAGGTTGTTTTCCACTGAAAATTGCTATTTATAGTGCACATTTTCCTGCTTCTCAGTCCTGGAGGGAGCATCTCAGAGGACAGCTCAATCCTGGTGCTAAAGCCACCGATGACACAAGCAGAATAAAACAAAACGGTGCTTTCCACCTGCCCTGGTGGTGAGTTTGTTGCTGTTGTTTATTTTTCTGACCCCAGGACTAGTTTAGAAACCTTTTTTTTCCTTGCTTTGCATTAGCCTCTTCCTCAGCATTTACCTTCCAAGTATTTTGCAGCATCCAAGAAAGGCTCGGGAAGAAAAACAAGCATCAAACTCTCCAGGCTGGACACTTTTGAGTGCAAAATTCTTCACGTTCACCTCAAAAGCCCATTTTTTGTAGCCTGGCTCCTCCATTGTAGTTTTCTCCACTGCATCTCAATAACTCTTTATATCCTCCCTCATTCAACTCCTCCATTTCATCTCCAGCAGCAGCAGAAAGACCAATTGTTGTCACCAGCTCCTGTCTCTGAACAACAACCTTCTGTCCATTCACTGCTCTCTGCTCCCAGGACCCCACGCCTGGAGATGGCTCCAGTTTGAGTCCTACCAGCCTCAAACATCTCGGCTATCAAGGTGACTTTCCATCCACTGGAAGGTACCTTGGCTGCACTGCCTGTCATTATCATTTCAGCTAATTCAGCAGCAACTTTACATCTCAATGACAGCATCACAAGGTCCACACAGCAACATGAACCCATCTGCTCTGGGAGCCTCAAAAAACCTGAACTTGTGAAGATTCAGGATCCAAACTCCATCAGCTGGAACTAACAGTGAACAAGCTTTGGACCAGGCTGCCCAGGGCAGTGCTGGAGTCACCATCCCTGGAAGGGTTCAAAAAATGTACTTCAGGACATGGTCTAGTGGGCAGGGTAGTGCTGGGTTAACAGTTGGCCCTGATGATCTTAGAGGTCTTTTCCAACCTTAATCATTCCATGAATTTCATGTCATTTCATGTTACTTATGACTTGAAAGGCCCCATTCCTGGAGACATTCAAGGTTAGGCTTGGTGAGGCTCTGAGCAACCTGACCTCATTAGAGATACCCCTGCCTATTGTAGGGGGGTTGGACTCGATGAGCTTTGGAGGTCCCTTCCAACCCAACCCATCCTATGATTCTATCTGTAAATAACAACAAGATCAACCCCCAAGAGCTGGGAGCTCCTCCAGAAGAGCATGGCTGAGGTCCCACCCCTCAGAGCCTGGGACACCCCGGGGTACCTGACCCCATGAACAACCCCAGGGGATGACAGAAGGCTGGTTCTGCTTTGTGCTGCCTCCATGTGAGGACCAACCCGATGTGCTCATCAGGTCTGCTCTCATTCAGTGTTTAATTACAGGCTCCCACCCAGAGCTGCCTGGGAAGAGGTCCTGCTGATGGGGAACAGGAGGAGAAGCTGCCAACCCTTAATCAAATCTGTTCATTAGGCTGCAAGAATTTATTTAAGGGACTTTCCAGTCTGCTTGCTCCTCCAAGCATGGCAACGAGCCCCTGAAAGACGTTTCAAAGACATTTTGTTGGAGCTGCAGCCGGGGTGGCTGCTCTGCCCTGAGCTCCTGCTCCTCGTGGTGTTCACTGAGGGGGAAAATCCAGCCCAGCTGAGTCAGCACCAAGAACTGCATCAATCCCGGGGGAAAGGGGCTTGAAGGAGAGAGGGAAGGACATTCCAATCTGGCATCTCCCCCGAGAAGCTCAGAGGCATGACCCCGTGAGGAGGGTCACTTGCTCCTGCTGCTCCTCGTCACCACGCCGTGAGGTTTTAACATGTCTTGTCTTTAATCCCTTCCTCTCTCCCAGGTTCCTCTGGAGCTCTGACATCCCAGGAGAACATCTTCCTAAGAAGCCTTCAGGTACCTCTCACAACTGGTCATTCAGCCCCAACTCACTCCACTGCCTCCACAGCACTCTGCTGGCAAAGCTTCTGGTTGTCTTCCCTCTAGGGAGATCTTCTCCCATTAGGAGGTTCAGGAATGGAGCATTTCCCCTTCATGTCACAAGGACGTACAGAACCTCTCCAAACGAATCCAAAAATAGTACAATGGAGAGTTTGGCTGATTTTTAAGCTCTGCTCAAGCCACGGGCACCTTTTCAGACCCCAAACCCAACTGGAGGCTGTGAGATCTCACAGACGCTCAGACCTGGAGGGACACACATGGCCCTGGAGCAACCTCATCTACTGACACATGGGTTTGAGTCGGGGGTTAAACCAGAGACTTCCAGAGCTCTGCTCTGGTCCCAGGGACTCTGTGGTGGAGGATCCACCATGCCATGGTGGAGGACGCCCACACTGGGTGCAATTGATCATAACTCCAAATCATAATAATCATAATTCCCAAAGCCAAGTCCTGTTATGAGTAACTATATATTTCCCTAACCATAAGGAGAGAAAATCCCACCCCACTCTCCTCCAAAAAAACCCCATCTCTCACCATCCCATGACTTGCAGCTTGAGATACCTGCTTGGTTTTCAACCCATAAACTCATTTAATGTTAGAACAGCAGGAGTGTTGGTGGGAAGGGATGGCTGGGGGTCATTTAACCCAATCCCCCCCTTCAAATTATACCAGATGGCTCAAGGGTGTTTTCAGTCCTATTCTGAGCCTCTCCAAGGGTGGAGACTCCACAGCTTGGGGCTTCTCCTCCAGGATTTGATGGTAAAATAAAAATAAAATACCACCCTTGAGAGGATGTTTTACAGCCTCTCTGTAAATTGCTCACGAGCCTCCCAGCATCATTTGCTTTCATCTGCTGCTATTTTGGTTTGATGACCCATATTCTCATACTGGGAAGACCGAGCAGCTTTCTCCTGTTCACAGCTTCCATGGCACTGATGACTCCATGGACAGTGATCACAGCAATTGCCCTCCCCAAGTCCTCTCTCTTCCAGCCTCAGGAGCCTTGGTTTATGTGGCCATTCCCAGCACGACCTTCTATCACCATGCCCTTATTGATCACACCTCTAATTCTAGCACAGCCTTTCAGAGGCAGAGGACAACACGTGGACTTACACATTGTACTCAGAACACAAGCTCAGGATGGATCTATAACGTGATAGAAGTTTTTCTGGCTCATTCCCTCTTCATTCCTCAATTCCTAGAGCTCCACTTGGCAAAGTCCCACAAAGCATCCTCATGACACCTATAAAAGCAGCATTACTGCTCCTCCTCCTGCGAGCACAGGAACAAACCCATCAGGTCCCAGCTCACACGAGGTGGAACCCAAGAGCAGAGCAAACACAGACCTTCAGTCCTCCAGATGTGGCACTTGAGGACATGGTCTAGTGGTCGTGATAGTGTTGGACTTGATCTTAGAGGTCTTTTCCCACCTAATGATTCCCTAAGTATCTCAGCATTTGCTGATACTGCAGGGAGCAGAAGGTGGGGTGAAGATAGGGGAGAGCATCTGGCAGGTCTTTAAGAACCTTACGTCTTGTTTTCCTCTCTCCACTTCACGGACCAGTTAAATGAGCATTTCAGTGGGGACCTGTGACCAGATCACTCCAACCCTCTCATCTCCCACCCCCCCCCCTTGGCAAGGTGCTAGCTCCCACTCTGTGGGGTCAGGGGCTCACCTGCCTTGCCCCCAGTCCCTGATCCACTTACGCCCTTCAGAATGGAAGGGGCTGGGCAGCTGTGGCCAAACGTGCTGGGGAGGGAGGGCAGGAGCTCATCCTCCAGATCCCCAGGCAGGGATATCAGCAGGCTAAGCTGAACTAAAGCATCACTCAATGAAACAGCCTCATAATTCTCATCGGGATTAGAGTCATCAGCTGAAAATCCATTAAGAGAAATAGATTAAGCAATAAGGCAATGACCATCTTTACTCTCCCTCTCCAACGTAAACAACCCCAGCCACAAACCCCGACCATGGGCAACGTCGGTTTGGCCAGAAGAGCTGCAGAGAAGCTCTGGCCATAGGGTCATAAAATCATCTGGGTCGGAAAAGACCTTTAAGATCATCGAGTCCAACCACCCCCACCCTGGAGAAGCTGCTTCATCACCAAAATCACATCCAAATAAAGTCGAATTTTATGTTTAAGGCTCTGAAGACAAAAGAACCTACAATTTAACAAGCCCCAGAAACAGGAGTGTAACAAGAAGCAGAACCACAACCCATGGCTGCCTCCTCCTCTCCAGAAAAGGCAAAATGAAATGTCTCCTGCTTGACCCCAATCCAGGCCAGCTGAGCATTTTCCCTGGCACTGCTCACAGCTCAATCTGTGGCTCCATCTTCCCTCGTTATCAAGAACCAAGGAACAAACCAGATGTCCTCTGCGCCTGCATCTTGTAAAGCTAAGTCGATTTAAGCCTCTATTTTTAACCTGGGAAGGGAAATCCTAAATCAGAACTTGTTCTTCTAGAACAACCTAAACTCCTTGTCACGATATGGACCGAGATTGAACAGTTCTATAGGGGCTGTTTGGCTGCAATATTGTGCTAAAAATGTGAAGGTGGCCATAAAAAAGCTCCCAAAGCCACGAGCTGCCCCCTCCTCATTGGCAACAGTGGGAGCACATCCACAAAAGCCACAAAAAGCTCTATTTCTGCCAGTGCCCCTGACACACCAGGGCAGGAGGGACAAGTGCACCTCCCAGGCAACCTAAAGATACCAGTAACCCCCCAGTGTGAACTGAAGCTGTCTCAGAGGGGTTAGCAAGGGAGGAGCAGGGAAGAAACACCCCAGAATTTGTATTGTGGCTGGTGTGAGCAGTGACGAAACCTCAGAGCATCTCCAGGTGGCTGCTGAAGCTTGGGCAGTGCTGGGCCAGGGGCACCCGGGGGATTTCCATGTCTGGAGGCATGAAGCTGCCATTCCACACAAGCAGGATCCTGTCTCTGAACACCTAAGGACAAATATCACCAAGGACCCTTCTAGTCCAACGTCAACTTCTTGGGCGTCATCTGATGCCAACCTTAAGCTGGTCTGAGGGGTCTTTCTAACCCTTCTATCAGCCAATACAGAGAATCATTGAGGTTGGGAAGGACCTCTAGGATCAAGTCCAACCTTTACCATCACTGGCCTTGGACTTGAAGCAAGAACCATCAGTGCCTTCACCTTCTCCTCCTCCCTGCAGCCCGTGACCCTCAACTTCTTTTCTTTCTCATTAACAGCACAATTTAGTCTGGCAAGGATGAAATCCACACCTCCACCATTCCTTGAACAAGCATCATTAGTTCATTCCAAGGTAGCCGGGCTGGTATTTCCCAGTCCCACAGTTTAATCCAGGTAAACCTGAGGTGACAATCCCAGCCCAGCCCGGCCGTGGTGGAAATCTCAAGATTCTGGGTCTACCCAACCCACAAAGTTCTGCTGCACAACCCCCCCAGATGCCATCACCTACCTAAGCAACACCACCAGAGGTGACACATGAGGTACGTGCAGCAAGTCACACAAGGGTTTACAGACACCGTGAGCATGAATCAATTGGTTGTTCAGCACAGGAACAAAGTGACCTCTTGTTTTGGGGAGACTCGGCCACGATCGCTGGTGGAATAAGGGACCAGAAGTTCTGCAGCTGGGATCTCCTTCCTCCAAACACCTGCCCCAGGTACACCAGAGATTTGCCTTTTGGACAGTTTTTAGAATCATTTAGGTTGGAAAAGACCCCCAGGGTCATCAAGTCCAACATCTCCCTGACCCCCAGACCATGTCTTGAAGTGCTACATCTACATTGAGCATGGAGTTAAACTAAATGTCCCATCACACTGACACCCAACACGCTGATCACACCCAGATCACACAAATCACAGCCTGCTTTGGGCTGGAAGGGACCTTTAAAGGTCATCTAGTCCCACCCAAACAAATCCTCGGTGTCCAAACTAGGAGCCTCTTGCACATTTGCCTCGTTGCAAATAAACTTGGGATGTCAGCAACCCCCAGCACCCCAGAAGTTCTGGGATGTTGTCCTCTCCAGCCACAGCTCACAGCCAGGAGCTCCCTGCATCGCTCCATCGACAGGAGAGCCGATGACTCCCACCTGCATGACAGGACTTGACATCTCTACTGGGGCTCTGAAGGACCCATGTCTGCAACCCACAACGAGCTGCCACCAGAACTGACACTACTTCATCTCACGGCTGCCACGGTCCCTTAAATCTGTCCACCCAACAGAGCGTAAGGAACAGGGAACATGGAGAGGATGGAAAGGGAAGGAGACAAGACACGATGGCACTTTGGAGCAGGGAGGTTTGTGTTCATAGGATGCCAGGCTGGAAGGGACCTCAGGGATCATGGCTGGACCTTCAAGGTCCTCACACCTCCTTCTACAGACCTCTGACCACGAGTCTTGGAAATGGAAGCATCTTAGACAAAAGTAAAACTAATTAGAGACAGAATTTGATCCTGCTGAAGGGGATAACTGGGAGCTGGGAGAAGGAGGTGGCACAGGAGCTGACCCACCATTGGGTGTCACTAACACACCACGAAACCAGGGAAGAGCAAACTCTCCTCTCTGGTAGTTCTCAGCACATCTCCTGGCTCAGAGGCTGCCCTTCCAGCTCATCAACCCAAACCAGCACCTTGGAGCCCCCCTGAGCAGCACATCCCTTGTCCCTCTCCCCACCTGGACGTTCCTCTCCCCTCTCACCCAGGGTCCTACAATTCCAAGTTTTAGAAGTCATCTGAAGGTTTAACAAAGCAGTTGGCTACAAAAAAGAGTCCCAAATTCTCAGGCAATTCTTTTGTCTTTACTCCCTGACACATTTTTGTTCCTCTTCCCATGCAAAGCTCTTCCCAGACAAAGCACAGAGACCATCCCTGGACCTCAAATCTGGGAAAAAAGCACATTTATTGCTGGCCGAAGCTGGCAGGAGGGACGGAGCTGTTGTTCCAGGCTGGAGAACAAAGATTAATTACTCTCCTCACAGCTTTTCAGTCCGGGAAGCCTGACCTCATACATCACAGCACCTCCAAAACAACAAACCAGCACAAAACCAAACAAGCTGCTATTGACACTTTGCAGTGGGAAAGGCTCCATTGTAACGGGGGGTGCAGGAAAAGAGGTTCCAGCAAGTAACGGGGAGATTTCACTTTGAATTCCAGCCCTGGAGCAGTTGGGAAGAGCTGAACTCCATAAATCATTCCACCCATTCCCCCTCAAAGAGAAACAGCACAGGGTGCTGAAGAAGGGGATGGAGAAGCACAACCCTCAGCTCTTCTCAGCACAGGCTGAGAGGGTTTAATTTTTATAATGCCCACACACAAACAAAATCAGAAGGATCCCAAAATCAGGAGGGTGCTGGAGAGAGACCTACACGGGGACCACGGGGGATGCTCCAGATTTGAAAACCTCTTAGTCAGGCTCAGGATCCCAGCGAGCAATTAACAGCTGGTGCTGCAACAGATGCTGTGCAACCGGCCAAGGAATGGGGTTTTTTTCCACATTTTCCCTCCATTTTCACCTATCTAAAAGCACATCCTTTGTTCCAGCCACCGAAGCCTGAGCCACGCGGGGCTGCTCAGGTGCGCGGAGCTTCCCACCCCTTCCTGCAGCCTCTCAAGTCACTCAGCTCCTGCCTGCTGGCTCCCCAGGAAGGTAAAAATTAGCAACATACCATCACGTGGCAAATCTCCTTGCTTGGGAGCCGGAGAGCTCTGCACACTGCTGACCTCAATTTCTTTTCTCTCCAGCGGAGCAGGTTTGCCCGATTCCATCTCGGCGCGTTTGCTTTTGGGAGCATCCAGCCCGGCAGCTCCATCGGTGGCATTCCTCTTCTCCCCCTTCACCACCACCTCCTCCTTCTCTTTGTCCTGGCTGCTGATTTCAGGGATCTGCTCCAGTTTGCTGTGATAGAGGCTCGGGCTGCCCAGCTCCTTCTTGCCCGAGCCGCCGCCGCCGTTGCGCTCCTCTCTCTTCTTGGCAGCCGGCTCCTCTGCCAGGAGGGGCTGATGCTCCTTCTCCAGCAGGCTCTGCTGGGGACCTGAGCTGCAGACAGATGTTTGCTCTTCTGCCACGGTCATTGACCTCTTCATGGGAGCGCTGGGCTTCCTGGCTGTGGGGCTGGAGCACTGGGTCAGGCTGCTATTAGGAGAGAGCAGCCCAGTGGCCACGTCTTCTCTAAGCACCGGCTCAGGGTATTTATCGGGCAGGTTAAGGGTTAGGGGCACCGACAAGTGAGAGCACTCTGACATGGCACGCCTCATCGCCTTCCTTTGGTGGGCAGCCCTGCTCAGAAAGCTGCTGTCCTCCTCACTGCCCAGTTTATCTTCCAGCTCTTCCTCCATTTCAGCCCCGTTATTGAAGCAGCTGCTTTTGGAGTCATCTTGTGCCAGCTCCACGGTGGTGGTTGGAGGTTCTGGCTTCGGTGGGGCTGGGGAAGAGGAGAACCCGCTCTGCACATAGTTGTCATTGACCACCCCAATGACACAATAGCTGGGGGCTCCATCTTTTTTCAGGCTGGCTTCCTTAGACCCCGAATCGTTCGCCAGGACCGAGTGGAAATTGGGATTCCAGACACTGGTTTCCTGCTCCTTGCTGGATTTGCTGGGCTCGCTCTCCGACACAGAGAGATTGGGCAGGTTTGGGGCTGGCTGGCACTTGGTCTCCATTCCAGCCTTACCAGCTGCCTTCTCCTGATCGGTGATGGCTTCATTTTTACCCATCCCAGGACCGGCTTTCTCAGCTCCCACCTGGAAATCTGTCGTTTTGGGGTTTGCAAAGTTCCCTTCGGCAGGAGGGAAGGTTTCGGAGATCAAAGACCAGCTCTCAAGGTGACCTGCAGCCGCCTGGTATTTTTTGCCCTGCACCTCGATTTCTCTTTTGTCTTTCTGGGCTATTTTTAGCTCTTTGTCTAGTTTTCCTTCGAAGAAGCAGAGCTTGTCCTCGTCGGTGAAGCCAGCGCTCTTCACCAGCCCATCCTTAATCGGTCCCCCCGCGTTGACGTTCAAGCCAATCTCATTAAGCTTCCCCTCAGTCCTCTGCCACTCGAATTCCGCTTTGCCGAAGTCTTTCGGGGCCTCCATGCAGAGGAAGGCTTCCGAGAAGCTCTCGGGGCTCTTGCCCTTGCAGAGCTGGCTGTACTCGGAGAGGGAGGAAGGCTGCTTGTTGGAGAGAGACATCTCCTCCCGCTCCTCTTCCTCCGGCGGGGCTGGAGCGAGCGGCGGGGAGCGGGCGGCTCGGCGGCTGCCGACGCGCTGACGCCACGCCGGGCCCCCCTCCACTCCCCACAAAACTCCTTCCCCTCCCCACCCCCTGCCTGCCACACGCCTTCCCCGGCTGGATTCGGCCACTCGTTCAAAGAAACCAAGCGTCAGGGTTTAGAGCCCTTTGTAGGAAGCCCAGGCTGCGAACGGCAGCGCGGGCGCGAGGGGGTTTCAGCATCCCCGGGATTCTTCCCTGAGCAGCATCTCTCAGGGCTCACACAGCTCAGGAATTTCTGCCATCTCCTTTTTCCTCTGTCAAACCCAATTATAATTGGTGCTTTGTAAGTATTAACTCCTGCTGCTGAACTGCTCCTAAATACCCAGGAGCAAAGGTCAGTGATTCCCCCCCCCTTAAACCAACACAAACAACTAATTCCTTCACAGGATTCAGCCACTAGTTCAAAGAGAAAACATCTTTTTGTAGGAAATCAAGAAGGATCCACTTCTGGAACAGAACCACAGATGGGGGGGGTTTAAGCATCTCTGATTTTTCTGCAAGTGGGTTTTATGATCCCCGTGCAGGGATTTCTCTGTGAGCAGCATCTCTCGGGCAGTCACAGAGCTCAGGAGTTATTGTCATCTCCTTCTTCTCTGCCAAACATTTATGATCAGAGCATTTACAAGGATTAACTCCTGCTGATGAACAGCTCTTAAAAATACTTAGGAAAAAAAAAGGTCAGTGATTTCCCACCCCTTAACCCAACACAAACAAGCCCCCGGACGAGCCCAGCCCTGGACACTGCAGCACAGAAGGAATTCCTTCAGCACAAGGGCTTTGTTTTCAGTGAATTTCAATATATTCTTGTGGAGCCAGCAGTGATCACAAGTGCTGCTAGAATGAGGGTTTCACCCTCCACAAACCATGTCGCTCCTACCAGCGAGTGGGCAAAGCTGGAAAGGATGAGATGGGACAAGCTAGGAGAGGTTCTGTGGCCTGAAATACTGTAAAATTGATTTTTAAGTAGATATTTTTTTATTGTGAACATATCTGAGCTCCATTTTTCCCCTTGCACTGAATTTACACCTAGCATTTCACATTTTGCCTATTTAAAACCAGTTTCAACATGCATTAAGTGCATTATTTGCCCTTCCAGCAAAGCCTCTGCATCCAGCATCCTGGGCAAGGCTCTCCTGGAGCTGGACACTGATTCCCTGGTTAAACTGGGAGCCTACCCAAGGGGGTTGAAGATTCCTCCCAGCCACTCAGCAGCTCCTGCATTAGCACCAAAGTGCAGACTCGTCCTTTTTTCCTTAAGTGCCCGGTTCAGATTAATCCTTGACTAAGGCAAATTCTCTCCTCCGAACCAGGGTTACAACACTCCCCAGGCACTGCCCACCCCAGACATCAATACCCTCCAGTCCAGGAGGGAAGGTTGTCCTTGCAGCCGAAGCAAGGACTCCCTCCTCGAGCTGAACTGAGCATAAATGGATTTATTTTACACCCAGCGACTACACAACGCCCCCTGAATTTAACCTGCTGCTGAGAAACGCTACGATCCACACACTCCTCTCCTTGTATTCAAGCTGGGGATTGAAGGCACTGCTATATTTAAAAACAATGACTCAGGAGCTGTAAGTTAGAGGAATTTTTCATGACACCCTCTAATCAACCAGAATAGTTCCACCCACAAGCTTCGCTTCTCAAAGGGCCTCAATAATTTTCCTGTGCTTTATTCGCTGGTGTCTTGCTGGTGGAAAGTGGGACCTGAGCTGGGCTCTAACTGATGGAGGGTTGATGTTTGCATCACTCAAAGTCTGCTCCCCAAAAAGGGCAGACCCCAAAGCCACCAAATCCCACGTAATTATTGGTCCTCCTCTCTCAGTCAATTCCAACACCAGATTTTTTGCAGCCAATCTCCATCCGTTGGAGATCACTTCATGCACTTGGCCAGGAGAGAGGGCAGGTCTGTGACCACCCATTGATTTGATTTGATTTTTAAAGCAAAAAGCCACCACTTCTAGCAGAGAGAGGAGAAAACCCTCACTGAGACAGGGGCTGATGCTTCAGGGCAGCATCATGAGGAGATCTGCATCACTGGGGAGAAAAGCCTGACTCAGAACATCAATAACCTGCCACTAACAACCCCTGCTCCTGCTTTATTTAATAGGGTTTTTTAATGGAGGAAATGAACCATCCTCAATACCTGGGTTACACAGGTCCAGGAGGATGCTTAGCTATGAAAAATCTCTGAAGTCATCTAATATTTAATCTCTCTGGACATTAATGGAGGTAACACAGAGTTTATACACTGAGAGCTTTCCAACAGCTCCATCCTGCCCGGAGCATGGAGTTCCCAGATCCTCGTTCTCAGTTCCAGTTAAACCCCACCTGTTACCAAATGCTGTTTTTAATTTAAATGTATTAATATTCTGCTCCCAAAGCTGTGCCATGGTTGCTGTGCTAAGCTTGCAGCTAGACCAGAAATTGCTGCTCAAGACATGACCAGGAGTCCTCACATCAGAGCTCTGGTCCCAGTTCTTCCTTTAGATTCCTACAAGCCTGAAATTTTCTGAAGAGCTACAAGAGAAACTAGTCACTGGAGATAGGCAGGAAACCTGGGAGGATGGTCAGAGAACAAGACTGGGGCAGATTCTGGAGAAAACCTCAAGTGATTGCCCAGGGGCATTGTGGATGCTCCATCCCTGGAGGTGTCCAAGGCCAGCTTGGATGGAGCCTTGAGCAACCTGCTCTAGTGGGAGGTGTCCCTCTCATGGCAGGGGGTTGGAAAAAGATGATCCTTGAGGTCCCTTCCAACCCAACCCATTCTATGACTCTATGATGAAGGGCCCATGCTAAAGAGGAGTTGGGTTCTAAGGGTAAGTTGCACCTCCTGAGAGGCAGCCCCTCCACTGCTCTCACCCTCTGTTCTACTTGGAGGAATTTCACCCTCTTCAAACACCAAATCAGGTGTTTCACAAGCCCTTTGGCTCTCCACCATCCTTATCACAGAATCACAGAATGTCAGGGATTGGAAGGGACCTCAAAAGACCATCTAGTCCAACCCCCACTGGAGCAGGATCACCTAGAGCAAGTTGCACAGGAACAAATTCTCTTTGAGAACGTGTCAGATCATGGCAGTGAAAGAGTTATGAGCTCCTGCAAGTCAGACCCTGCACATGGAGATTCATCCACTCGCCCGGAGCTTCTCGTGACCTTCCAGGGTCGAGAAGGTGAGACCAGAGCCTGCTTCACCAGGAGCTCCTATCTCTCCTGTTCACACCCTCTCACCATCACTAAACCCTGTCTCTCCCTGCAGGTCCAGCCTGGCACACACAGCCCACCACTGAACACCCCTCAGAGCTGCTCAGGTGCTCACCCTGCACCTCTGAGGAGGAACGAGACCTCTCCCTGTGCTGCAGGACCTGCCCAGAAGCCTCATCTGCCGGGCTGGGCTGCCCCAGGTGAGCGGTGGCAGTGGCAGGGAGCAGAGCAGAGCGAGATCACTGCGTCACCACGTCACCTCTAATGCCCAATCTGCAGCCTCCCAGCCTCAGCAGATGAATCAGCCTAGAGCTGCTATTTTTGCCTCACTCCCCAAGCCATTACTTATCCCTCCTAATGCCTTGGGTTTTTTTTCTCTCCCCCCCCCTCCCCTTAATCTAACCCAATCATTGCTGCACAGTCCTTTGCACTGGTTTCTAAGGCAACATCACTTTCCAGGATGCTGAGCTCCTCCTTGCCAGTGATCTCTAATTAAGCATTATTACCAATCACAGGCAGTGATCAGACCAGGCAGCACCGTTAAGGACACGCTCTGTAAAGCCAGGACCAGACCCCTGCAGTTCACACACTCACAGGTATGTTCACACGTGTGTTGAGCTGCTCAGCCCAGCCCAGAGCCTGGGATCTGACACGTCCTCACATGCTTCATCTCTCCTCATCATCGGGAGGAAGCCAGGAAAGGGATAAAAAAGGTGAACCAGAATATTCAGGATTTTTTGGCCACCAAAACTCAGCACCACAAGTGAAACTGTGAAAGGTGTGGAGCCCACAGGCCCCACGTGTGGTAGGGCTGACACTGAAACCACTGACACATCAAACCCCACTTAGGTTAGAACTTACATTCAAAATCCTTTCTAGAACTTACATTCAAAATCCTTTCTAGAACTTACATTCAAAATTCCTTCCAGAATTTACATTCAAAATTCCTTCCAGAATTTACATTCAAAATTCCTTCCAGAATTTACATTCAAAATCCTCCTAGAACTTACATTCAAAATCCTCCTAGAATTCACATTCAAAATCCCACTGATGGGCCAAACCCAGAATTAAAACCCACTCAGGAGTGTTTCCAACCCACAATATTACCAGCATTTGGTTCTGGTGGGAGTATTTGGCAGTGGGAACAGAGAAGAGGGGAAGCCAAGTCAAGGGAACGACCCAGAAGCCATGAAATTCCCAGTTTTAGGTTTAATTCCACACAAGAGGCTCAAAGGCTCAGCCACATTCCACACGCTGGTGACATCTGAGGGACTTTGGTTATCATCTCAGCTGCCTCCTGACACCACAAGGTAGAAAATATTCCTCCAGAAGAATCTGGGGCAGCTCTTACAAAAACAACAACAACAAAAGTGAGGCTTAAACAAACCCCGAAGCTGGATGAGGGATGGAATTCAAACTGCAGGAAGAGCCTCACATCCAACCTTTCCGACCTTTAAGTCAAAAATAGAAACAAAATAAGATAAAATCCCCCAAGATGCAGGGCTGGTTCATAAAACACACACAAAACTTCCTCCAGTGAGGGAAATCTGCAGCATCATGGTTGCCATGGCTCCCCAGGGAGCTGGAGCACAAGGCTCACACCTATTTCAGCAGCACTCAGCAAAGCCAGCCTGGCTCTACACTGCAAGACCAAAGAGACCTGAGCCACCCACCCTCAGCAGAAGGTCCTCCAAAAGAACCACGTCCATTATTAGGAGTAGAACATCAGCTGGGAAAGGAAAATAGCTCATCTGGGGTATATCAGGGTGCAAAGGAGGAGCTGCAGTCCTGCCTGACAAACACGGATGAAGGGTTGGCCAAGTTCTGGTCAGAAGGATGGGAAGGGGCTTTTTACAAGGGCTTGTAGTGACAGGACAAGGGGTCATGGTTTTAAACTGAAACAGGCAGATTTAGATTAGGTATGAGGAAGAAATTCCTCACTCTGAGGGTGGTGAGACCCTGGCACAGGTTGCCCAGAGAAGCTGTGGATGCTCCATCCCTGGAGCAACCTGGTCTAGAGGGAGGTGTCCCTGCCATGGCAGGGGGTGGAACTAGGTGGTCTTTAAGGTCTCTTCCCACCCAAACCACTCCAGGATCCTGTGATCTCCTGGATCCCTGTAGCTCCTTCTCTGCCCAGTACACAAGCAGAGTCACACTCCTGGTCCTGCCTCTCTCCACCTTCCCCTTCAGTGATCTCTGGTTTCCACTCGTGTTCTGCTGATGCACGAATTCCCCGTTCCATCCTCACACCAGCCCCGGGCACTTCCACACCAGTGGTGCCAGTTGAGGGACTCAGGCGGGTTCTGCTGGTGTTTCACAGCTCACTGAGCAGCTGCTTCAGCACGAGTGGATGGAAAGAGAAAAGCCTTGGTGATGGAGCTGCTCAGCAAGGCAAACCTGCTGCCCTGCTCCACGGGCTTTGTCACTCAGCCCCGATGGTGGTGGTCACCAGGAGCCTGCCCAAAGCCACAGCAGGGCCAGGGCTGCTCTGAGCAGACCACACTTGGCTCTAAACCACCAGAGAATCCATCAACCAACATCTCCAAACATGCTCAGTCATCCAGAGCTTCTCTAAAATAAACAACCAACCACTGAGTCCATGAGGTGCTGGAGGGATGGAAGCAACTGAATGTTGGAAGGATCTGCTCACAAGGGTTTGGAGCGATAGGATGAGGGGCAATGAAGTTTTAAGCTAGAGAAGGGTAGGTTTAGGTTGGACACTAGGAAAAAGTTCTGTAATATGAGGGTGGTGGATCCCTGGAACAGGCTGCCCAGAGAGGTGCTGGAGGCCCCATCCCTGGAGACATTCAAGGTCAGGCTTGATGGGGCCCTGAGCAACCTGAGCTAGAGATGTCCCTGCTTATTGTAGGGACCTTTGGAGATGCCTTCCAACCCAAACCATTCCTTGACTCTATGATGGCCCTGGGCAGACTGTGGTCAAGCCAACTCCAGACATGGAGTGAATTTACTCACGGGCTGAGGTGCGACTCTGAGCCAGGAACCCTCCAACTCCAACCACACTTTACCTGCACAACACCTCCAGGAAGAGCTTTTCTGCATGGCTCTGCCACTACAGTTCTGCTCCCTTGAGCACAGCAGGTAGCAAAGAACATGAGGAGTTTGGGCAGACAATGGAAAGGCTTCAAAGAAATGTGGATTTTTTTTAAAAACCAAGATGCTGCCTTCAGCTTCCCCTTTATTGTGAAGCATCATGCACCAAAGAACATCACTTCTGCAGGCACAAGTTCATGCAGAGAACACCACTTCCACCAAAATAGAACTACTCGGGGTTATGCAACGCTCATTAAAATTACAAAACCTCTCCAGAACCTGACCAGCATGTTAAGGCACACCCGAGCTGGGGGGTTGTTCAGTTAGTGGCTGCATCATGCAAACTGGCACAAGGAACTCCACAACAGGAACAAACTTTCATGCCTGATGACAAAGCAAAAATCTCAGAGCACCTCAGGGCAGGGATAAACTTCTCCAGCCCAGCCCAGCAGACTGGGACTTGGAGAAGATGCCAGACCTGTCTGAGGAAGGTTCAGAGTGAGCAGAAGTGCAAGAATATTTGTTATTTCACCTCTACCCATCCCATAGTCTCCATTCCAAAATTCCTCTGAACTTCATTAAGCTCTGAAATTAATTCCATCTCATTTCCTATGGGCGCAGGGACCTCACTCCCTGGACAAGGCCCAGAAGTAACAGCCCAAAACATTTTCCAGCCCATCCAGAGTCTCAGCAGAGAGAGAAAGTCTTAAAATCAATATCAGTTCCACTATTGCTCTGTCACAACTCTAGAAAAGCACATTCTGTAGCTGTAGCAGTTCAAGGCAACGCTTGGAGACATGGTCTGGGGGTCAGGGAGATGTTGGGCAAAGGTTGGGCTGGATGATCCTAGAGGTCCTTCCCAACCTAAATGATTCTATGGTTAAAGCCATCACCCAGTTGCATTTAGGATTAAAACCAAGCCCCGGGGGGTGACAGCCATGGAGGAGGTTCCTGCCCCAGAGGTTCCCCCCTCCCTGCCCACCACAGTCCCATGGTGGTTCACTGGAGCAGAAGAAGGCCCCCTGCACCTCAGAGGACTGGTGGAACCACACCAAGAGGTGCAAGTTGACTGAAATATTGACCATTAGCCATGCCAAACGATCCCGAGCTCTGGAACTGGGGCCACGCTGTCCCTCCTCCACACTGGGAGTTAGCTCAGTGAGACAGGCAAGCAGAGGAGCAGCCCCTTGAGCTCAGCCCACACCCCGCTCATGCCACGCTCGCTTGTGCCACCACGGATTAAGAGCTACCAACTCATGCCAACAGAGAGCAGGGGCTTGCACACAAGCTGCCTGGTTACTGCGGTGAGGTCCCACCACACACACACCTTGGGCTGGCCTCTGCTGGCTCCCACCAGAGGCTCTCAGCTGCTTGGGTTTCTCTGGAGCAGACCTGGCTGGCACAGCTGGCACCCCTCTTGCCTTGGTGGGTCTCATGTAGCCTTTCAGCTGCTCTGCTGCTTTAACTCGCTCTTTCTTTGCCTCCTTCACAGCTTTTGGTTTGTGTTCTTCTCCCTTTTCTTTAGGTGTGTCTTGAGGTTTATCTGTCTCGGGCTTCAAGGCTGGGGCACCCTTCAGATGAGCTCCTCCAGCTTCTGCAGGCTGAGCATGACCCCCGTTGGTGTCTTGAGGGCTTAGCTGGGTTGCCTGGGCAGCTGCCAGGTTTAAACCAGCAGCCTCTGCTCCAGCTGCTTTGCTGTCCACACCACCCAGGCACCTCTGCTCACTCTTCTGGGCTCCATCCAGCTGAACCTCTTCAGCTTTGTTCTCCACCAATGCTTCTGCCACCACCTGGGACACAGCTGCTGCTCTGCTCCCCGGTGCTGCTGCACCCTCTGGGGAGGTGCACCCAGGGCCCTTCTCCCCTGAGATGGTTCCTTCTGGCTTCCCTGGCCCTTGGGCACCTGCAGGAGCTGCTCTAGTCGTTGGCTCTGTCACCTGCTGAGGAAGGGCTGAGGAAGGGCCATCAGTGTCCTGCTGCTTCTCAGTGGTGCTTATTTCACCATCCCCCTTTGCCACGGGAGGAGGATGAACTTTGTCCTTCTTTGGTTCCATGTCCTGGTTAACAGGATGATCCAAAGAAAGTGTTTTACTTGCCTGGGCACCATCCTGGGCACCAGCCTCTTTGGCCTGCCCATCTTCCTTGGAAATCTCTTCTCCAGGCTCTTTGTGTTGACCGATGGGTGGCTCACAAGGTTTCTGTGCCTGTGTCTCCTTCTCAGCTCCAGCTTCAGGCTCTTTGCTGCTTTTCTCTGCTGCTGCTTCAGGAGGAGGAAGCCCCCGACCTCTTGGCCCCTCATCCTGCTTCGGGAACCCCAAAGAAACATTGTCCTTGTCACCAGGGCTGGTTCCTGCAG
The DNA here is from genome assembly GCA_013401335.1 of Brachypteracias leptosomus. Taxonomy (NCBI): domain Eukaryota; kingdom Metazoa; phylum Chordata; class Aves; order Coraciiformes; family Brachypteraciidae; genus Brachypteracias; species Brachypteracias leptosomus. The sequence continues at coordinate 238,373 of VYZX01018084.1, forward strand.
CCTGAGCAAGGGGCTCAGAGTCACCTCCTTTATTGCTCCAAAGCATTTGAGGGCCAGAGGTTTTAATATTCCTGTTTTCATCTACCAGGTCCATGTCTTCCATTGCACATCCCACCCCTGATCCCACGGGAGGTCTCCCTTCACTCCTCTTTGCTTTTGGCTCTGGCAACCCAGGCTGCTCAGGGGCATTTCTATCCTTCTTACCCCTCCCATCATAGCCCCTCTTTTTAGACCTGTCAGTAACTGTGGGATCCACCACTGCTGGATGCTCTGGGGTGGGAGCTCCACCCTCTCTGCTGCCAGGAGTGGCACCTTCTGCTTCAGGCTTCTCCAGTATCTGCCCATCACAAGGAGGAACCATCTCTGCAGCTGCTTTCTGCTCCAGAAGAGATGGCTGTGGCAAGTTCACCTCCATCTTCCTGCTCTTCTCTTTACTACCTGGGTGTGAATTTGCTGGCTCCAGAGGCTTGGCAGGAGCTCCTACCCCAGCAGCATCACTCAGGTCACCTCCCAGGCTCAGCGAATGAGTCTCTTTGCCTTTATCACAAGGCTGAGCTGCTTTCCTGCTCCCCACCTCTCCACCCACTGGACGAGGTCCCACAGAGTGCTCAGGGCTATTTTCAGCCCTTTTCCCTTTCACATCCCTACTTTTTTTCTTGGCCTTGTCCCTGGTGGGACCATGTGCTACAACCTCCTCTGTCCTGTGCTCTGGGAAGGGCTGGGATCGATCTGGTTCCTCACCTCCACTCATGGCCCAAGTGTCTTTAGTCTTGCCTGTTTCTGGCTCTGCTGTCTCTGCTTTATGACCTGAAAGGTTTGGCTGACTGGAGAGACTCCTTTTAGTGCCCCCCTGTCTTTCTGGCTTTCCCAGCACCTCCTTGGTCACCCCTGTCACATCCTCCAGCAAAAGCTCTCTCTCCAAACCAGACACCTTCTCTTGAGCACAGGTCACCTCTCCTGTGCTTCCAGCCACCATCTCCTTGCCTGGAAGACCACTGGTTTCCACCCCAGCCCCCAGCCCAGCTCCCTGCCCCACAGGACTCTTTTCAGGCTTTTTCCTTTTCCCATCACTGCTCCTCTTTCTGGGTTTCTCTGCATCAGGACCTTCCACCCCTGCAGAAGCCACTCCAGCCTCTTTGCCTCTGGCCTGGCTGGTGGTGTCAGCCCCAGCAAGGGGCTTTCCCTCCTCTCTGCTGCTCTCCAGCAGGAGGGGTTGATCTGCAGCACCCAAACCAGCTACTTTGGCTTTCCCAACACTTTCCCTGGGCTCCCCTGTCACCACTTCAACTGGCCTCTGCATTTTAGACACACCTGCTGTGTCCTCCTGCCCAGGCTCAGCAGCAGCACAGCCCCTCTCCCTGCCCCTGTCCCCACCACCAGCCTCCCTGGCTCTCTCAGCTCTGCCAGGGAAGCCACGTGGGTCCAGCCTATGCTCAGCAAAAGGTGGCTGGTAAAAAATCCTTTCACTTCTCTTACTTCTCCCATCACTACCTCTCTTCTTTGGCTTGTCTGCAGGACCAGGGTGTGGAAGGTTTCCTGATGGGAGTTCTCCAGCAGGAGAACCTCTGCCTTTATCAGGGGAGGTCATTTCTTTCCCAGCCTCCTCTGTCCTCGCTCCCTCACCGAGGTTGTTCACACCCTCTGAAAGCATCACCTGCTCTGAGAAGCTCCGGATCTTCTTCCCTTTCCCCTCCCCACGCTTTTTCTTAGCTCTGTCCATGCCCTGGGCAATGTTGGGATCTTTCCCAGCCTGCTGCTCCAACCCAACAAACCCTCTCCCTTTGTTCCTGTCAGGGGAATCTGCTGCCATCTCCCCAGAGGTGGGATGTTGGGAGGCACCAGACTTGGCCCACAGAAGGGGCTGCTCTGGAAGCCCATCAGATTTTCTGCTTTGCAGAGCAGCAGCTTCCTCAGGGTCTGGTGAAACTAACGGTGTCGCAGGCGTTTGAGGAAGCTCCTTGGGTTGTTTGAAGGACTCATCTCCAACCTCTTCACTTCTCTCACAACTCCCTCTTTTCTTTGCTGCTGCTGCCCGTGCCCCACCAGCAGCCTGGAGCTCCTGATGGACAACATCACTGAGGGCTTCATGCCTGGGAGATGTGCACTTAACCTCCTTGTCTTCCTCAGAAAGGGGCAGTTTGGGGGGTTTGGGCTGTGAAGGAGTTTCTGCTTTGCTCAGATCACTCACTTCAGACAGAGGTGCCTCCAGGCTGGCACATTTTGGCTCCTTATACTCCCTCTTCTCATTTTTACCCAGAAAATCTCTTGGCTGGGGCTTGGCCGGCCCCTTTGCTGTGATGGATTCCTCCACCTTACTGCCCCCCTGCTCCCTCTCTTTGCTTTTGCCTTTAGGTTGCAGGACCGAGCTGGCATCTCTCATTTCTTCTGCCTTCAGGGCATCCCCATTGTTCACACCCAGCACAGCTCCCACCTGGACGTTGGCTCTGGGGACCTGCTCTGCTGGTGCTGGCCAGGAGAAGACAGTTTGCTCAGCCAGGATGTGACTCCCAGGCATTACTCCAGCCTCCTTTGGCACATCCACAGCTCTGCCTCCCGAGGCAGCCGATGGCTCTTTGTGAGCCATGGGGCAGGCATCTGCCTTCTGCAACTCAGCAGCAAAAGGGGAGTTTCTGGGAGCTCTGGAGCCCGTTGGATTCTCCTCCCAGAGCTCCATTGTCCTTGGCAGCTGGTTTCGCTTTTGTTTGGGCTTCTTCTTCTTCCTCTTCACAATGCCCAGAGCCCCTTCCAGCTCCCAGCTCTCCCTCGGGAGGTCTCCGCAGGTCTCCAGCAGCACCTTGGGGGGCTGCTCAGCTGCTGTTTTATGGGTGACCCTAGTGCAGGGGGGTGCTGCAGCCACACAGGCGAGCTCCCCTAGAGAACAGGGCTCTGGGGGGGGGTCAGTGCTCTTCGGAGGTGGGACACCTACCGGCCGTTCCTCGGGCACCTCTGCAATGGGCAGCGGGGCAGGTTCTGCTCTGCCCAGCCTGTGGTCACTGGCTGTGTTAGCTTGCCTGACTTGGGCACTGGGGACACCTGGAATACAGGAAGCCTGCTCAGGCATCAAAGTGACCATTTGCTTTATAAAAATAATAAATAAATACTCTATACGTGGTTTTAGCCACCTAACCCAGCCCACCCTGCAGTTACCCAGCACCAACACCACGCTGGGTCCGGGGCTGGGCTAGGCACTGAGAGGCAAATCCTATTTAAACTGCTGCCCATAAATACATCAGTGCTATTTAAAAACACCTCGTTCCGTGCTCTCACCCCACCAAAGAGCAGCAGATCTTGCAAGGACATTCTCTTGCTTCTGAAAAATGCATTAAGGATCCATTTTGTCTTAGCAGGACGAGGGAACAGATTTGTCTCTAGCTTTTTCTATCCCTAACTGGCATCTTTCCAAAGTGTGGAAAATAGAAGTTTAGTGGAAAGATGAGGATAGGGAAGAGAGAAGGGGCATGGTGGGGAAGGGGGAGCAGAAGAGCCAAGCTTCCCCAGCACCCCCAGTGGAAGAAGCAGGAGGTAGAACCTCCATAAGAGACGTTATTTGCATTTCCAGTACAGCTTCCTCAGCTACAAGCCACTGGTTTTAAAGAGAGCACCAGTTATTTCCCAGTTAGCCCAGCCCCCAGCCACCAGTGCCACCAGTAACAGCCCACCAGAGAGGCTGGGTTAGCAGAGCAGGGATAAAAAAGAATTTTTAAAATCACATTTTCCTCTGGTAATTAGAAAACTCAATTTGTAAGGAGGTCTTCACCAGGAGTATCCTCATCAGAGTTAACGGGGCTTCTTAACACCCCAATAAAACTCGTGTAATGGCAAAAGGCTTGGAAATTCCAGAGCAGAGAAGAGATAAAGTATGAGCAGCACCCATCTAGGGGCTTTCTGAACAGAGGGGAAGAGAATCTCAGAGAGCAGGGATCAGAGGGACAGTGATGAACACAAAAGATCTCTCCTTGCTCAGGTGCCAAGGTGAGAGCAGCTCACAGAGGATGGATCCATCATGAATTATTATTTTTACTCTACCTGGGGGCTCTTGCAGGGTTTCCTCTTGCTGGACGTGGTTGTGCTCAGCCTCCTCCTTTGGTGTCTCCGTCACGGGCACATCCAGAGCAGGAAGGGCTGTGTTGGGAAGGGCTTGATGTTCTCCCCCAGCTTCTTTTGCTTCTAGTGGAACTGAAAATATGAAGAGAAGGCTTCAGCTCCTGGGTAGAGAGGCCACCTGGAGTTTAAAGGCCACCCCTGGACAGGGTGCAGGTGTTTTATTTTCCATAGGGATGAACTCTAAGCTCCTGTAGCCTCCTGTGTGTCTCCTCCTCACAATCCCATTTTAAGGAGCATTTTTCTTGGCAGCCATGCCAAGGTGGAGGTAAAACATGAAGCAAAGACTCTCCCGGGGCTCACACACAGGGTTGGGGTTTGGGTTTTTAATCTGTAACCAACCAAACTGAGCCTGCACCAGCTTCCCACTGGCATCCAAACCCAGAAGATACCCCAGCATCAGTCAGGAGGCCCCATCTACTGCTCATCATCTAGGATCCATGGACACCTCAGAATATATTCCTGCAGACACTACAGAATTCCTCACTCCACATAATTGTGGCAAGTTTTAATTTGTCAGAGATAATTACATTGGAGAACTGTTCTAGGTGTAATTAATTTTATTTCAGATTTGAATAGACATTAAAATGCTGACCCACATTGGTACAGCTGGGGGGGAAGAAGAAAGAGACAAGTTCTACGATGGTAATTTCCAATGATACCATCTATTTACTATTTATTTATCTCTTTATTACCTATTCATTGTCTAGAATAATGGCTTTGGGCTGGAGGAGGGGAGATTTAGACTGGAAATTAGGAATAACCCTCCTGAACCAAACCCTTTGGTGTTTGTCCTTGGTCAGGACAGGAGGAAAATGTCCCTGAGAAAGAACTTGAGCAGGGGGACCAGAATCAGCTGCCAGGGAAGTGCTGGCTCCACTCTCATCCCCTGGTTTGCATTTCTCACCTGCTGGCTCTGCAAGATGGTTTGTCTGTTCTGGGAGATGCTCTTGGTGGAGGCCAGGAGGTGGTTTGCTGTCTTTAGCTTTCTCTAACAGCTCAGCACAAGCTTCTGGGCCTTTGGGTTCTTGTTCCACGTTTGCAGTCGCTTCTGCCAAGGGAATGAGAAGGATAAAATGTCAGATTTTTTAATTTAGATCAGATTAAGCAAGACAAAAGCCACTTCCTGACCTAATTCTGATCTTCCATGAGAAATGAAAGGGTTTCCTCCCTTCCAAACCAGTGGGAATCTGCCTTGTGGGATCATTTCCCACCAGCTCTCCCCTCCTGACAGTCCAAGACTCTTCAGACACCCCCACTCACCTGGGGGCTTGTCCAAGGGTGACTTGTCCTGCTCTGGAGAAGCCTCAGATGTCACCAGCTTCTCAGGAGCAGCAGCCTTGGTGGCAGCTGCAGGGAGGGACTTGTCTTCTGCAGAGGCAAACTCAGAATCCACAGGAGGAAGAGTCTTGGCTTCTGCTCCAGGAGCAAACCCAGAATCCACAGTGTGGTGGTGGTTGAGTTCAGCAGCAAACTCTGCATGTGCTGATGGGGCAAACCCAGAATCCACAGCGTGGTGGGATCCTGCCTCTGGTGCTGGGGCAAAGCCCAAATCCAGGGCATGGTGACATCCTGCATCTGGTGCTGGGGCAAAGCCCAAATCCAGGGCATAGGGAGACCCCACATCTGGTGCTGGGGCAAAGCCCAAATCCTCGGTGTGGTGGGATCCCACATCTGGTGCTGGAGCAAACCCCAAGTCCATGGCATGGTGGGATCCCACATCTGGTGCTGGGGCAAACCCCCCCATGATATGGTGGGAACCTGCATCTGGTGCTGGGGCAAACCCTAAATCCATGGAGTGGTGGAATCCCACATCTGGTGACGGGGCAAACCCTGAGTCCATGGCATGGTGGGATCCTGCATCTGGTGATGGGGCAAATCCTGAATCTTCAGCTGAGGCAAACTCCAGACCTGCAGCACAGTGGGATGTGGTGTCTGCTGCTGGGGCAAAGCCAGGGTCTGGCACTGGGGAGGCTGCAGCATTGACAGCAGTAGGAGGCTTGGCTTCTGCTGCAGGAGCAAACCCAACATCCATCACCTCAAAAGGGTTGGTTCCTGCTGCAGGTGCAAATCCAGCATCCAGAGCTTGAGCAGGTTTGGTGTCTTCTGCAAGGGTGGAGCCAGCTTTGTCTGCAGAGAGGGACAGGCCATCCGAGGTGGGAACACAGGCTGCATCTGGGACACAAACCAGACCACAGACACCATCAAAAGCACAGAATGGAACCACCTGACACTGGTTTCATGATCCTCTCCAAAATAAAATGTGAATATTGTGATTTTATAAAGAATAAGACAGTGAAGAAACATCTATTAAAGCAGGATGATGCTCCCTGGGGAACCATGGGAAGTACTGGAACAAAGCACAAAGAAACCAAGGATTGGTGCCCAATGGACCACGAGGCTGATGCTGTGTGAACACAAACATCTTAAAGCTCTGGTTTAAAGAGGTCCTTTAAAATAGGTGGGTTTAAGGTATTTCTATATAGGTCTAGCCATGTTCTTGACACACCTTTTGTGGAGCTAAAATTCTGAGGAAGTAAATCACAGAATCACACGGTTGGGAAGGACCCGTAAGATCATTGAGTCCAACCATGATCTATCTCTACCAGAATCACCAGATCTCTGTGAATCTCAGGACCATTGTCTCTAAAGGATCATTAAATCACTCACTGGGCTGTTGAGCAGTGGCTGACTTGCCATTTCCCACCACCACCATCTGGGTACCACAAACCTTTAGTCCCCATGGACTTTGTTAACACCTCGAGGTGTTTCCTTCAGGAGAGGCAATCCCAGCTTCTCCATGACTAACCCCAGCACTGCTCTTTAGACTGGGGTGACTTTACCTGATGTGTCACCTTTTGGTCCATCAGGAGCTTCAGCCTCTCCTGGGGATGCTGCAGGAGGAACGAAAGCAGGAGCCACTGCTCCAGGGCTTCCTGGGACACTGGGCTTGATGGCTTCAGTCACTGTGGAGGGCACTGGGTGCAAAAAACCAACACCAAGTCTGGGTAAACTCTTGGAAAGACCTTAAAGAGTTTTCTCTGTATCAAGAGAGAAGCAACTGCTGTGGCTGACTATGCATGGGCCAAAATCATGTTTGTTGGTGGCCTCATGGCCACCCTTGGAGTGGTGAACACGAGTGCTCCCACCTCTCACTCAGGCCAGCAGATGTGACCCTTGGTGAGTACAAAGACCACAACCCTGCACAGCACTAAAGGTCCAGTTCCAGAGTTTCTTCTCAAGAGTACATTTTATCCACCCTATTTGTTAGTTCAGTGTCAACGTGTTTCTCTCAGAATTGCTTTGAGACCCAGAAATGGTTTCTCCTGGCCAGGAACCACCTGACTCCCTTACAACCTGGTGTTGTTTGACAGAGGAGACCAGGAGAGAACCTCCGCTGTTCAAAAACTCTCTACAGAAGCTCCTACAGATCAATTCAAAACTTCCTACCTGGTGGCTCATCAAAGAAAGAGGTGTCAGGTCCCTTCATGTCATGCTGGGCTCCCATCCAGTGTTCTTCAGGCACTAGGAGAGACAAACACTCTGAGTCCTGCATGGACACCAACTGCTTTGGGGTTTCAGCTGAGGGATCAACTCTGGGAGTTCATTCACAGGGAACTTTCCAGTTGCCTTTAGAAGGCACCAGAACATCACGTTCTTCTGAGATTGGTGCTAGTGGAAGCTTCCATCAGAGAAGAGTCAGAACCAGCACTGACCCCAGGACCCAACTGAGCAGGTTCTTCCCTCAATTCTTCTCAGGCAACCAGCTCTGGGTGGCCCTGCTTGAGCAGGGGGGTCGGACAAGATGATCTCCAGAGGTCTCCTTCCAGCCCCTCCCATTCTGTGATCTCCTGACATCTTCAGAACGTTCACACTGAGCTAAGACTCATCACTGCCAATGGGACACCTTCTAATCTTGACCCCTTTTATGGAGCAACTCCTCCCCCAGGGTTTTTTAGGTCTAGTAAAAATCACCCATTCCTCACCTGCTCTGTCTTGCAGATATTCTGCTGTGGAATCCAGGCCAATGAAGGCTGATGGGTCCAGAGCCTCTGCAGGAGAATACAGGGGTCCCAAGAAAGGTTGTTCAGGTACCACCATAGATCCATGTGGTGCTGGTGAAATAAAAGGCCATGTGTTAATCACTGCACTAACCCTCATGGCTCCCCCCCAGAATCCCAAGTCACACCTGGAACTTGTTCTGTGCTGCTCACAAGCAGCTTAGACAAGGTTTGTGAGCAACTCAATTAACTCCCTGCTGCAATTTGCATTGCTAATTACGTGTGCAGATACAATTTTTAACAAGGTATAAGACAAGCCCAGGTAAACAATTTTCCTGTGTCTTCTGTTTCTCCTCCCATGAATTCTCATTAAGAACCACTTAAACCCCAAGAGTCCAAACACTGGAGCCCACTTGGTGGACAAAGTTAATGGGGATTTGGTTTCCAGCAATGAAGAGCCATTGGGAACTCCTGCCTCGACTTGTCCAGATGTCCCACCTCCTTCTGCCTAAATATACCTCAAAAAAACCTTCCTGGGAGCAGCTACTGGAGTGGCTTTAGGCACAAAACCCAGAGGTGATCATAGCTCCAACCTGCTCTAGCTGCAGATGGCCCTGCTCACTGCGGGGGGGTTGGACCAGATGACCTTGGAAGGTCCCTTCCAACCCACTGCATCCTATGACTCTATGATTGGCTCTATGGTATAGACTTATCAGCTCAGGAACTCTCAGAGAGTCAACAGAGAGAACACCAAGACCTGACCACCAGGGACAGGCACTGAGGAGGACCACCAAGACCTGACCACCAGGGACCAATGCTGAGGAGGACCACCAAGACCTGACCACCAGGGACAGGCACTGAGGAGGACCACCAAGACCTGACCACCAGGGNGGAGCAGCTACTGGAGTGGCTTTAGGCACAAAACCCAGAGGTGATCATAGCTCCAACCTGCTCTAGCTGCAGATGGCCCTGCTCACTGCGGGGGGGTTGGACCAGATGACCTTGGAAGGTCCCTTCCAACCCACTGCATCCTATGACTCTATGATTGGCTCTATGATATAGACTTATCAGCTCAGGAACTCTCAGAGAGTCAACAGAGAGAACACCAAGACCTGACCACCAGGGACAGGCACTGAGGAGGAACACCAAGACCTGACCACCAGGGACCTACGCTGAGGAGGACCACCAAGACCTGACCACCAGGGACAGGCACTGAGGAGGACCACCAAGACCTGACCACCAGGAGGGACTCACCATGGATGTCTCTGGAGGAATCGACGTGGCCCGTGAACAGCGGCACATTCTTCATGTCAGCAGGAAAGGACAAATCAGGCAGGTTGTCCCCTCTGTGCATGCTGAAGGGGTCTGGCAGGAGACAAGGAGGAGGCCAGTGTCACCACACGGTGGGAGGACACCATGCAGAGTAGGATTATTTAAAGGCCAAGATGAAGATGCACCTGACACCACCACTTTCTGAGGGAAAGCTGCTTTCAAGACTATTTACCAGGGGGAAAAACCTTCACAATTCTAATTTATGCCCAACAGCAAAACACGGTTGCTGAGGAGAACCAACTAAAGTTTAGAGCACAACCCAGGCGTGGAGAACCTGCCTCCTCCTCTCGAGGAGGAACCATCTGTTCCTGACCTGATGGACACCTACAGGTACCTTGAGTCAGCAACAATCCAGATGAGTCAACAGCCCACCAAGGAAAGCCTGTGTAGGCACCAAGAACCTGGATAAACTGAGTGATGGGTCAGTATTTAACCAAGTTAAGGTGCTGGGGGCCAGGGGTTGGTGGTGCCCTGGCAGGGATGGGGGAAGGGGTGGACTCAATCTGAAAGATCTCTTCCAACCAGACCAATTCTGTGACTCTGCTGTGATCCAGCCAAGGGTGAGACACCACAAGGGGAAGGAAAGGCATCAATCCTCCCTCAAAGAAATTACTCTGTAGCTGACAACCCCCTGGATGTGTCCCATGACCAGTGATTCCAACACATCTTGCTGGCTTGGGGCAGACAGACCCAGCCAAGCACCCAGAGCTGTGACTCCAGTGGCCTCTCCCAGCCCAGGGACACTTCTCACAACCACCTCACACGTGGTGCTCTCCAGGAGCTGCAGAGCTCCCTGGTTCTGCACAAAGTTCTTCACAGCATTTCTTAGTAAAGAGGAGATTGAGACAGCAAGAAAATGATGTAGTGAGCAGTCAATGGTGCTCTGAAATATATCTAAATAAAAAGTTCCATCCTGTGCCAGCCAGTATCTCTCCCAGGTTTGGTGGTGGTTACACCCTGGGCAGCACGTACCTTCCTCACACCCTCCAAGAGCCAGCAAGTGATTTCCCAACAGCTTTCTCCAAAAGGAGAGAAAATGGGGTGGAAGCTGTTGGGTGAGAGGGTATCTCTGCAGGGGCAGGTTACACAAGGTTCATCTAATTTTCAGGAGAGTCAGCAGCTCCAGAGGCTGCCTCTGGAACAGAGCGACCTGCATTGCAGGCACGGCTACGTGACAGTGGAGCTGCTGCTTCAGAGGTTGGCAGCAGCTCTGGGGAGCTTTGCACCAAAGGCCACAGCTCTGGAGAGTGGCTGAACCATGGGAGTCAACCAACAACTGCTGTCAGCACATGGGCCAAGCCAGGGGACTCTGCTCACCCAAGGAACCCACCAGAGCAACCCCAACTGTACCTGGCTCTGGGGTGAGCCAGGGTTTGAGGAGCTCTGTGAACTCTGGTGAGATGTTACGTGGTTTGGGGAGACAGCAGCACATCCTAAAGAACACAGGCAGGAGGACAAACCCACCCTTAGGGAGAGAGGGCAGGACTTGGTCACGTTACACAACTGGTAAAGGAACTGATGCCACAGTTTGAAGTTCACAGAATCACAGAATTGTTCTGGTTGGAACAGACCTTTAAGTTCATCAAGTCCACCCATTCCCCATCCCTGCCAGGGCACCACTAACCCCTGGTCCTCAGCACCACATCTCCAGGGCTGGGGACTCCACCCCTGCCCTGCCCAGCCTGGCACAGCCCTGACCACCAACAAATTGTTCCTCAGCTCCAACCTCAACCTCCCCTGGGGCAACTTGAGGCTGTTTCTCCTTTTCCCCAGCTCCCTCAGCTGCTCCTCACCACACTCCTGCTCTAGACCCTTCCCCAGCTCCGTTGCCCTTCTCTGGACCTACTCTAGCACCTTGATGTCCTATACCCAGTACCAGAGCTAACACAGCTGTACCTGCCATCTCCATGGGTTTGAAGACAGGCTGGGACTCAAAGCACAGGTCTCTGTCATCCATCGTCCAGGACTCGTTGCGATCCAGAAACTCTTTGTAGGACAGCTTTTCATCCATGAGTTCTCCTGGGAATACTGAAAGTCAGAAAAAGCCCCAGTCAGAAGTGAAACGTGAAGCTAAAGGTTTCAAGCAGGTGACCGTGTGGTGTGACATCCAGAGGCCAAGAGATGACAGGAGCTGTCTGCCCACCCTGAGACCAGGAATACTCTTTTCTTACTGCTTTGATCCAACTCCTCAAACAAAAGAAACAGGATAATGGGAATTTCTACATCTCAACACACATGTAAGATCGAGGATGGACTCACAGGTCACCCCGTCCTGTTGTCAAACACTAGACACCAGCTCATACGAGCTCCTCACACTCAACTTCAGGGAGATTTCTCACTGATGGATGAGCTGGAACAACCCTGAGAGCCTGAACCAAAGCTTTCCAGTCTGTCAGCACAGAAATGATGAACACATCTTGCTCCCCAGGTCACAGTGGGGAGGAGGGAATCCAAAGGACCTTCCTCTGCTGCCCAGGCATTGACTGGTATGCTCCAAATCTGACCTGGCCAGGCACTGGCCCAGGCTGCCCAGGGAGCTGCTGGAGTCACCAAACGAGCAGACACAGTCTTCAGGACATGGTCCAGGGGTCAGGGAGACGTTGGACAAAGGTTGGACTTGATCCTAGAGGTCTTTTCCAACCTCCCTGATGCTATGATTCTACACAGGAATAAAATGCATTTGTTTTCTTACCCTTGTACACAACCCGAGGGGCAGAGAATGGGAAATCAAAGCACAATCCCAGCAAACAAGACCTTTCACTGGGTCACTCCCGTGTAAACACCACCAGAAGAAACCCTGGAAGAGCTGCTGCTGAACAAACTCACCATCCGACCATCAGCAGAGCCTTTCCCACCTCCCTCTCCTGCCCCAGCCCCGCAGATGCCCCTAGAGCAGCCCAGCTCTGCTGCAATGCCAGGGGCCCTGGGCCATTATCCTGCTGAACGGCCACATTTGCCACGCTTGGCCCCGGCAGAGAGGGGCCAGGAGCTGCCCAGGCCCAGCTCCATGGCAGCTCTGGAGAGGCACAGGGTTGGGGGAGAGGATGTGGGGAGGAAGAGGACAGGTGAAGGAAAATCCCCGTTGGGTTCCGCCGAGGAATCCGCCTGGGCAGAGCTGGCTGGGAGCAGCTTAACAGCAGGAACTATTTTTATTACCTCAGACAAGGATCATTTAGATCTGCAAAGTGCTGTGAAGATAAAGTGCCCCTACATGTGTCAGGAGACATTATTATTGACGATTATTTGCCAGGGATTCGATTCTGCTCTACCATAAATCCTTCCCGACAGGGGCCTGTCACTCGTGTGTCTAGAAAACTCCATTTAAAGCAAAGAAAACCCAAATAGGAGCCTGTAAATGCCCTTGTCAGCGTGAGGAAGAGAACTGGGAGCAGTTAAAATCTGACAGGAACTTTTCAAACATGATTTTAACGGATTTTTGGATCAGATTTTTGGATTGGACCCACACTAAGTCCAGTCAAGTGTAGAGCACACACCGACTGACCTCTAAACAACCAAATCTGTTAGTGCTGGACCACAAATATTGCTATTATTAATAAATCTCATGGAGAGGAAGATAAAATTAGAGTCACAACAGGTAAATCAGAAGTAAAACCTCCACCTTTTTTTTTTTTTTTTAGTATATGAGTTCCATTCATGCCTTTAAATAAAGGGGAGGGGATTGACCCTCAGCCACATACCTCGCTGGAAAAGGAATAAAGGGATGGACAGGACACTAAAGACAAACAAAATACATAAAGAGAAACATTTACACGTGACATCAGATGAAATCAAACTCCTGTAGCAGCTGAGCAAAACTCTATCAGTATCTGCAAACCCCAAATTCTAGCCAAAGCCCCAAAAGGCAGATGAAAGACTCAAAGACACACGGTCTGCATGTGATCTACAGGTACAAGTGAACAGAAACGAGTGGCTGAACTCAGAGATCAGCCCTGGGAGTGCCTGTTGATGTGAGGCAGCAGCAGCAAATAATGTGCTTAATAAAAGTATAAATGGGAGAGATCCCACCGACCTGGGAGGCAATTCTAGCAAGGGTTAGAGCTTGCTGAGAGCTGAAAATCCCACTGTGACTGTTGAGAATATCAACCAGTGTAAGATCACAGCTCACAAAGTCTTGCTGAAGGGGGGTAAAAACGCCATTAACAACATACTCACAAAGCAAGCTGGCTTCTGAAAGGAAAAATAAGGATCCCATGCAAGGAGCACCTTCCCTGAGCTGATCCCACAGCAGGTTCCAGAGGAAGAGCCCCAAACCCTTAGTGGGGCTGCTGAGAGAGCTGGTTGGTTTGTTCTAGCATCTGCTCTGCAGGGTCACAGAAGGCAGTTCAGGAGCTCATCCAGACAAGGAGAGGACAGGGACAGGTCCAGGGTGGGCAGCCTGCTGTGCTCACACCTCCAGGAGACCACAGAAACCCGGACCCACCAGGGTGCAGGTCCAGCAAGGAGCTCTCTCAGGAGAGGATTACCATGACAAAGCCTTGTCGCTGCAGGAGATGCTAATCTGGAGAGGTCACTGCCCAGATCTCCAGCCAGAGGTTAAGTGTCTTCAGAAGAAATGAGGCTGCAGCCAGGAGATGTCCCTGCCAGCACCAAGCCAGGCACACAGGAAAAGAGCAGCTTAAGAACTTCCTTCCTAGAGCTGATCTTCAAGCTCATTTGCCCAGATCACAGCCCTGGGCTGGGATCTCAGACACCAATTTGGCCTTTCATGTAAAAAAGAATCTTGTCCAGTTCAGCCTGGCCTTAAAACCACTGTAAATGAGCACTACAGACAAGCTTCACCAACACCCAAAACCCAAGGGATGAACAGACAAACACCACCAGGGAGAAGGACGTGGGGCAGAAGCACCAAGGGAAGTTTGGACATTTTTATACAAGAGAAGAGCTCAAGACTAGAAGGACATTTTGCATTTAATAAAGAAGCACAGAGCTCGATGGAGAAGAGCTTCTCCAGACCAGAGCTGGCACAGAATCACAGAATGGCTTGGGTTGGAAGGGATCTCAAAGGTCACCTCATTCCCACCCCCTGCCATGGCCGGGACACCTCCCACCAGACCAGGTTGCTCAAGGTCCATCCAACCTGGTCTAGAACCCCTCCAGGGATGGAGCATCCACAACCCCCCTGGGCAACCTGGGCCAGGGTCTCACCACCCTCAGAGTGAAGAATTTCCTCCTAAACACCAGCTGGTTACTTTCTGCCCAGTGACTTTCCTCATGTCCAACTGAAATCCAGGCAACTCCATCTAATTTTTTTGTTTTAAATAAAAACCTGCAGGAAACTGAACTCTGGACAGGCTGCCCAGAGAGGTTCTGGAGTCTCCATCCTTGGAGATAACTCAAAACCCAGTCAGACAGAGCCTGAGCAGCCTCCTCTGGATTCCCTGCTTGGACCTGATATCAGAGGTCCCTTCTAAGCCTTCACAGGCTCTTCAAATGCTGCTTTTGGAGCCAAACATTTCCACCCATGCAGAAGATCAAGGCTGAACCAGCAGGAGCTGGTGCTGGAACTCAATCTGGCTGAGATTCCTCCAAATAGTTCAATTTGCTGCAATGAGGAGCCAATTAAAACCCACCATCGAGTTGGACGGAGAAAAGGAACATATCCCAGAGGAAACCAGAGGGCATTTGAGCTGGTGCTGACGAGCCCAGCAGCATTTCCCTGCTGCCCTTCTGAAATTCAGGCTGTTACATAAGGCAGAGTGCTGGAACAGCTCAGCGTGTCTGGCTGTCACAACCAGTCTCCTCACTGGAGAGAGGCAAAGTCACCAACGCTGAAGTTCAACACAAGGTTCACACTCTGTCTGCTTTGAAAAAACCCCAAACTGCAAGGGAAAAACAAATTGCAGCTGTTAGAGTTTGGTGTGTGGCTTTCCTTCCCTTAGTTACTCTTCCCAAAGAGATGGGGCTTGGATCCAGCCTCATCAGTAGGGAGGAGAACGTACAAGAAGGTATCTGAACATCTTCACCAGGCAGCCTTGCCTAAAAGTTATAGAATCATTAAGGTCGGAAAAGACCTCCAGGATCATCACGTCCAACCTTCATCCCAACACCTCCCTGACCCCCAGACCTCATGAATCCACACGCTGGGGATGAGAAGTTGCTGGTGGTAGGAGCACCATGGTAGAACCATCATCCCAACACTACCATGACCACTAAACCACGTCCTGAAGTGCTTATGAAGCTGAAAGGAGCAAAATTCTGAGGTAGAAGACTCAGAGTGTGGGAACTCCTTGTGGTGGGCAGATGAGGCCAGTCCAAAACCCAGTNGAGCTCGATGGAGAAGAGCTTCTCCAGACCAGAGCTGGCACAGAATCACAGAATGGGTTGGGTTGGAAGGGATCTCAAAGGTCACCTCATTCCAACCCCCTGCCATGGCAGGGACACCTCCCACCAGACCAGGTTGCTCAAGGTCCATCCAACCTGGTCTAGAACACCTCCAGGGATGGAGCATCCACAACCCCCCTGGGCAACCTGGGCCAGGGTCTCACCACCCTCAGAGTGAAGAATTTCCTCCTAAACACCAGCTGGTTACTTTCTGCCCAGTGACTTTCCTCATGTCCAACTGAAATCCAGGCAACTCCATCTAATTTTTTTGTTTTAAATAAAAACCTGCAGGAAACTGAACTCTGGACAGGCTGCCCAGAGAGGTTCTGGAGTCTCCATCCTTGGAGATAACTCAAAACCCAGTCAGACAGAGCCTGAGCAGCCTCCTCTGGATTCCCTGCTTGGACCTGATATCAGAGGTCCCTTCTAAGCCTTCACAGGCTCTTCAAATGCTGCTTTTGGAGCCAAACATTTCCACCCATGCAGAAGATCAAGGCTGAACCAGCAGGAGCTGGTGCTGAAACTCAATCTGGCTGAGATTCCTCCAAATAGTTCAATTTGCTGCAATGAGGAGCCAATTAAAACCCACCATCGAGTTGGACGGAGAAAAGGAACATATCCCAGGTGCCCAGGAAACCAGAGGGCATTTGAGCTGGTGCTGACGAGCCCAGCAGCATTTCCCTGCTGCCCTTCTGAAATTCAGGCTGTTACATAAGGCAGAGTGCTGGAACAGCTCAGCGTGTCTGGCTGTCACAACCAGTCTCCTCACTGGAGAGAGGCAAAGTCACCAACGCTGAAGTTCAACACAAGGTTCACACTCTGTCTGCTTTGAAAAAACCCCAAACTGCAAGGGAAAAACAAATTGCAGCTGTTAGAGTTTGGTGTGTGGCTTTCCTTCCCTTAGTTACTCTTCCCAAAGAGATGGGGCTTGGATCCAGCCTCATCAGTAGGGAGGAGAACGTACAAGAAGGTATCTGAACATCTTCACCAGGCAGCCTTGCCTAAAAGTTATAGAATCATTAAGGTCGGAAAAGACCTCCAGGATCATCACGTCCAACCTTCATCCCAACACCTCCCTGACCCCCAGACCTCATGAATCCACACGCTGGGGATGAGAAGTTGCTGGTGGTAGGAGCACCATGGTAGAACCATCATCCCAACACTACCATGACCACTAAACCACGTCCTGAAGTGCTTATGAAGCTGAAAGGAGCAAAATTCTGAGGTAGAAGACTCAGAGTGTGGGAACTCCTTGTGGTGGGCAGATGAGGCCAGTCCAAAACCCAGTTTGCTGGTACTGGAGGAGAGCCCAAGAGATGTGAGGACCAGGTGGTGGAGCCTCATCCTTCATGCTGCCAGCCCGGCCCGAGCTCCTGAGGACAGAGACCTCACACATGAAAACTCAGGTCTGCAACGGATGAGGGATGACTGCAAGTGGCAGAAGTTGTGTTGAGGAGTTTCTGGGGTGGGCTGCAGCCCCTGGTGCCACCCTGAGCAGGGGGAGGGTGTCCCCTGGGCTGCCAGCAGTGACAGAGCAGCTCCCAGCAGTGCCCCCAGTGCTGTCAGACCTCGTTCCCAGCAGGGAAAAAGCAAATTCCCCCTGAAAGGGCTGTTGCCAGATTTCAACAGCTCTGGAGTGAGCCGGGCACAGCTCCTGCTCAAGTGCATCACAAGTTCCTCCAGCAGGGCAGGGGAGAGGCTGGGGCAGCATCTCAGCCACGGTGGTGGCACATCTTGAGAGGACTCCAGGTTAATCCAGGGTCAAAAGACTGCGTGGTGCTTCCGAGCAGAAGCCTTTGAGAAGAGCAGAAGCAGCAGCAAGGAGGGAGCATAAGGATTCGTTCAGAGAAGGTCAGTGCTGAGCTGCATGCTCAAGCCTCTCAGCCATGGGCACACAGAGCCATGAACTGGCACCTCAGAGGGGTGGGAGCTCTGGTGTGCAAGGGAGACCAGTCCAGGAGACCTTCTCCTCCAGGGAAACTGGAACAGTGCCCCGAGCAGGGGCACGGGTCTCCTCTGAACCTCTGGAGATGTGGGTGGGGAAGGATGAGAAAACATCCCCAAAGAGACACACGGGGTCCTGACACACAACCCAGGAGTCTNCGTACAAGAAGGTATCTGAACATCTTCACCAGGCAGCCTTGCCTAAAAGTTATAGAATCATTAAGGTCGGAAAAGACCTCCAGGATCATCACGTCCAACCTTCATCCCAACACCTCCCTGACCCCCAGACCTCATGAATCCACACGCTGGGGATGAGAAGTTGCTGGTGGTAGGAGCACCATGGTAGAACCATCATCCCAACACTACCATGACCACTAAACCACGTCCTGAAGTGCTTATGAAGCTGAAAGGAGCAAAATTCTGAGGTAGAAGACTCAGAGTGTGGGAACTCCTTGTGGTGGGCAGATGAGGCCAGTCCAAAACCCAGTTTGCTGGTACTGGAGGAGAGCCCAAGAGATGTGAGGACCAGGTGGTGGAGCCTCATCCTTCATGCTGCCAGCCCGGCCCGAGCTCCTGAGGACAGAGACCTCACACATGAAAACTCAGGTCTGCAACGGATGAGGGATGACTGCAAGTGGCAGAAGTTGTGTTGAGGAGTTTCTGGGGTGGGCTGCAGCCCCTGGTGCCACCCTGAGCAGGGGGAGGGTGTCCCCTGGGCTGCCAGCAGTGACAGAGCAGCTCCCAGCAGTGCCCCCAGTGCTGTCAGACCTCGTTCCCAGCAGGGAAAAAGCAAATTCCCCCTGAAAGGGCTGTTGCCAGATTTCAACAGCTCTGGAGTGAGCCGGGCACAGCTCCTGCTCAAGTGCATCACAAGTTCCTCCAGCAGGGCAGGGGAGAGGCTGGGGCAGCATCTCAGCCACGGTGGTGGCACATCTTGAGAGGACTCCAGGTTAATCCAGGGTCAAAAGACTGCGTGGTGCTTCCGAGCAGAAGCCTTTGAGAAGAGCAGAAGCAGCAGCAAGGAGGGAGCATAAGGATTCGTTCAGAGAAGGTCAGTGCTGAGCTGCATGCTCAAGCCTCTCAGCCATGGGCACACAGAGCCATGAACTGGCACCTCAGAGGGGTGGGAGCTCTGGTGTGCAAGGGAGACCAGTCCAGGAGACCTTCTCCTCCAGGGAAACTGGAACAGTGCCCCGAGCAGGGGCACGGGTCTCCTCTGAACCTCTGGAGATGTGGGTGGGGAAGGATGAGAAAACATCCCCAAAGAGACACACGGGGTCCTGACACACAACCCAGGAGTCTGGAAGATAAGGAGGTTCTAGAGATGGTGGTAACATGCAAGCCCTGACCTCGAGATGTGTGCTACAAGGTGCCTCTCAGCTACGTGGTGACTCCATGGAGCTGAGGAGAGGGCTGCTCAGCAGCAAGAGGCCCAGCAACACCCTGATGTCCAGCCAAGATGGACAAGACATGGTCTAGGGAACCCCGAGCTGCAGCCTGGGTTGAGGCCAACAGCTCAAGAGGGTTCATGGCCCCATAAACACAGAAAAGCAGCTGAGGAACAAGCTTCTGCCATTCTGCAAGTAGGACTGGGGCTCTCAAAGCAGCGTCCACACCCCGGGAAATCCAAGACCCATAGAGTGGATTTCTAAGAAATAAAATAGTTGAGGTATAAAAAGCCAGGAAAATTCCTAAAGAAAAGGTCCCCTCTGTACCATCTGATGGTGGTTTGTGTTGAGGAACTCCAACCTTCCCTAAGCTTTCTCCTGCTGCACTGAGACCACATCAGATCTACCCAAACTATCATGAAAACCAAAATAAACCTGCAGATTTCTCTCCAGCTGGACACAAAGTGCTGCTTCAAGACCACAGGAGAGCACAAGGTCTCTCCTCAAGCCATTCCAGACCAACTGGTTACTGTCCCTTCACGACAAATGTTCCCTATTTGAGGTGTCTTCTCCCAGCTCAGCTCAACATCTCACATTGCCCATGTCCCCAGACTCTGTTCCACTGGCAGACACCGGGCAGAGCAACCCAGCCAAGTCATCACTGAAGGAACTGGAGCAGAATAACAGCCTCCACCTCCTCACCACAGCTCTGTGAGGACACAGCCTGTCCTGCTCCAGCCCTCTCAGCTCCCAAACCTTCTCCTGACAACCTCCAGCTGCTCTTCTGATCAATTCTTTCTTCAGATGTAATTGGGGCCAGGGAAGAAAACAGGAATA
This sequence comes from Brachypteracias leptosomus, assembly GCA_013401335.1. Lineage (NCBI taxonomy): Eukaryota > Metazoa > Chordata > Aves > Coraciiformes > Brachypteraciidae > Brachypteracias > Brachypteracias leptosomus. The sequence goes on from VYZX01018084.1 coordinate 258,318, forward strand.
AATAGAAGCACTGAGAGTCCCCAGGGGCTGAGCAGCATCCCCAAGAGCATTTCAGAAATCAGCATTTAAAACAGAAACATGCACCAACCTTCTGAGCTGGGCCTGTTGGGACAGGACAAGGGGGGATGGAGAGATTTAGACTAGAGAGAAGGAAGGAATTGTTGTTCTGAGGGTGTTGGAGCCTGTCCCGGGTTGCCCAGAGAGGTGGTGGCTGCCCCATCCCTGGAACCGTTGCAGGGGAGGTTGGCCGGGGCTCTGAGCAACCTGAGATAGTTGAACATGTCCCTGCTCCCTGCAGGGGGTTGGACCAGATGACCCTGAAAGGTCCCTTCCCACCCAAACCATCCCATGACTCTATAGGAATAAGGTCCACACAGCACCATATGTGAGGTGTCCACCCAACTGCTTGGAAGTGATCCACTAATAAGGACTTTTCAAGAGCTGTTTCTCCAGCTGAGGAGGACACAACACTGGCTTTCTCTTCTCAAATCCCTTAACAAGCAAATTAGGAAAGTGGGTTCTCACTCACTGCACCCCATCTTACCTCCACCTCCTCTGCTACCTCATCCAACAAGAGCTTGAAGGACCATTGCCAGAGTGCCCACCACCCTGCATTCTCCAGCTATTCCATCACTTGCTCTTATACCTCCTCATTAATTTAAATGAGGCTGCAGATCAGTGATGCTTCTCATCTCCAACCTGGGCTGTTCTCTGCCAGCACCTGGGACCTTCCAGCCCTTCCCCATGAGCTCAGGGCAGCTGCTGATGGGTCACAGCTGATGGTGCTTAGACTTCGTTGTGTGTCCAGCCTTGCCACTGAGGTCTGGGCTACACCCCTGGGTTATTTATCAAATCAAATCAGAGGGTTGGACTAGAAGACCTTTGGAGGTCCCACCAACCCAACCCATTCCATGATTCTGTAAGAGAAATGAGGGAGGCAAGGGGCTGACCACCACCACCTCTTCCACATTGTCTGCTCCTCCATCTCTGTTTCACAATTTCCTTTCAACCTTCTCTCGAAATCATAGAATCATAGAATTGTTCTATGTCTAATAAATTAGCAAGCCCCACTTTTGGGCTCCTGTATTTGAGGAGCTGTAGATCATTATGCACCACAACCAGGGGTGGTTTTAAACCTCCCGAGCTCTCAGCCCTACCTCCCATTTTCATTAACTCCCTCCTATTTCCCAGGCCCTTTAAAGAGCTCCTGGCACCCCCGTGTTATGACACTCTATGAATGTCTTGCCTGTACCTACAAACCATTTGCCTTCATGAGGTTTTCTGAGCGTTTCATCCTCCCAACAGATTTAACTCATGAGCTCCCCGCCTGCCAAGATGAATTTCAATGCCCTTCTTAAAATTCCTCCCCTCCCTGCTGCTCCTATCTTGGCTCGCCTAAAAATAGCCAGTTCTAGCAGATTTCCTTGTTTTCCACCTTATCTTCTATCCTTATCTTCATTCAGCTCCCCTAAGTAGAAAGATGCAATAGAGGCAGCTCCAGCCCACTCATTAACCCTTAAAAAATAATCCAAACTATTTATTCTAGATATTTCTAGAGGATAAGGCAACACTCATCCCCAGAACCTGACACCCAGAGGAAGCCACTCGGAGAACTAAGAACATATTATAAATATGATGTAAATACCTAAAGGGTGATGTCAGGAGGCTGGGGCCAGACTCTGTCAGTGGTGCCCAGGGACAGGCCAAGGGGCACCGGGCACCAAGGGGAACCCAGGAGGAGAAGGTTGTTTGGGGTGAGGGGGTTGGAGCCTGGCCCAGGCTGCCCAGAGAGGTTGTGGAGAGATTCCAAAGGGGCCTGGACACCATCCTGGGCCCCCTGCTCTGGGGGAGCTGCTGGAGCAGGGGGGTTGCACCAGAGCATCTCCAGAGGAACCTTCCAACCCCACCACGCTGGGACTCTGGGACATGCCCAAACCCTGTGAACTCTGGCCAATCTCAGCACAAGACCACCCCCCACCCAAGCACAGGGTACCAGTGATTCCACCCCCAGCCCCATCCCTGCTGCCCAGCTTCCCAACGCTTCACTTCTTTTGACCTACATATCTTGGCACTTGGGTTCTTTCCCCGCCTGCTTCACACGAGAGGCAGAGGAACCATCCAGAAGCGACAATAGATTGTCACTCTTGACACATGTAAATACATATATATATAAATATCTGTGTACACACACAGAGACACATATAAATATCTCTTCCCCACCGCTCCCAAGCCCATCTGTGGGTGCCTGCTCACACAAACTCCCCATATGCTCGTGCTGCAGAAGGAGGGAGCGAGAAGGGAAAGAAAGGCTTAAAATAGCCCCATTTCCCCTCAGCACCAGAGTCATGTTTGTTTAATGCTGCCACTCCCGCCCCTTTCCCAGCCCCTCTCCACACACATCACCCTGACCTACTTTCTGCTCTGAAAACTCCCCCAGGAGCTGGCGGAGGGATGGAGGCAGGCAGGAGAAATCTCCCTGTAATAGAGTTTTATGGCCATTAATTCCAGCTCGTGTCAAAGTAATGACAACGAGGGGACATCAAAGCACGGAGCTATTTACATAATACCAGGAGGATCTACGATTCCACGACTGTTTGTTCAGGAAGCTTCTGCTCGGGGGGTGAGGAGCAGGACGTGATGTCTCTGTGGTTTGGGGGCAGGAGGATTTGTTGGTGAGGAGGCAGCCAGTTTTCTAGGAAATTTTTAATTAATCATAGAGTGGTTTGGGTTGGAAGGGACCTCCAGAGGTCAGCTAGTTCAACCCCCCTCCAAATTCCTCACTGAGGAGGTTCTGGTGGTTTGTGGTGCTAAATAAAACCTGTCAATATTATTTTCTCTCTGCAAAATTAATCAATAAAGTACCTTTATTCCTGGGGACAAGCCAGTCAAGGCTGAACGCAGCCATGGGAGGAATCATAGAATCGTTCTGGTTGGAAAAGACCTTTAAGTTCATCAAGTTCAACCATTGCCCATCCCTGCCAGGGCACCACTAACCCCTGTCCCTCAGCACCACATCTCCACACCTTGGAAACCCCTCCAGGGCTGGGGACTCCACCCCTGCCCTGCCCAGCCTGGCACAGCCCTTCACAACCCTGCACACCAACAAATTGTTCCTCAGCTCCAACCTCAACCTCTTCTCCTGTCCCTTGTTCCTTGGGAGAAGAGCCCGACCCCCCCTGGCTCCAACCTCCTGTCAGGGAGTTGTGCAGAGCCAGAAGGTCTCCCCTGAGCCTCCTTTGCTCCAGCCTCAACCCCCCCCCAGCTCCCTCAGCTGCTCCTCCCCACACTCCTGCTCTAGACCAGGAAGGAGCTGACCCGAAGGAGCTGCTGAAGCTGGGGGGTTGCCCAGGAGCTCCCACCTACTCCCCACACCCCCAGGACGGACAGAAACCACCCGAATCCTTCCCCAGCTCTGGACTGAGCTGTCTCACCCAGATGGATCTGACAGAGCCAGTCTCGGGCACCCAGCCCCAGCAGAACCTCTGCAGCTCCTGCTCTTTGACAGTAAGTGGAGTGGACGTTTCCAGGGTTAGCAGAAGACTTTGCTGGCCCGTGAAGCTCCCGCCCCGCCGGGAGCCGCAGCGAGCTCTGCAGGGCACGGCTGCAGCCAGGGTGGACACAGCTCCTGCTCTGCTCTCATTTAGGAAAAACACAGCAGTGCCCAGCAAGGCTGACCTTGGAACGGGCTGTGGTGGTAGGAGATGTCCCGTGGGCTCCACGGGGACACCAAGTGCCCCCATATCTGCTCTCCTGGCCACCCCACAGGCTCACAGCACCCACTGAAGGCTGAAAAGAAGCCCTGTAGATAGTTAGGGAGGAGGTCACTGCCAGGTGTGGCAACAAGGGGAAAAACCCACCTCAAATCTCTCCAAAACCCACCTCAAATCTCTCCAAAACTCTTCTTGGGGATATGGCTCGAAATGTAAAATCAGAACTAACCACCAAGTTCTGATTGTTGAGCTTGGGGAAGAGGAGGCTGATTGGAGACCTCCTTGCTCTCCACCTCAAAGGAGGTTGTGGTGAGGCTGGGGTTGGGCTCTTCTCCCAAGGAACTAATGACAGGACAAGAGGTGATGGCCTCAAGTTGCACCAGGGGAGGTTTAGATTGGACATTAGAAGTTCTTTGCTGCAAGAGTGGTCAGGGACTGGGACAGGCTGCCCAGGGAGGTGCTGGAGTCACCAGCCCTGGAGGGGTTCAACAAACCAGTAGATGTGGGGCTTTGGGACATGGTCTGGGGGTCAGGGAGATGTTGGACAAAGGTTGGACTTGGTGATTCTAGAGGTCTTTTCCAACCTCAATGATTCTTTGAACTCAGTTCACCTTCAATTAACCATAATCCTGAAGAGGAACCAGTCATTTAAATACTCCTGCAGGGGGGCTGGAACGAGATGATCTTTAAGGTGCCTTCCACCTCAAACCAGTCTGTGATTCTATGATTCTATAATAAACACATAAATACAGATTTTTCCTCTTTTTTTTTCTATTTTTTAAAGCAGAGTCAGTCATTTTGTTACAAGATGGAGACCTGCTCAGTCCCTAGAACCTTCCCAGACAGTTTCATCCGAGTGACATTTTGAAAGAGCAGCTCTTTGCATCACTGAAGAGCAGGAGAGTGTTAACGTAAGAGATGCTACATAACAGCTTTTCCAGACAGAGCATGGAAGGCTTGACTTAGCTGAGAGCCAAGTATTTTTATCTGTAGCCAGGGGAAATGTTCGAGAGGCTGGAGACACAAGGAAATGACAGAAAGGTAAATAAAGAGTTGGCTAAGTGACAAGTGGCACAGCAAAGTCAAAGGGGAGTTATCTCGCTGGAGGAACCCAGCTAGTTACTAGAGTTGGGACATCAAGAATCCACAGTAACTCAGGCTTAACTTTCCTGTTTTATAGAATCATCTCACAGAATGGTTGGGGTTGGAAGGGACCTCCAAGATCACCTCATTCCACCCCCCTGCCATGGCAGGGACACCTCCCCCTAGACCTCTGCCTGCCAGCTCCTGGACAAGCAGCAACAATCCTAATGGTTGGCCCAGGAGTTCTCCTCCCAACCTTCCCAGTGTGGCATCAGCAGCAGCTACCAGGGCATCCTCCTCTTGAACAGCCGCTGAACATCATCCCTTTTCATCTGCCCAGGAAAAAAGGGCTCCAGAAGATGAAATTACCTTTGTTTAGTCCTCGGGGCATCTCTGAGGAAAGCACCAACCCTCTGAGATGCACGAGTGCTCCAAGCCCAGCAGCTGGGGCAGAGCAGGGAGAGGCAGCAGGTTAAGCCAGGCTCTGGGGTGGTTTTCAGGAGCTAGACTAACCCCAGGGCAGGGAAAAACCAACCTGTCACCAAGAGCCACGTGAAATCCCTTCCCAGAGCAGACAGGTCAGACCTGGTGTGCTCCAGTGGGAAGGAAGGAGGTTAAACAACAATGCACCAAGCTGAGCATCCCCTGCAGAGAGCTTCTTTTTGGGGGGTGAACTGTGTTTGGTTGCCTCTCCTAGAGCCTCACGTGACCTCTGTGCCTTGCTAAGTCATCTCTGATTCCACAGCTGCCTCCAGCACCAACTGTCTGCAGAAATATCTGCAGCCCTCCAGCTCCAGCCCCCCAGGGAGCTGTTAATTGTGCAGGGTTTAATGGGCATTGATTAACAGCAGTGCCTCCTAAGAAACTGCAATTTCTACCCCATCACCTCCAGGATGCAGCTCGATTCCACCATTCAGGGCTGCTGGAAGGAGCTGCCAGATCCATGGGGGCAGCTCCAGGGGAGGAGGGACCAGCTCGGGCACATTGAGGTGAGCTCCTAGCACTTCAGATGAAGGAGAGGAGATACTGCACAGTACCCACCAACAGAAACAGAAGAAGGAAGAGCATCTGCTTAAAAAAATAACCAAACATTGAATCTTCACCACTTCCAAAAACAAACATTATCCAAGGGGACAAGAGACCCCTCCAGAGGGGACCAGGTAGAGCTCCCTGGCCAGGAGAGGACACCAGGCTCCTGAGCATCCCTCACACCTCCCTTCAGAGCTTCCCAACCCCAGAGAGCTGCAGAGAAGTGACTTTTGTGCTCCACTGGACAAAAGCCTGAGTAGTTTAGAAGCACAGGCTCTACTACACTGGGTATTCTAGGGGTTGGAGCTGGCAAGGAGCTGCACAAATCCCACCAAAGCAGCAGCAAAAAGGGGGTTACTGGTGAACACAGGTATAATTTTGATGTTTTGGTGAATTACTCACACAAGAGTAAGTTTTTGAGAATTGTTTGGCAGAGAACAGTTCTGTGGGTTGCAGGAGGGAGCACGAGGAGCTGGTTGAGCTCAACTTCCACCTGCTTGTCCATTGAGAAGCCACTTGCTCCTCACCCCCAACTCCCCAAGATCTCCTCCTGCTCAGCCTCCCCATATCCAGATATGTTTTGTAACAACCACATTTTCTTTTTTCCCCCCCAAAAGGTCTGATTAATCCAAGATTACCCCTGGCCAACAGCACCGAATGAGGATGCCGTGATAACAGCAGCTGCAGCGTGGCTAGAAAAGATGAAATGTACAATATAATCAGCCTGACCCTATTTTCAGCGATGGCACTGGAAGGGAAGGAGATTAGAGAGCTAAGGCCTGGAGTGAGCCACAACTCCAGCCAGGATTAGGGAAGTTTCCTGACCCCCAGGTTCATATTTAGCCCATCTGACATCCCAGAGCGTGAGTTTTCCTCAATTTCTGCAAGCAGCATAAAGCCCTGGGGGACCTGACAGAGCCCTCAGGTCCCGAGCAGGACCAAGAGGTGGAGAAAGGCAGAGTTTTAAATGGGAGAGCCTGAGCACCACACAAAGGAGCCAGCAGGGCAGGGCTGAGCAGCACGTTCCTCACAAACCCACCTCCCCGTGACTAAATCACTGCAGAGCCACGTCCTGGGCACCTCCTGCTGCCAGCTCAGGAGCTTATCCCTGGGCCTTGGCAAATATTTAGCTAAGGGATCTCACAGGAGAGAGAAATTCGTGTTATTAAGCTAAGTTAACCGAGTCTAGCCAGGAGGTGATGATAAAGTGGGGAGGACTAAGGTTGGCTCTGGTGTTTCACAGCACCTTGGGCTTGCTGTGCTCTGAGGAGGCTCTGGAGCCCACAGAGCATTTAAAGGGTCACTGCACAAGCTATCAGAGGAAGGAAGAAAAGAATCAGGGTGTTGTCTGAGGCGGTAAAAAGGGGGGGAAAAAAAAGAAATAACTATCTTTTCAACCTGCAGCTGAGTTCCAGGAAGACAGGCTAATTAAAGGCAAAGTGGGTAACGAAAGCACAGGATAAAAACATGATAAAACAATCAGGGTAAGTGACTCTACTTGTTCACAGCAATGAGCCTCAGTCCCTCTTGGCCCTCCTTCAAAAACCTCCTGAAAACACTGTTCTAAGGAGGCTGCCTCAGTGTCCAACCATCCCAGGGTTACGTGTACAAAAACATTCTGGGGATGCAGAAATAAAGCAGTAAAAATCCAGCTGCTCACGGGCAAAGGGGAGGAACTTGGAGCATGGACAGAGAGAAAAAGGGTTCACATCTTTTATCAGTTATTTGTCTGCACGCTTCTTCAGTGCCTCTAAAGCTACCTCAGGTCAGGTGGCTGGAATGCCCTCAGAAGATATTAATTCAAGATATAAGCTCCAAAGCTCGAATATTTTAAGTAACAGCCACTTGCTGGGGCAGTTCAAGCTCTCAGAAACCCCCATTAATTCTCCCAGCTGTCAGATGCTCCCTAGAATGACTCCGAGACCTGGGACAAAAACTGGAGGGTTTGTATTACCATTTTTTAATCTCACTAAGCCTCCCCACAAAGCTTTTAATAGACTTCTCGACATATGTACGACTTCATTATGAGCTTTTTTATGTTCTGCCCAACGAGTCACATCAGGATACGTCCCACCTCTCAACCTTAGGGTGGGAGCAAAAGGGAAGAGGCAAAGCAGCAGATTGCTGGGGAAACACCAACATCAGGCAGGGCCATGGAAACAGCATTTTTAAACCAAAAAAAATCCCTCCTTTTCCTCACTGCTTTCACTGGAGCTCTCAATACACTCCCAGTAGCTGCACCAGTTCCAGCCCTCACTCTTGCATCAGTCAGGAACCAACCCAGGGTGATACTTGCTACAAGAGGGCTGGTTCTTTGGGAAAACCTCCATCCTTGCTAATTCCCACCTCTTCCCTCGCTCCTTCCCCACCTGGACACCAGCAGAGCCCAGGAACAGTTCCCCTTTGTCCCCAGGGCATCGGAGCATGTCTCCAGCAGGTCCCTGCTCCACTTTCTTGTGAATACCAGCTCGTTACACAACGCCCTAAGCTGATTTGATACAGCAGCAAACAAGACTATACCCAGGAAGAAAAGCTTCTTGAGCATGTCATTTAACATATGTAAAAAAAAGGGACTGATTTATGTCAGAGCAGAGGGAAGTTCAGGATCTAATCAGCCTTTCGAGGCAGCCAGACTGAGGTTTATCTTATTTACACTATTTTCCCTGAAGTATTAGTGAGCACCCAGCAGGAGCCAGCTCCAACCTTGGGACCAGGCACAGCACCCATGCTAAGAAACAGTTTTTGGACAGGCTCTCACCACCCTCAGCACCAACAATCTCTTCTTTCTCTCCAGTCTAAATCTCCCTCTTTTAGTTTCAAACCATCCCCCTTGTCCTGTCCCAACAGACCCTGCTCTAAAGTCCCTCCCCATCTTTCTGACAGGCCCCTTGCAGTCCTGCAAGGCCCCCAGAAGGTCTCCCTGGAGCCTTCTCCTCTCCAGCTGAACAAGCCCAGCTCTCCCAGCCCTTCAGTCACTGTTTCTGAAGTGCTGGTGAGCAGCTCATGAGTTGGGTTCCTCTCACTGCTGCTCCACTCCTTGGCCAGCTGCAGAAAACCACTTGGGTTCTTCAGCAGAAAGAGCCTCAGCTCCTCCAGAGCCTGCACAAGGGGCACGAACCTCATCCCCCAACACTCACCCTCCAGAAGGCCACATCCCCAGCAGTGCCTCCACCTCCCCAGGTCCTCACCAGGAGTCACAGAGCACAGGGACACAACCCCCCCAAACCTCTGCCCAACCCTTCCCCTTCCATCTCAAGCCTAAAAATAATCCCCCAAAGATCAAACAGAGACAGAGAGAGAAAACCTCTTAGTCATGCCCGTCTGAGGCACCAACGAGGCTTCTCAATTATTCAGCTGGCTGCTTTTTTTAGCCCAGAGCTCCAGCAAACACGAACCCCCAGCACAGCCAGGGCTGCAAAAGCTCTTCCTTGGGCCTGGGGACTATAAAAGCCTTTATAAATAAAATCTTGCAGCAGCCAGGGGATGTGCAGGCAGGGAAGAGAGGGAGAAGAGCTTAAATTAGAAATACACACCTTCAAGTGCCCCGTTTATGAAATGCTGGACCCAAACCAGTCCTTCCTTAGGGGATTTGGGGAGTTTGGTTGTGTTTGGGGTTTAACTTTGGGCATGATCAACTTACCCAACAGCAAAGACACAGCAAAGGCTGAACCTCCACTGGGCTGGCTGATGCTTCACATCTAAACACCCCAAAATAATAGTGTAGATCATCACCCCCATGGACAGGTCATTTTTCTGAGAACCCTCAAAAATCAGGGCTCATTAGCCATAAGTGCCACAAACAGCAGTTACCAGCTAGTTCATAGGTGCAGATTTTAAGCCCAGCCCAGAACTGAGCATCCCCCTCACCCAACCCCAGCTCCCCTTTCACTCCTTCAGCACAAGGAATTTTCCTTCTATTTCTCCAAACCCTTCTCCCCAAGAACAAGAAAACCACGTGGCTCATTGAAAAAATTCCCTTTTTCACAGGTTAACTATTTTACCTAAACCACCTTTTGATGGACACCTCCTCAAACTGCAGTTTAAGCCATTTTTTTTAGTATTATGACCAAAAGGTTAATGGAGCACGTGCAGGTACCCGGAGGCGTTAACAAGCAGCAGCACCCGAGGACATTCTCACCACAGGACAACTCTGGAGAGGTTAGTTTGAGATGTTTATTAGGCTGATTTATTCCACAGTGGTTACACAGCTTCACATCATACAGAGCATTGGAACCGTCCAGGGAGCTCAGAGGTGGTGACAGACAAGTGGGGGAAGCACAAGAGAGTTAGAGCAAGTTCTGGGGGGGCTTCACAGCATCTCCAGAGACCCGAGGAGAGCAGGGGTGATGGGGGAGCTCAGCAGAGGAACACTCCATGTACTCAGCAAGATACAGGGATATTTGGGGGGAGTGATAAGATACAACTCTCCACGTTGACCCTCCAACATCCCCCTCACCAAAACATCCACCCCCCAGGACAGGCACCTTCTGCTCCTGCCCCAGCCAAGCAAAACTGTGACACTGCAGAGCTCCTGGTGCACATCATGGGGGGGAAGAGCCACCAGAGGCACACAGAGACCACCCTCTCCCTTCCCCTAGCCATGGTCACACTCAGATCTGCAAACCTTAATGACATCTCATATGAAGAGGGATAAAAATATGGAGGGGAAATGCAAAGTGGTGCAGTAATGGAATGAATTATTGGTGTTGGCAGCTGAGACAGTGGCTGGACCCTGGGGGTGTCCCCGTCTGCCTTGGCCTTGGTCTGCTCCAGACACAGCCCAGCCAGGGCCAGGAGCTCCCCTCCAGCCACTGCTTTAGAGCATTATGGCATCTAATAAAATAAAGCATCTGTGGGAAGGGGAGGAAGACTCAAATTCAGTCAATCTGAAACCTTCTCTCTGGAATTTATGATTTATCTCTAGGGCACAAAGAGTTAAGGCAAAAGGTGAGGATGAACCACTTGTGGGCCAAGGTAGAACACCCCCAAACCCAGCCCTGGTGCTGCCTTGCTCCCAAATCAACCCCATTAAAAGCAAAAATAAAAGAAAAACAGCTACAAGGAGGTCTTGAAAAATCCAGCCAAGGACACAACAATCTCCTTTTATGGCAACAGACACCAAAAATGCCCCAGGAGGAATTCCTTGAGGAGGAGGACCAAGCGCCTCACCTTTTGGTATCAAGGCTGGAGAAATGGTCCTGGATGGTCCCAGATGGCCCATGGAGTTTCACCAGCCCCTAAAGCTGAGGCTTTGGAGACTCACCAGAGGTGGCGGCTGGTGGCTCCGTGCTACCTCATGGCACTAATCCCAGTAAAACCAGGGGGGCAGAGGACAACCTGTCAGAGCCATGTTTGCCAGGGCACCCCGGTTACCACAACGGCTCCTATTTGGGCACTTCTGCTCTCAAAAGCTGCTGGTCTTTGGCAACTCCAGGGTGGCTCTGCCAGGATGGCACATCAGACAGGGCTTTAGATAGATCATGGTTGGACTCGATCTTATAGGTCCATTCCAACCAGAGCAATCCTCTGATTCTATTTTCTCCAAACCACAGCTCCCCACCTCGGAGGAGAAGCCAAGAAGTTGGCACCAGGAGGATGGTGGCTCCTAATGAGGCTTTGAAGGGTGGGTAAAGCTACAAATTGGCACCAAATCAGAAAACAGAAGCCTCGAATCCTGCTGCACATCAGCGAGCACAAGTCACCCTGGGTGGGGAGCATGTGAGGCCTCAGATTTAAACAAAAACCAACATAAATTAAGACTAGATGGGTCACTGTTTGAGGGAGATCTCTCAAGGAGACCCTCTGGTGGCATTAACTCCTCCAGTAACCCACTGGGAGGTCAGCAGTCACAGGTACCAGGGATATCCAGCTCCAAGCCACTCTCTTCACTACAAGAAAATGCCATTTTTAGGCAAGTAAGAGCACTCTGGCTTTTGGCAATTGGGAGAATCATGTCCTGCCTCAGCCTGGATTTGGGGTCCAATAAATCCCTTTATAAATTTATATATTTGGGTCCCAATAAACCCTTTTAGCAGGTGTTGTAGGCAAAGCTCCTGTGGCCTCACAACACAATTATCCTCCCATAAAACATGGAGTCACCTACAAAACCCCAGGCTGAGCTCACCTCGGGTAAAATACTACCTAGAGTCTCTGAATTATTTCCTTTTTTTTGGATTTTATCCACTGGGTAAAGCTCTGCAGCTTTCTGGAGGCAGCAGGAATTGCAAGGGATCCACTGACCTCTTGTCTAAGGCTAAATCAGACCCATTCCTGGTGCTGCTGGGAACTCTCACAGTTATTTCACTACAGATATAACACTTCACACCTTTGGTTTGTCTCTGTTTCAGAAGGGCCAGATTGTTTTTCCTGGCAGGCAGGATCCCACCCAATGCTGCCATCACCAAAGCAAAGGTGGAGGTGTGAGGTTAAGGAAAAGTTTGTTCAGTTTGTTCTGACTCCCAGGGCTTGCAGTGCTGAGGTGGGGATTTGGGGTCAAGCCTCCCAGTTGATGGCAAGTGCTTGACCCCCACAATCCACCCCCCAAAAAACAAGAGACAACCTGCTCAGGAAACAGTTTTTCTGATTCCCCAGTCTCTATAATAAGGGCTGTGATGTGCAAACACCTGTTCTGAAGAAGACATCACTCAAGATCACAGAGGGTCTCAAAGCAGCAAGGACAAGGCAGGGGTGCTGCTCTACAAGGCTGTGGGGAGCACTGGGAGGAGGGAAGGGAGCTGCAGTCATGGTGGACCCATCCCCTAGGGAAGCACAACCTCAGATTTCAGCTCAACCCCTAAGTGTCCGTGAGAAAGGGCACAAATTAAATTTATAATAAAATAACAACAAATGGAGCTGTGGTGGTGACTGAAACACCCAGTGGGGGGGTCGAGACGGTGCAGTTCAAACCCATGGTGCACATCTGTGCTCACACAAAGAAAGGAAGGTCTCAACAAGCACTGCAGAGCAGAGAGGGAGGAAGAGGAGGAGGAGGGCACTGCTGCCCTTGGCTTCTTCTACACGGAAAGTCCAAGGATGGAAAGCAAGAGCTCTGGTTAAAATGCTGAAGAGTTTACAAGTGTAATGGCAGGTAGAAAAGGACCCTGGTCTCGTAGCAGTGGCAGCCCCAGTGTTAGGAGACAGTCTAGGCTTCTAGGAGGAGAAAATAGAAGAGAGGAGAAGAAGGAGGAGAGGGAAAGGGGAGGGGGAAGGGGCAAGAAAGCGCAAGTTAGTAGTGACCATGACCATTCAGCAGCACAACGAGCAACACTCCCCCAGGGCAGCCAGGACATTTGCCACCAGCCTCCTTAGACACACGTGGAGCTTTGCTTTTCACAACCAGCAGCTGCAAATCCAGCACTAGTCCTGCCAGGACTGCAGGAGCCCAGGTCAGGGGCAAATCACCAGGGAGCAGCAGCTCAGGATGCTGCTCAAGGGAAAAAAAACCCCAAAAAGCACAATTTGCACTGGCCAAAGCATTTGGGTGACCCAATCTGAGAGGAGTACAAGGAGCAGGCTGGGTGGAGAGACAGCACCCAAGGGTGACACTTCCCCAGGTCACTTCTCTTCCAGCAAGACCACAAGGAGGATCTTGGCAGCAGAGGTACCCAGGATTGAAGCACAGGGTCATCCTTGCTGGATTGCTCTCCAGAAATGTGTCTTTTCTTTAAAATCCAGAATTCCTCAGAACTCGAGGCAAATATCCTGCAGTGAGGAGTTGCAGACGTTGCACTGTTCAAAAATTAGGCAGTTTTTTTTGGTGTAAACCTGTGAGCACCCCCTGAGGTGGGCAGGGGCTGGTTCCCTCACTCCACACCTGCATGACAAGCCATGAGCCATCTCCCCACCCCTTGGCTGGGTCAGTTGAGCTGCCCCAGATGTTCCCAGCTCCCCTCGGAGCACGGCACCAACGGCTCCTCTATTTGTCCTTATAAGGAAGAACAGATTGAACCCAGGGAGTCTCGGGCTGTGCTGAGCACTCAAGGCAGAGCTCCCAGGCTGCAGCTCTCCAATTCTTCACAAAACCAACCCCAAAAGCCCACAAAGCAAACAAACATCTCCACTTGCCCTTCAGGGGGAACCCAGCTGGGTGCAGAGGGTTCCCAGCCTCATGGCCACAGGGTTGGACCCTCAACTCAATGGTCAACGTCAAGTCAGCTGCTCATGTTTCTCCTCCACAGCCTGAAACACTGAGCTACACACAGCCCTGCACCCATGGTTTAAACACCTCACTGCTGGAACATAAACAGTCCAACAGGGGGGGTGACCCCAGCCCCGTTAGTTTGGGGTTCAGGCCATCTGCTCAAAGAATCACTAGGGTTGGAAAAGACCTTGAAGATCAAGTCCAACCATTCTGGGGTGGGGTGTCTGGTCAGGAGGTCCCACAGGCTGCTGGCTGAGGTTCCAGACCCCAGTAACTGCAACCTCTCCACACCCCAGATGTCTGCAGGTCACTGCAAGCAGTGGAACATCAACGAGACATGGCCCTGGTCTGTTTGAGAGGTGCAGCCGAGCTCCCTGTGATCCACACCACAGAGGTGAGCACAGGAGCATCTTCAGCCACCCCAACTACGTATTTCCCCAGTGCTCTCCCTGCAGCTTTTTCTGAGCCCATCTCAAGCAGCTCTGGCTTTTGCAGCTCCCCTTGTAGCTCCTCACGCTGCTTTTTGGGGTAAAACCCTCCCTTGCTCCTCTCTCAGCTGCCTCGTTTCCCACCTCTGCACAGCCAGGAGAATCCTTTCACCTTTAAACAGAGACAGGTTGGTTTTCAGCAGGACCTGGTCCCAGAGAAGCCAGCAAAAAACCAAAGGTGGTTTAGGGCCAGGGACCAAAGGCTTCAGGTAGCACCAAGGGCCACCACCTGGGCTGGGACAACCCATCTGAACTTCTGCAGGGCATCAGCTGAACCTTCTGCAGGACATCAGCTGAACTCCTGGACTCCAAAACCCCCTCCACTATCTGATGGAAAAAGAGCCTTTCCCCCTTCCTCTCCCATGTGGATATTCCAAGTATCCACAGAGCAGAGGGTGGGAGGAAGGGCCCATGAAGTTGTTGTGTTGTCTAAACCTTGTGTAGTTCCACAACACCTAATTAAGGTGCTGCCTGTGTCTCCTCATCCCCTGACATGCTGCTCCTGCCACTTTGATGTCACTTTCAGACAGCCTTTCACAAGGAAAACAAAAAACTCCAACTCTACCCCACAAAACTGGAGCATATCAATAAATTAACAAGCTCCAGACACATCAAAGCAGCTTTGATCAGAGCTGTTGGTGTGTGGCGTGGGAAGAGTTAAACTCCAGAAAACCAGCACTGAGTAAATAACAAGAAATTCTTTAAGCACAGGTGAGGAGCTCAATAAAAAAAAAAAATCCCAGATGTATTTAATTAGTCATACCTGGAGTGTCATAAATCTGACTTTATTTCTATCTCCTTTTAGTCATATGTATTAATAAAAGAGAAGAATTATCCTGAGGAAGGTTCTGAAGTTTTCCTAAGCTCAGTTTTATACTGCATTATACAAGATGCACAGCTCCCTTTTGACCTGATTTACAACAAATCAGGCCAATTAAGCACAACAATCAGTTTTTACATTCCCATCCTCAATAAGAACATGAATCTTGCTCACGCTCTAAGGAGAATTATAGCAAAAAGAGCATTTTCTTTCCTGTCCCTGTCTCCCACTCCCAGACATTCATCATTTTTCCCAGGTTTATTCTTCCCTGAATTATTCTTTCCTGGATTTATTCTTTCCTTCCTCAGGGCTGCACCCACACCCAGCAGGGAGGCCAATGCTGGAGCCCCCAGAGGATCTCAGCAATGACCTGTGCTGGTGGAGAGGGAGACCCAACAAACAGCTCCTGCCAACGCCAGGGTGAGCACCAGCTTTGGAAGGTTTTCTCTCCAGAGAGCCTGTCAAACTCCACCCCCAACTCCCCACAGAGCTGGTTCTGCTCAGCTGAGCAGTCCAGGTGGAATTTGGTAGGAATCCCAAGTAATTCACAGTAAGGAAGTCTCAGAAAAGGGAACTGGGGTTTATCATTCAGCCTAACTGCTAAAATGAGACCAACTTCAGCCTACGTTGGGCTGATTTCAAGAGAATTCCTTTCCAGATCCCTCACGAGCCTGGAATATTGTCCCACTGAAGTCCTGAGAGGTTTCTTGTGGACAAAGCTGCCCTAAGGCACCTGAAAAAAGGTCCAGAAGGTCTCAGGTCCAGCTTCGATGCTGCTAAAGCAAACACCAGGAGGTATCTACAGCAGGGTGGGTTTGGGGTGGGAGGAGAAGCTGCAGAATAAACAAAGCAGCTTCATTTCAGCAGCAGTTAAAGAGAAGTGGGTGAAAAAACTGCACCACAGGCTGGGGCAGTTGGCAGGAACATCACTGTCAGTGCTCACGGGTCAGGGTGGAGCTCATGGGAACATGATGGAGCCACGGGAGAGCCATTTAGATATCAGTGCCCTGACTGGTGCCTGCCCAACACTGGCCATGGACCAAGCACACAACGAGGCTTTCTGCAAAGCAGGGATTTCAACCCCAAACAAGAATGAAGTTCTACTTCATTTCAAAGTTCTATTTCATCTCAAATTCAAAGTTCTATTTCATCTGAAATTCTTTGAAAAGATTCATCTCAAATTCTCTGAAAAGATCATGACCCCCCCCCCCCCAAAACCAGCCACCTATGAAGAAATAAGACTCAAAAAGATGATGCATTTGGTCAGAGTGAGGTTTTACTGCCCCAAGCAGAGATAAAGAAGCCAAGGTGGCTCCTGCAGACATTGGGCACGTACCTGTGTGGTGATCTTCTATTCCATGGTCACCATTTTCTACAACCATTGGCCCAGAAGCTGAAGTATCTGCAAGAGATCAAAGGAAATGTGAGCACTGGATGAAGTGAATCCTAATCCAAAAGCTTAAAACCAACACTGTAAGAACTGGAGTCCTTCAAGGTCAGGCTTGATGGGGCTCTGAGCAACCTGCCCTAGGTAGAGATGTCCCTGCTGCTTGTAGGGGTGTTGGAGGTCCCCTCCAACCCAACCCGTTCTATTAAGGAATTTAATTAACATAATATGTGGGGCTTTTTTAACTACCCTTCTTGTTCTAGAACTCAAACAGTTCTTCCTAACCCTCCAAACATGCCTGTGAAGTTCTGTCCTCACCCATCACCTCTGCACTGGCTGCTGAGGGACAATACATACAAAGCTCTGGCAAACCACTGGGGGATTTTATTTCTTTTAAATTACTGCCTTTGAGCTCAGACTATGGTCATTATAAAAGGTTGTGCTGGTGTTACACTGGCCCAGGCTGCCAGCAGCACGTTTCTGTAGGTGACCACCACCAGGGCAGGTGAACACTGAAGATACCAACCTCACCCCAAGCCCTCTTCTACTGTCTTCTTAAATAAATGCTGCTAAATCTCTAAGAACTGATTCCACTTCCCAGCTGGGAGACAGTGAAGGTAATAAGTTGTACTGGTTGGGCATAACAAGCAGCAGCAGCTCCTCAGGCCAGTTCTGCTTGTTGGGAGGCAACACTCAGGGCAAGAGCTTAAAATAGTCCTGCAGAAAATCACCTCCCTCCCAGAGCCCCCCACACCCCTTACCTGGAGCTGCTGCTGTCCCCGAGCTCCAGGGTCTAAACCAGAGCTGCCCTGCCAGTGTAGACACAGCACTCCAGGGCTCAACCCAACCCTCCCTAAGGCAAGGGGAACATCTCTCCAGTTCCTGCAGTGCCTCATCCTGGTGTTTCAGGAAGCTTCACCATGAACTTGCCAGACAGCTCCTAGGAAAACAGACACCTACATCCTCCTGAGGAGCTCAAAATACCCCAGGAATCCCCAGACCTGTTCCCAGACAGCCAAAGCCACCAGCTCCTCCTGCTGTCAGGTCCTCCCCAGCTCTGGGACTCACTGAGACAGCAGAACTGTCTCACTGCTCAGCCCGGGAAGGAGACACCAGGGCCAGGGGGTGGTTGATACAACACGGAACCGTTGCTGAGAGGTTCACTGATGGAGGAGCAGGGTCTGACAAGGACACCTCCAAGGGATTACACAGTGGAGCTACATGGGGCTTGCCCAACTTTCCAGTCAATGGTGAGGAAGTTTAGTGCTATGGTTGGACTTGATGATCTGAAAGGTCTCTCTTCCAACCCAAACAAAGCTCTGAAGCTGTTGCTCAGGTCAAGCACAAGCTGGAGTTTTCTCAAGTCCTGCTCAAAAGTGTGTCACTGCACTGCTTTAATGGGAAGTGATAAGTGATGATGCCTCAGTAACAGAGGCTTTGGACATCTCCTCCAGCCTGCACTCACGCCAAACACGTCCCACAAATATCTTTTGGGTGATGGGGAGAAGAGAGAGCAACCCTCACTGCCCTGACCCACAGACTCACTCCCTCTCCTCAGTGTTTAAACTAGAATTGAGAAGTTGAGCGTGTGAGAACAGGCTACAGGCACTGCCTGGTTCCCCTCCCCACGCTGGGCAGGAGCTGCTCTCCTCCACGTGCACCCTGACAGCTGCACAAGGTCACTTCTCTGCCACCGAAGCCACGAGGAGGGAAGTGATCCAGAGAAGCTGCAGTTCCCAGAAGAGCAGAGGAACCTGCAAGCAGGGCTCAGGCAACAGCTCTGAGCTCTCTCCAAGAGCTCTGCAAACGTGCAGGAGAGCACCTCACACCACCCTGTGCTCAGTCCAGGCTGGGTCTCTCCACATCAAACCCCTAACCAGGCAAAATCTAAAGATTTTAGGCTCAGCAGCGGGTTCCCAAAGGAGCAGAAGCAGCAGAAGCACCACATCTTTCCTTCTGCCCTGCCTGGGAAGGATGAACAGCAGGTAAAATGGTTTCTCTGAACACTTTTAGCTTTTTTGGAAGTCAAGCTTCCAGAAAACGAGGTCAAATCCAACACCTCTGCCCAGCATTAGCAGCTTTGGATTTTTCCTTCTCCCAAGATCAGCTCCTTTGGAGAGAATCCCACTTATTGCAGAGAGCTGGAGCACGGTGGGAAAGGACCCAGAGATCTTCCCAGGGCCCAATCTCCTCCCCTCATCTTCTAAATTGCATAAAAACAAAAACATGGCAAGATGTTGTAACTACATAATCCTCATCGGAATCACAAGATAGTATTTGCATCTGGCCAGTGGATCAAAGGATTGTTTTTATATAAACAAATTTGAGGCAGCACTCGCTAAACCGATAATCTGAGGCGAACGGGCAGTGCCAACCCAGCCCCCTCATCTCCAGCAGTGACTTGGCATGGAGCACGTGGAGCAGGACCTCAGCCCAGCACGTTCCCACCACCACACCTGCAGCTGCCCCCTCGAGCTTCTAACCATGGGAATCAGAGAATCTGGATTCCAGCAGCAGTCAAGGCTCTGGGGGATGCCAGAGCCTCCAGAAGCTCTCAGGTGGCACTCAGAAGCACGTCTGCATGGGCAGCTCTGGTGTCCAGGAGCTGGAAGAGGAGACCCATCATCCATGAATGGACTTTGAGAGGGAGAAGGTGTTTGATGTGCCACACGAGATAAGAATGCAAGTACCTCAACAGCATCTGCTGACTTTTAAAATCCCTCTGACACTTCAGGGCACGTGGAACGTTCTCCATCTTCAGTTTTATAAGTGGGAAAGGGTTTAAACTTTCTGCAAAGCAAATTCTGCTGCCCTCTGCCAGAAAGGAGTTTTCTCCTAGTGCAGGGAGGGAAAGGAAAAGGGAGATGTGCTTTGGCCAGGCCCTGGAGAGGGTTTGTTTCCATGTTCCCATCGCTGGGGCTGATCTCTGCTGTGCTCTGCCTGTCCGTAGCATCCTGCAGCACCAGCAGAGCCACCTCGTGGTGACACTGGGCTTGGAAAGAGCCCCAGAGCCACTGCCCACAGCCCATGGGAAGAGCTCTGTCACTCCCATCACACTCAGCAGCTGTTTCCCTGCTCAAAAGCTGCAGGTGAAGTTCAGACCCAGCAGCAAGAAGAACCCAAACCATGTTTGCTGCAGAAAGGCCACCAGCAGTGACACCACAGGCTTTGAGTCCTCCACAAGAACCCAGCCACACCTTGCACAGACAACATCAGCCCTCACTTGAGCCAAAGCCCTTCCCAGGGCCCTGCTGCAAGCTCCTGAAGCCCAGGATGGTCCCTTCAGCTGGAACTTGCTCCAGCCCAAGCATCTCTCCCTCCACTCATTAGGATGCGTGTCCCTGACTTGACACGAGCATCCCGATGAAATCTGGGGCTGCAGCCTCCAGAACTTTCCCTGGCAGCTCCCTGGTGTCCTCAGAGCCCCCTGGGGCTGTGGAACCCCCAAGGGGAGCAGCACACCCCCAGAGCCATGGAATCCCCAAGGGGAGCAGCACACCCCCAGAGCCACCCCGCAGGGTTATGTAAAGCCCACAATGTCCTAAGAGGATTATCCCAGAATTTGCCAAATTACCATGTCCAGCCAGGTGCTAGGGAGAGTAAAACCCCTTTCTTCCTAAGCTGGGCCTTCCCAATGAGATTTGGAAAGTTAACTGTTATTACAGCTTTATTTTAGGGCAGATTTGCAGGTGGCCAAACAACTGCCCCTCCCACCTCCCTCCATCTCTCTGCACTCACACAGTTCACCCAGGCCCATGAGAGGGGCCCTTGTGACCCTTCAACTTGTCCAGTCTGGCTCCTGGGTTCAGGGGAAAGAAGGAAAAGAAGAACCTTGAGCAGAGATGGAACAGCTAGAGCCTGACAGGACCTGTGATTAAACCCTTCTGAGTGGGGAAGGCAACGTGGGCAGCAGAGCCCCTGCTGCCTGAGCACAGCCCTGCCTGTTAGCATCAATAAACAAACAGGCAGGGGCTGAGAAGCCTGATCCATCCAAGCTGCTCCTCTCCCTCAGGAGAGCAAAGCTCTGTGGAGCTGGGGACATGAACTCCTGCTGCTTTCCACTCAGCAGTCCCCAAAAACTTCCTGGCAGAGCCCAAGGACAACACTTACACCCCCACAGGACCTTGTCATGTCTCACCCAGGCTCATTTCTTCTGTGCCCTCAATAAAAGCTTTACTATAGTTTTTCAAGCAATCGTAACATGGAATAAATCTCATGGAAGAAAGGGGTGTCCTTCTCACTTCAGGGAAAGTCAGAGGAGACAAACCAAGACCTAAGGGTGGCTTGTAGTAAACTGAGAGTGTTTCAAGCTGCAGAACTCCCAGCCCTTCCCCTCCTGGTACAAGGTGGGGGAGCTGACAAACATTCTCTCACTGCTGCAGGCAAGCAAGCTCTCCAGTTTCTTCAGCAGGGGTCTCATTTGCAGCTTGCCAAAGATGTAGATAATGCTCCTGAGAGCTCTCCAGCTATCCCAAAAAAGGGAAAGACAAACCTCCAACCCAGGAAGGAGAAATCACAGCCCCCTCTTGCCACGGAGGAGGGAAACGAGTCCTGGCTGGGCAGCCAGGGAAGGTAGTGGGGGGGGAAAGGGTTAGAAAAGACAAGAGATGAAGAGTCTGGCCTGGAGGAGGGATGTGCTGGCCCCCCAGCACCTCTGGGAGCCAGCAGTTTTCTCACAGGACACTTCAGGGAGGTTTAATTACTGAGCAAACCCCAAAAGGCCTCATTACAGCTGCACCAGGAAGCTGGAGCTATCTAAAATAGTGAGTTCTGGTGGCTCTGTTCAAGGGAGACAAGGCTGGGAGGACACAGCTTAAGGAATCTGTCTTTTCAAACAATGTTATGTGATGATTCCAAGACAGAGAAATCCTGGTGCTGAGGTGTTTTACAATCTGCACCTTCTAGAGCAAAGCCTTCTCTTACAACACCCTCAAACCACAGGCAGAAGTGTTAGAAACTCCTCATGCTTCTCTGGCACTCCCACTTCTGTCACACTGAAACATAAACCACCTCCCACCAGAGGTACCTTGACTGAACACAACACACCTGAAGGGACCAGAGCTCATCATCTCTCTGCCCACCTCCCTCCTTCCTACTCATCTGCTGACATTTCTTGAATGAAGTTTGCCTGGAAAATTCAAACTCCTCCTTTCTCTATCACAAGGCACCTGATACTCTTCTAAACAATGCAAATAAACGCCTCCAACAGAGCAGCAAGGCCCAGGCTGTGGATCTGGAGGTCCTGGGTATTCCAAGGGGTGATCATTATAACTCTTCTGCATATCCCATGTTCATCAACACTAACGAGCATGAGGATTATATATATATATATACACACACATCTATCCACACCCAGGGATTTCTATGGAGTCTATCCAAGTGTAGTCACACACTTCAGACAGAGCTTTCTCTGAGAAGCCCACAAAGTGTTAGCACCAATAACAGCATCTTCCAGGGACTATAATGACAACTTATGTTATAGGCTGAAGAACTGAGTAGAAGGTAGAGTAGAAAAGCAGGAGACACTTTTTGATCTCAGTGTTTGCTTTCCAAATACACAATTCACACCAAGCCCAGCCTCTTTCAGCAAGCCCAGCAGTACAAGGAGGAGGAAGAGTGTTCCCTGGCTGAAGTCAGAGCTGAAGTGAGGCAGCTTTTTGCCCCTGAGCTCTAGACACTTACGTTCCACCTGGATACCATCCGTGTGGGCTTTGCTCTTTGGCTCCTGGCTCCCAGCTTTTGCATCCTCATCGTCCAGCAGGGGCACATAGTCTGTTTTATCCACTGTCTCTCCAACCACGTCGTCAAACTTCTCTGCCTCCAGCGTGGCAATGAAGTCCCTCTTCACCTCCTCCTCGATCTCGGGAGAGGGCTCTGTCAGAGCATCCGCCAGGCTGAGGTTGTGCTCCAGGTCAGCCATGCTTCAGCACCTTCACAACCTGGAAAGCCACGGGGGGGGGGGGGGAGGAGGAGAAAAAAAGACAAGAATATTTTAATAAGAGACCTTTTAAGGTTCCTCAGAGCTTGCTGCTGATGAGCACCTGCCTCCTGTGCCAGGAGACAGTCAAACAGTGACTCCCAGCTGTTTGCAACCCCCCCCCCAGCACAAGCAGATGATGGAAATCAGGTTGTACTCATGGATGTTACATCTCAAGGGATGTTTTCTCAGAAACTTAAAAAAAAACAACTTTAAAAAAACCCTAAATCTCTCCTTTCCTAGCTTAAAACCATCACTCCTTGTCCTATCGTTACAAACCCCTTTGAACAGACCTTCCCCCAGGGAATGCTGAGGGACGGGGAGAAAAAGAAATAGTGACTCCTTCTCCATCATTCCCAGTTCAGAGCTTTATACCTGATGGGAACAGGGATACCAGGCTCTATTTTTTCAAACTTCACCTTCCAGCACCAGTCCTGGGGCTCCAGTGGGTTCATTGGTATTAGCAAGGTTCACTGAGGACATCAAGAGGGTGCAGGAGCCCATCAAAGGGATCAAAAGCAGCACTGGAGCATACAGCAGAGATTATGGAAAATCCTAATCTCCATAGGGGAGCCTGGGTGGGGCCCAACCCCAGACCTCAATTCCCTTGTGGCACTTGTCTTTCTGCTCCTGGGGTGTGTAATTAACCCACAGATCCGGGGCAAAGCCCAGCTCCAGCCAAGAGGGGGTTGTGCTGGCCAAGGACTTGGCCCCACTCCCCCAGCTCCATGTCCCTGCTGTGCTGAGGACTCCAGAGCTGCCCCAGCACTGCAGGGGGGTGTCCCCAGAGCAGAGGGGCAGGATCCCCTCCCTGCCCTGCTGCCCACGCTGCTGGGGGTGCAGCACGAAGCCACATCAGGAAAAAGAATAGAGCTGAAGTGAGGGAACTGTGGATGTCAAGACACAGCCACGCTCCCCAGAGCACAAAGGACACTTGTACGTGTGGTTAATGAAGGGCTGACCCCAGTGCAGCAGCCCAGGGTCACTGGCTGATGTGGTGAGGGCAGAACACAGCCCCCCTTGTTCCCAAAGCACAAAGGCTCCTACTCCTTGGCCTAGAGGAAGCTCTTGGTCAGCAGCACCAAGAGGTACCTACAGACTCATGCCATATTCCTCACCAGCAATGGCATCTGCTGACAGGGCTGTTTGTGTAGTCACACCGACTGCAGTATGGAAACTAATGCCAATAAGTCCAGTCTGGTTTCCCTTTAACAAGAAAAGGTCACACTCCAAGCCAGACCAGGCTTCAAGCAGCTTCTGCTGGGTTGGACACGGGCCCTGAGGAGTTGCCACCTCAGGGAAGTCCAGAGGTGCAAGGCTTGGAGCTCCAGCCATGGCTCCCTTGCCTCCCACCTGAAGGGATGGCTTTTGGGTCAGTCAGTCTCAAAGGAAAAATGACTTTGGAGCTACGAACATTTCATCCTTCTGAAAGATTCACTGAGCAATAAGAAGAAGAACAATATTTAAAATTTTCAACAAGCTGCTTCATGCCACTACTGGGAAATGGGAGAATCAAGATGATGGGCCAAAAATAGCCACAGAACACCCAATACCTTGGGGAATAAGCAGCAAAGGCTGGAGTGAACACACCAGATGCCCAAAGTAAAAGCCAACTCCTGTTCTTCCCAGCAAGATGCCAGGTCAGGCTGAATCAGCCCCTGCAGATGTCCAAGTCCTCATGTTCAGAGTATCGTGTCTGGCTCTGCAGCAGCACCACGAGCTTCACCCACCAGGAACCTGAAGCTCTGTGGAAATGACATTTAGGAAAACCTCTCGTTTGATGCCCTCACCCCAACTGCTCGTTAGCAGGAGACTGCACCCCATAAACTGAACTCTCCCACGTTCACTCCAGATTAAACACTCCTGCTATGTTGGTGTCAGGAACACCAGTGGCCATCAGGAGCATTTCCTCCTGACACCTCAAATGTAGGGTCTGTCCAAAGAGCAAGTCCTTGCCATCCTCCCACTCCAATGGAACCTCTGACCTGGCTGCTTTAGAGGGAGGTCCTCTCACACTCAGGATCATCATCCTAGGATTCTATGACAGCCAGAACTGGCCAGGAAACAATTCCTCTGCTTTCCACCTCTGGTGCTGGAGCAGCCACAGCACTAACCCCAGACTGCTGGTTTGGGAATCACAGAGTTAAGGCAAAAGGAAAATAACCCCCCAGCAGAGATTCTGCCCAGGAGGAGGAAGCAAATCCTGCAGCACATCCATGTGCTGACCAGCTCAGCAAGGCAGATGCTTCCCAGCCCATCTTCATTCAGCTGGAAGAGTTGGAGAAGCCTCCCCAAGCTCAGCCCTGGTGTCCCTGTTATCTCTCCAAACCAGTGAGGAGCAGAGCAGGAGCCTGACAGCTCCCAAGATGAAAGGGCAGAACTGAGGAATGCCTGAGGCTGCAGAAGGCAGCAGCTTCAAAAACAACCCAACATTCAAGAGTCCTCCAGCTGGGAGACAGATGCTGAGCTCCTCGTTTGGGAAACAGCAGAGGGAGCAGCAGAGGGATGGTGTAACCCCAACCTGTGTGGCTCTTCTCCAGAGGAGTCCTCCCTGGAGCACACCAAGCTGAGGAGTCTTCTGCTCAGAGGGAAGGTGTGGAGGGAGCAGACAGGAGCACTATCAGCCCCACTACAGATATGCAAAAGTTCTCCTGGAGCAAGACACTCCTCAACCCACTCCAGGCAATCTTGACATTATTCCATGGCAAATAAATCACATTCCTCTGATTCACACTTTTTTTTTTTAAAGAATTGTTTAGACCTCTCCATGTTCCAGCACCAGCTGATCTGTTACACCCAGTATCTGCCCCATCTGTTCCTTTCTGCGCTCAGAAGCTTTGTGTACCCAGTGAGTAACCTGCTTGTTTTGAGAAATAAACTCCCTCCTCTTCTTCACTCACATGGAAGAGTTATTTCCATCTCTCACCCACATCACAGGCCCCTGTCCTGGGGTCTTGCTCCAAAGAGCTCCTGATGTTTACCCTGTTAGTCAATCCCTTCCTAAACAAGCACCTTGCTGGTGTTTCCTTTGAGGGTGCTGGAGCCTGGCCCGGGCTGCCCAGAGAGGCTGTAGAGTGTCCATCTCTGGAGACATTCCAAACCCACCTGGACACCATCCTCTGCAACCTGCTGGAGCAGGGGGGTTGGACCAGATCATCTCCAGAGGGCCCTTCCAAGCCCATTCACTCTGTGATTCCCACCATCTCACCACCTTTGAGCACAGCCCCGAGGCTGCAGCTGGCAGAGCTTGGCTCTGGGAGCCAAATCTGGAGAGTCACAAGCTCAGGGCACCCCAGAGGCCCCAAAGGAGTAAGAACTGGCACTTCCTTGCAGAAGTTTAAGTGACCTTGTGGAGAGGAACCACCACATCATCCAGCCACCCTCTGGAAGCAGGAGCAGTACAAACAACCCCCACTGCGTCCGCTGCTGCCTCCAGCTCCCATCTAGGGAAGAGGGAACTGGTTCCATGTTTCCTGAACTGGTTCCATGTTTCCTGAACTGGTTCCACGTTTCCTGAACTGGTTCCATGCTGCAGGTTCCTCAACTGCTCTGCTGGTCTGAGCACACAAAACCTCAGCTTTAAACCCATGCTCAGCCTGACCCAGATTTTGTGCATCTCAGCAGAAGATGGAGAAAGGGGGAGCAGGGGTGATGGCCACAAAAAAAATACAGAGAGAGCTGGAAGCCTATGAACTGTTTAAACAGCCTCATACTTGGCACAAGCTGCTGACTTACAGCCCTCAGATTTTTGGCAGAGGGAACAGACGATTACAGAATCCCAGAATCCCAGTGTGGTGGGGTTGGAAGGGGCCTCTGGAGATGCTCTGCTCCAACTCCCCTGCTCCAGCAGCTCCCCCGGAGCAGGGGGCCCAGGATGGTGTCCAGGCCCCTTTGGAATCTCTCCACAACCTCTCTGGGCAGCCTGGGCCAGGCTCCAACACCCTCACCCCAAACAACTTTCTCCTCCTGGGTTCCACTTGGTGCCCATCCCTTAATCCAGCCCACAACAAGACAGGCCAGAGCCTCTCAGCAGCCAAAGTCTCTGCTATTTCTCAGTGCCATGTGCTGCTCTCTCCCTTGGTGTCCAACACACCCCTCTAAGAATCTGCTTCCAGACATCAACCAACCACCAAGAGATCACCTCCCAGGGCAGGAACTCTCCCGCAGGTTCCATCGTGGTCACCTTAAGGTCCACCTCTGCCATGGAAGAGAGGCAGCTCTGCCTGGAGAGGACCACTGCATCACTCCCAGTTGTTATGGAAACTCTACACAAAGCACCCACTGGAGCCAGAGCTGTTCTTAGCAGAGGGAAGGAAATCAGCAAAATAAATAACTAACCAGCAGCACTTCAAGACTTCGAGGAATCTGTGTTCTAGTGGCAGGTAACATGTATATTATATTTCCCTTATTATTGCTATTCTCCATGAAGGAAAGGCAGTCTATAAAGAAAGGCTACACTCAGCACTTATGCAGACTACAAATAATCAGCTGGGAGGAGACCTCCAGAGATGAAGGCAGAAGGAAGAGCCAAGCGAAGGAGCACCAGGGAGAATCTTGTTTGCACGTGTGTCTGGGTGTACATCTAGACACATGTGCAGGTGTGTCTCTGCCACCAAAGAAACCACTTCAACCAGAGATTTAGCCCAGGCAGAGCTGACCCGTGCCACCAAAACTGACAGAGTCATGAACTGAAGGTAAAAATCATCCAGGCTTCCCTCCTGTCCAAATCACCACCCTAGAAGGACAGCAAGTGGATGGAAGCCCACCTGGATCAGTCCTGAGTGGCTGGAGAAGCTTACCTGGAACCAAAGAGAAGTGTCTGAGCCAGTAAGGATGGTGGGATGGGGAAGCTCATGGAGGAAGAGAACCTTACACCAGCCCAGCACAACCAGACAAAGAGCAGAGCTGGGAGGCTTTAGGAGTGACCCATCTGTGGAGGACCAACCCTGACTTCACTTCACATTCCCCAAAAAATATATGGCACGGATTCATGCCTGCAAAGAGCATTTTACTGTGTGAACGATACCTGAGCACACCAAGATGAGATAAGGGAGCACCAACCTCCTGGATCACTCCCTCCCTTTGGGCAATGTCTCTGCAGGATGGGCTATGACTGTCCACATCCAACTGCTCCATTACAAGCTGCTCCAAGCTGATAAGAAGTCCTGAAGTTCCAGCAGGAGAGATGCTCTGCCAGAGCAGCTTCTCTGGGAGTACAAGAATAACTTCCCCATAAGCCCCAGCAGGGATTAGGGACTCTAGAAGGTGGGGATTAATGGTCTTGGCTGGCCTTCAAAACCAGCCCCATGGAGGATGAGTTCACAGATAATAACCGTGAGGGACTTTCAAGCTCCTCATGGGCCTCCAAGCACTGAAATCAGAGACCTACAAGAGGCTTGCATGTCAGCTCCTAAACCCATAAGTGCTTATCTAAGGAAACTAAAGGAATCTGCCCCCTTTCTGCAGACACTGCTGAGGTTTGGCTCTAAAATGACCTACTCCTGAAGAGCTCAGCTCCCCAGAGCCACCCTGACTTGCTGCTTTCCAGGCCCTCTGAGAGGAGACAGGATTTGCTGTGCTGCACACCCGGAGAGGCAACCAAATAAGGAGAGTTCCATTAATCACGGGGGGGAAGAGTCTCCTGTTTTCCCTTGGCAGAGGGCAGGAGAGTGGAGGTGGGGGCAGGGAAGGGAGGCCCAGGCTGCTGGCAGAGCTGCTTCTGCCCTGCACACCGCCTGCTAAGCCAGGCAGCCAGCAGGCAGCAGGGGCAGCTGTTCTGTCAGCTGCTTTCCTTTAATAGCACATGCATCAGAAAGGAAAGCAGCTCCCACCTCCCCAGACCCCAGAAGACACTCTGGCTTCCTGCTGCCTGCTCAAGAGCCCCTTCTCCTGGGATCATTCCAGCCTGCCCTTCCTCCAGCTGAGCAGAGCACTCAATCATTCCCCTTTTTACTGGGTGTTTTGTACCTCCTCAGCCTCCTTCCCGCAGGGCCAGGGCCAGGGCAGGAAGGGTAATGAGTGATGGAAAGGGAGAGGTTTCCCAAGTTCCACCTGGTCCTTGTGGCAGCTCCTCTAAATTCACCTGCTCCTCATTTGTCTCCTATGTGAGGCTCCCAGGACAATGGGGCTGGTGCTTATGGGAGAAGTTCAGCTTCCACTTCTAAGGTGACGACTTCTTGTATTGCTTGTGAAACCCAGAGTATGAACCCTAGAACCACAGAGCAGGAGAAGAGGAGGAGTTCAAGTCAGGCTGTGAGAAACTTGGTTTCTCAGAGATCCAGTCCAGCTTAATTAGGGGCTGGGCAGGCCCTCCATGCTCCCATGAACTCACCACATACACACACATCTGAGAGGGAACGAGGGGAAAGCAAGACCACAGAGGAGGGATTCTGAAATTAAGTTAATTAAAGCTCTCACTGCAGAGAAAAACAAGCAGCTATTAAACAGCATTTCATGTGCTACATCCATAGCGTTATCTCCTGCACACATCAAGAAGTTCACTGGAGTGAGCCTTCAAAATTCCAACTTGGACTTTTCCAGAGAAGAGCAGCAACTATCCAAGCTTGTGGGAATGGGCTGGCAGAAGAGGCAAGAGACTCAGCAACTCTGCTCCCTGACCTCACAAGGGGTATGGAGAAGGATAAACCAAGGCATAAATGGCACTGGAAAGACCTTCTCAAGTAGAGCTCCTGGAGACTGGCTTTGTGGCTTCTCCTGCTATCATCTGATGGCCACATGAAAGGCTGGATGTCAGTGCTGCAACCAAACTGACTCTCTAGGGAAGCCCCCCAAGATCCACACGTCAGCCAGCGTGGCTCAAAAAGCAAGATAAGGTTTGAGCAAGGAGCATAAAACATCCCAGGCTGTGGAGAGCAGCAGCTACAACCATGAAAGGCTCATTTGGCAACCAGGTACTGCCCCAGCACTGCCTCCAGGAACTCCAGTTCCCCCAAGCTCTCCCCCTTTACCTGCACAGGACCATGCCAGTTAGAATAGCTGCTTTAATTAAAATAAGCACCTCTCTTGACAGCATAATTACACCGTGTGAGAACCTGTCCATCAGGACACAGAACTGGAGCTTCCAACTGAGAAAGTTGGCTAGGAAACCATTTCCATCAAGGCCAACTCATCACTGGGTGATGTTTCAGAGTGCAAGAGCAAACTGGGAAGTCAGAGAACTTGGGAAGAGTGAAACAAACCCCACTTCCATTCTAAAAAATGAGTTTTAGCTCCTTGCAAGTTCTGCAGGATCTTGGCCACAGCAGGGAGGTGGTTCATGTGCTCCCCAGCTGCTGTGGAGGATCATGCCCTGCCCTCAGGCTTCTCAAGATATGCCCCCAAAGGAACCTGGAACGAGAACAGAGGCTCTGAACTGGTGCAGAGGCAGGGGTTTGCCAGGGGAAAACCACAACAAAGCCTCCTGGAAGCAGACAGATAAAAAGGAGAAGCAAATGCTCAGTTAGTGCCCAGCAGAGGTTTGGGAGCAGAACTTTGTGACCACGTAGGCAAAGCAGCTTAGAGTGAACATGTCCTTCCACCAAGTGTTAGTGGCTCTCCAGTTGCCTCACATGGGTCAGATTTTCAGGCCAGGAACAAAATTCAGTCCCTGTTTTCCATGGAAGCCACTCAGGTGATCAGAAATTCATGGATACATCTAGGGTGGGAGCAGAGGATACCTGGAGGGCTCAGAGCTGTGCAGCCTGCTCCTTCCTACCCTGCTAAGAGGAGCTTTAGGAGCGTGGAGCTCCAACATCTGCTGGAGCATGGCCAGATTCTGGGACACCCAAAGCTGTCTTTACCCAGTGCTGTGTTACTAGAAGGTGCTGAGGAAGGGCCTGGCTCTTTGCACCACCTCCTGCAAGGATTTTGTTCACCCTGAGGCAACGTCACAACAGATATAGTGGAGATTAAAGGTGTTCTAGGAATTACTTCTAAGCAGGGATATCTGTGCCTCCACACAAGTGAGGAAGATGAACACCCAAGGACCTTTTGAAAGAAGCAGGAGCACATCACAGAGCTTTGGAAGCACTGAACACTCTGGGGCAGCTCTGTGAGCACAAGTGAAGGCTCTGGCTGCAGTAACAGCTCCTGAAAAGATCTGCCAGAAGCCTGGGAAGTAAACACTGCCTGCCTGGCACCCAGGAGAGAGGCTCTTCTACTTGTAACATAACAGCTTCCAAACAAAGGAAGGCAGAACAATGATTTTGCTTCAGCATCGTATGAGAAGCAGGGAAAGGTCCAGTGAGCCACCACACCCCCCAGAATGGGGCACAGAACCCAAGGCACGTGCACATCCTCCACCACCAGTGTTAATGAACCTCAGGCCAGCAGAGCTGAGACCTTCTCCCTCTGTGAGATAACATCAGCTCAGCTCCCACTGCTGCTTGTGTCTCAGCACCAGCCACACGCAGACCCACCCGAGGCACCTCCACCAGCCCCTCCACCAGCTCCAGTCCCTCCCAAGCTACCAAGGGCTATCAAAGAGAAAATACAAACACAAAGAAGTGCTCAGAAATCTGCTCAACAGCACGTCAAGAGGTATTTAAGCTGGAGACCAAGCCCAACACGAGGCTCTGCTTGACCAGAAGTTACACAAATATATCCCCATCCCCTTCCCGAGGTATTTATCAGATTCTTGAGTTATAACCCAGCACATTCTGGAAGCACCACGTCACCCTGCACTGATAAGCTCAGCACTAAAGGCTACATGCAGACCCCCCTGGCCTCAGCCCATCCCTGGCAGGCAGGGGGATGCCAGCCCAGCCCTTAAGCCCCACGGGTGTCCCCTCCCAGCCTCTCCATCGTAATGCTCTGAGCAGGGGAACACTCCTGCTCTCACGTGATGTTTATTCTTAGAGAGGATCCCAGGGATTTTTGTCCAGCTAAGTTCAGCCATGCAGCTGGCCCAGTGCCATAAGAGCATCACAGGAGCCCTGTGCTGGGAGAGGGGGCAGCATTAGTGCAGCAGGAGCATATTAACAGCTCTCAAAGGGGCAGGTTATGCAAGAAAGACCTGGGCAATCACAGGTAAATAGCCCTGCCCAGAAACCTGGTCCTGACACACAAGATTTGGGATAGACCTGATAGAAAAGTACAACAGCCACAGTCTGAGCTCAGCTTGACTGCTCACACCTTCCAAGAGCTGAACCCAGTTCCTCCCGAGCTAGTCAGAACAAATTCAAGCCTTTCTGTTACCTTGAGCTGGGTTTCATGGCAAAATTCCTGCCTAAGGAAATGACCTGAAGTGGTCAGGGACTGGGACAGGCTGCCCAGGGAGGAGCTGGAGTCACCAGCCCTGGAGGGGGTCAACAAACCAGTAGATGTGGTGCTTGGAGACATGGTCTGGGGGTCAGGGAGATGTTGGGCAAAGGTTGGACTTGCTGATCCTGGAGGCCTTTTCCACCCTACATGATTCTATGACCAACATTACCCAGCTAGAACAAGCAGAACCACACTTAGGAAATGACTCGGGAGGAGCTGCAAAGTGAAGTCTGGGAGAAACACACACAAGCCCCTGAAGACCCTGCTCCAGTTTCAGTGTTTCTCCTGAGAAACGTGCTCAAGTGCTGCAGGCAGATGAACACAGAGTTAGTTCAACTCCACGGGCCCTGGGGGGTTAAAAGCTTAGGGAAAGCAGAGAAAAACAAGGTGCCCTATTAGACAGTGCAGGCTGAAGCACAGCAGAACACCAGGAGCTACAAGAGGCCTTAGATTACTTCTCAGTCTCCAGGAACACACATGAGAGTCCTCATCTCTCTCTGCTCACACCCTTTGGGTTTGAGACCTGACAGGTTGGCCACAGGAGGGAAGAACACTCATTTCTGAGA
Organism: Brachypteracias leptosomus; assembly: GCA_013401335.1. NCBI lineage: Eukaryota > Metazoa > Chordata > Aves > Coraciiformes > Brachypteraciidae > Brachypteracias > Brachypteracias leptosomus. The sequence continues at coordinate 290,779 of VYZX01018084.1, forward strand.
TGAATTACTGCAGAGGAATGGTTGCATCCTTCCCAAACGTGTGCAGGAAGCCAGCAGAGGAGGAAGGGAGTAGCTGCTGCAGCACTTCAACCACCATTGTATTTACATTTCCGTACTGGGGATAACTAATCCCTTCCAGGAGGGCTGAAAAACAAGGCAGGGGTTAGAACACAAAGGTTTTCATCAAAGAAAGGGCAGTAAAAGCCACTTCAGGCCTTGCTGCAATGCTGCCAGGTAGGTTCTAGTAGTTTCTTTAGAGAATTACTCACTTGCTGCATGGCTGCAGTATCCAGGAGCACAGCTCTGTGCCCTCTGACACAGGCAGCTTCCCTTCCAAAAAGGGCAGAGATAAGGGACCCAATAAATAATTGGAATAGTTGGTCTCTGTGGTAATGAAATAAAGAGAAAAAAAAACAAACCAAAAGCCACCCACCCACTTCATTTACTTTCATTTTTTATTAAAATAAAGGGTTCAGCCCACACCACTCTAAGGAAGCAGTGACACAGAAGCATTGCCTCTGCCCAAGGGTAAAGCTGAGTTCTGCTCTCAGCATTCTCAGCCCAGGTCAGCTCATACTTCCTCAAGCCCTTTTCTAAGGGTGGGTGATAATGCACCAGCCCCTCCTCCAGCAAAAGCAAAATCCTCTCAGAGGACACAAATCACCAGAGGCAGAGGAAGCTCCTTCTTATCCACCTTATCTGAGCAGAATCCTGGCTGCAGGAGGGGAGCAGGGAGCCACTTGCTGCCACCACAACTCCAGCAGCAGCAGCCTCAATCTCAGGCACTCTTCAACTAAACTGATCCTCAAGATGTGGGTTCAGGCATGTTTCTTCCCAGTTAGACAAAAAAAATAGGAATTAATCCAGCAGGTAATGTTTTTAGAAGTGCTTTCTGCCCACCCTGCACAACAACCACATGAAGTTCTAGGTGCCACAACTCCTGGTATTTGTAGTGGAAGAAAGCAAGTCCAATGTCCACACAGAGCTGTGCTGGGCTGAAAGAGCTCACCCCAGAATAAGCAGGAAGAACCTATTTATTTCTGAGTGACAATTCAAGAGGAACAGGTCATTGTTTTGTAAGGAACCCAAGATGTGCCTCCATCAGGTCATCCAAGAGCCCCCAGCCAGTGCCAAGTCCCACAAACACCTCCCCACCCTGCCTGCTCTCCTGGGCTCCTCCCGAGGATGCTGGGGAGGAAGCTGCCCCTATTCATCCAGGCAGTCAATGAGGGGGGATTAAATGTTCCCGGATAAATTACTCCAGGAAGCATTTTTAGCTGCTGAATAGAGGCTGTGGGAAACACCTGCTTGGTTTCCATGGCCTGAAACCAGGGAGCAAATGTGGAGAGGGACAACTACAAGTGTTCCTGGGACTCTAGGAGGCAGCTCCCACTGGAGCTCTCATTTTTGTACAGTGGAGAGAAGAAAGGAAAATTATAGATATAGATAGATAGATATATCTCAAACTCTTGCATCATGACCAAGCAAACTGAAGCCTGAGATCAATCCCAGACATCCAAGGAGCCCAGCAGACACACTGGTCAAAGCTGAGTGAGGTGGAAAGGAAGGAGAGAAGAAGTTCAAGAGCAGAAGGTGCAGGAAGGACACTTCCACCCCTGGGTCACCCTCTCTGCACCCACGTTGCTCCCTGCAGAAGGTGACAGTCCACCTCCCATGACCTCTTGAGCTCTCCCTATCGAGGCCAGGGTTGAAGGCACCACCTCCCCTGCCAGCCCTCCCTCCACCCCACCCTGAGGGGGATAAGCCATCTTATTTGGCTTTTATTCAAACAGCTTTCAGAGAATGACTTAGGATGGTTTGGCAGAGAGCCACAGGACAGAGCATAAACAACCTACCCCAGCTCCAGGGGTTCCCCAGTTCCAGTCACACCATTAACGGGTGCATCAGCCCTGCTGAGAGGGCAGGACCCTGCACCTAAGAAGTTACCTGTCACTATCTGCTGGGGCTGGACTCACTCTTAAAGATCTTTTCCAACCTAAATGATTCTCTGGTTCTGTGATTCCAGCCTAAATGAATCTCTGGTTCTATCTCTGCACTGAAGAGACTAAAAAAAGGCATTTTTAGGAGCAATTTTATGCCATCACAGCTTCAGGAGAGACATGAGGCTACTGTTGCTTTGAGACAGTTTTAGTCAATCCCAGTAGACACAGTTGGAGATGTTAAAACAAGCTGTAGTTGAACTGCATCCATTTGACTCCTCTGCATTCTTTACCATCCACTGTGCTTGGCTGTATTGCCAGACAGACATCAACAGCTTCAGCATTTTAGAATGAGTCTGTGCCCTGTCTTTCAATGATTTAAGTCCTAGACTACTAAGGTTAAGGCAGAAGGAAGAATTAATCAGTGACCAAGCTCATACTGCTCCCAGGACCTGAAGAAACAGGCAGCACTTGAGAACATCACTGCCACAAACCGCAAAGTAGGGGACACCTCGGTCCCTCAGGCCATAAATGTCACAAAGAAATTGTGATTCCTTCCCCAAAATATGTTTTGTGAGCACCTGCACCTCAGCCATCCTCAGGCTGCAGACCTGACGAGAGGCTCCAGTGCAAGTGGACCTGTCTGTGCCCCCCACACAGGAAGGGGAGGTTTAGGTTGGACATTAGGAAAAACTTCTACACCAGAAGCATTATTAAAGGCTGGAACAGGCTGCCCAGGGAGGTGGTTGAATCACCACCCGTGGGTGTATTTAAAAGCTGTCTAGATATGGTGCTCAAGGATATGGTGTAGAAGGGGACCTGGTAGAGATAGAAAATGGTTGCACTTGATGATTTCAAAGGTCTTTTCCAACCACAGTGATGCTGAGAAACTTGGATGACCCGTGGCTCCAAATTCCCAACAAATCACATCACAATTGGTTTTCCTTAGCCTAGTTTGCCCATTTTAATCTTTTGTAGTCCTCTTACTCTGATAAAAAGATCAGAGTGAGCAAGATAAATAAGATGCCCGCCCTTTGCAGCGGGAAGAGCAGGGAAAGAAGGTGCAGCTGGCCAGAAAGACCAGCCCTGGGGTCACACCCCAGCCCTGCTACCTCAAACTGGGCAGTGGCAGAAACCCTCATAAACACCCACCAGGAAGGAGGTAAAATGGTAGGAAATGGAAGGATGCAAAAAGAGTAGTAAATAAAGTGTTTAGCAGAAAAACCCCCAGAAAAGTAAGTGCCTTTCAGATGGGTTTACTCTGCAGAAGCTCCAGTTGGGGACCTCTCTGTACAATTCTCCCCTCTAGAGGGTAGAACACCCAGAGCAGGTGAAGCCTCCACGTGTACACACAATTATATCAAACCTTTAATTCAGGATTTAGTGTTGGTAGAAGAATCATTCATACCTCAAAAGCAGGGGTTCCCTTTAGCAGGTCCTTGAGTCGTCAGAAACCTCTTCCCTGCAAAACACAACATGCACAGTTAGGAGGGAGCCAATTAGGGAGGACTCGGGGGGGGGGCTAATTAGGGATGGCTACAAGATAATTTGTGCTACTCAAATTTAACTAAAGCCAGTGAAACGTGGCTGCAGCCCCACACCAGCCACTGCCTTTAGTGCCCACTGCTCTAATCCCCACCATTCCCCACCAACACCTGCTCCTCTGGCCATGACCACCCCATGGGGACACTCGCTCGAGCTATTAGGGACACACCACGAGAATCACGAGCAACTTTTCCCTCATACATCTTAAGAGGTTTTCCCCAGCACCCCATTAAAGCTGCAGTAATCCGGGGTGATTAGGCCATCCCTGCACTAAGCTGCCTTTCAGGTGTTCCTACAGGGGCTTAAAAGCTCTCCCTGGCACTGGTGGGCACCCACCCAGAGCCACCCATGGCAGCCACAGTCACGAGCTGGTCTGGAGCTGAACAAAGCTCAGGAGGCACCAAAACATCTGGGGCCCCATTTATCAGTTATTCCTGTGTAGAGCCACAGTGTGAGGCACCCCAAAGGCTTCCAGGAGGCACAACGGCCACGTTTCAGTGAGAGACAAGCAAAGGTGAAGCCTTCTTCATTCAATAACAAGAATACCTTTAAATACATCTATATTTCTATCAAAAGAATACTCCTTATGCTCTCCACAGGAAAGAAAATGAACTAAACTAAGCTGCACAATCCACCTGGAGAAACATCCAGCTTGTTCTGCACCACAGCAAGTCATCAAGCCAGTCCCACAACAAATATCACCTTGGAACCTGCTAATTACTGCAGTCATAGAGGAACCTCCTCTCCCTACAGAGGCGCTTTTCCTGTTAGAGGGAAGTAAAACACCAGAGCTCACAGTGAAAGGAGAAAAGAGCCCCATGGAGAGAATCATTTTAGCAAGTGGAAGAGGTCTCAGGAGTGAGGAGAACCTCCTGAAGGAGTCCTGCTCCCTTCTGAGGGGGTGGAGAGTTACTGAGTGAACTGAGGAAGGGAGAAACACCCTGTGTGTGATTCAGACACCTCAGCATGGTGGATGAGCTCCTGTGGTGACACTAATGCTCCTCTTTCCTCTGCCAATCAGAACTGTGTGGGTTGGAAAAGCCCTTTAAGATCATCGAGTCCAACCATTAACATCAGACAACTCACCTTGGGAAGCCACCCAAAGGATGCAGGACAGAGGCAAGGAAGCAATTCTCCTACATCCACCCCACAAAGTTCTGCTCAGATGGTCCCTAATCTCAATAACTTAGTACTTTCCGTACGAACAAATTTTTTTCCCCCACATCATTACTTGCAGTTTAGCCACCCTGGGATAAACTGGGGCATCAGGGCCCTTCTCCCCAGCTGCTTCCAGCTGCTGACCACCCAGATCACACCCAAAGGGATCATCCCTGAATGCACAGCTCAGTCTGCCCCATTACAGTCCATCCCACAGCTGCTGCTGGGACCCACCAGGGTATGACACACTCACATGTGATACTCCAACCTCCTTGCATTGAACACACTAAACTTTACCTTATTTGTTAAGTAAGGAAACAAGATAAACTCCACAGCCCCATCTTTTGAGGCAGACTAAACAAAATTAAACTATTAGCTCCTTGTTTAGCACTGGGCATTGCTGCTCCATCCCAAATCACTCTATCAACCATGGTTCTGATACCAGGGACCTAAAATCTACCAGAGTTTCCTGCCCTGGGCAGAAGCATCTCTTCCTTTGGTAAACCTGCACCTCCAGTTGCTCTTTCAGCCCCGAGGGAAAGAATTCCTGCACTGCCAAGGTGGGTGGTCTCACCTTCCCATAGCTGTAAAGCTGCTTTTTGCCCTAATTATGGGGGTTCTTGACAAGCAGAGATGCTAAATCACCTGTCTCGCTTACCCCAAGCTGACACACTTGCTAAAATTGCACTTACAGACGTGTTGAACAGCAGGGAAAAAGTCATTATCACCTGGGCTGGCAACTACTGACCCGTGTTCCATGATAGAATCATGGAATGGGTTGGGAAGGGACCTCAAAGCTCACCTAGTTCCACCCCCTGCCATGGCAGGGACACCTCCCACTACACCAGGTTGCTCCAAGCCCCATCCAGCCTGGCCTTGAACACCTCCAGGGATGGAGCATCCACAACCCCCTGGGAGGTGATGATATCCATCACTGCTTTCCAGTCTGGAGAACCATTTCCAAGAGCTATTTTAAGGTCCAGAGAACATCTGGACACTGGATGAAGGTTGCATCCAATGCAATGATGAGCCCAAGCCTGCAACTTTTCCTCCCCAGCCCAGTTTTCAGGTGGTGAGGGTGAGGAGCAGCACGCTGGAGGAGAAGCAGCCTCATTTCACTGCCACCCCACACCCCTGGTGTTTCTCTCACCTGGGCTATCAGAGCAGGCAGTGCCTGGTATGCACCCTGTCCCACCGGGTTTCCTAGCCCCATAACAGCCAGTTTCCCATCCTGCACCAGTAGTTCTTGTTCCACAGCTCTGCTGGCTCCCAAACTCCTTGTACTTTTGTTAATAAACATTTCAACAGCTCCTAAAACTTCATCCAGTTCTCTACAGAGGTTCCCCCCCCAAACGAGCAGCCTGCACCCCATGAACACACCACTACCCAGCCTCTTACCTTTGCTTTCTTTCTCACCCGAGCTCAGCAAAGCCACCCCACCTATAACACATGATTTGGGGCAGTCCCAAAAGCATGTATACACATTTCAAGGCAAGCATCAACAATGCATCTCTGCTTTGTATAATTTTGAAGGCTCTTACTACTTTAAGCAGCAGCTACTTGTCTCTGCCAGTTTCCAGCCCTTCTGAGGATGGAGTAAACAGCCACCTCTCCTTGAGGACAGCAGACAACTTGGCAAGCCACCCAAAAGGATGCAGGAGGGAGGCAAGGACGCGATTCTCCTCCATCCACCTCAAACTTACCATGGTCAGACAGCCCCTGATTTCAACTACTTTCTGTACCAACAGTGGCTGCCTCCATCTGTGTTTCTGTTGCTGCACTGCCAGCGAGGGAGGTCGCAGAGCAAACCTCTGGTTACCTCCAGGATTATCACCCTTACCCCAGCTAAATGGAATGCACTTCAGTGCAATTAGGTTTAGAACAGCAAGAATGTGCCATTCATCCTATCAGATGCCCTCAAGTTCTCTAAACAAGCAACACTGTTTTCTCATCCCCAACCCTAAGACTGTTTGCTCCTTCTGGAAAAGCCACTCGCTCCTTCAGCTTCTTGTCCCTCACCCTTCACACCGTTCCCAAATCTCTCAGCAGTTGCCTTTGAAGAGCTCCTGGTCCCCAGTATGCCCAGTACCCAAAGATCCCTGGACACCCCAAGCTGAGAGGGTGGCACTCACCCAGCCCCTGCATTCCTCATGCAAAGCACTCTCACATTGTCCAATACCACAGGCTCAAATGCAAAGTCTTGGAAAGCCTGAGCTACACACACATGGTGGCCATGAGACCATGAGGGCAGCTCAGATCTGCATCCCAGGCCTTTCCTACAGGAATAATGGCAGCAAATTATCTACAACACCCTGACACAAGGAAAACTGTCATTATAGCCCCTGTCTTGGCTCCCTGCCTGTACCTGAGCTCGCCAAGATCCTAAGCCAAGAGTTTATTCAAGAATACAGGATGGACTTTTTTTCTTCACGGGTACCACTGCCAAATATTCAATGAATTTTTGTTAAGCATCAAACTGCTGTTCCCACACTTGCACGAGGCGTCTCAGATAAAGCTGACAGGATCTGAGAGAGATCTGCTTTTAGATTTGGCTCCAGGCTTTTGAGCAGAGCTTCTCCTCAGAGAGGAGGAAAGAGCTGAAGTTCGACTGATAATTTAGAGTCTTCAAAACACAAGATGTAGTTCCACTGAACTCTAAGACTGAATAATCACAGAATCATTGAGGTTGGAAAGGACCTCTAGGATCACCAAGTCCAACCTTTGCCCAACATCTCCCTGACCCCCAGACCATGTCCCAGAGCCCCACATCTACTGGTTTGTTGAACCCCTCCAGGGCTGGTGACTCCAGCACCTCCCTGGGCAGCCTGTCCCAGTGCCTGACCACTCTTGCAGTAAAGAACTTCTAATGTCCAATCTAAACCTCCCCTGGTGCAACTTGAGGCCATCACCTCTTGCCCTGACTCCTAGGGAAACATTCATGAGCAGCAAGCCAGACTTTTGTGATAGTCACACAACTCTTACTACCTGTAGAAAGAGATCACGCTTCCCAACTGCATGCGGAAGAATAAAGGTCTTGGACTGTAAGGCAAGCAGATGCTCTTCAGCAATACCCACACTGAATCCTTACTAAAGGGGACAGGCTTTAGAAGGCAGTCTGCTGTAGCACTCCAGGTTGACCAAGTCCCAGAGCAGGGAGGTTCATACAACCCGACAGTAAACAAGCGGGCGCACAAGCGCGGCTGTTTTCATGGCACGGCGGATTTCCATCTGTCAGGAGCGATCTGACTAAAAGACTCCACACGCAATGGCTCTAGAAAGCTGGAGAGTGACTCACCAGCACCAAGGACCTTCCACAAAGGTCCCAAAAGGCTGCAAGGTGTGGAGAATGCTCCTGAAGCTCCAGCAGCCGGTGGCCTTTGGCTGCTGGGCACAACCACAGAGCATGGGGAGGGTGGGAGCGAGCACCCAACTGTGCTCCAGCACAGAGGACACCTGACAAGGGGCTGCAAACACCCAGAGAAGGTGAGATTCAACACTCTGACAGAGGAAAAGTTCAGAGATCCCTACAGACCTTTCAGGTGTGTCCAAACACTCCCCAAAACCTTCACAAACACCCAGATCCACGCAAAGCAGAAAAAGCCCATCAAAACCCCAGGCAGAAAATGCTCTTGGTGAGGAACAACAAAGCACGTTCCTCTTCAGTAGAAGCTCAATTAGGAAAAAAAAAAAGTGATTTAAGCAAGCCCAAAGTATCTCTTTTCCCAGTTGAAGAGCTCTGCTGCTAAGAGGCCTAAATCAGCTAAAATTAGCCACCCGACAGCACCTCCAGCTTCCTGCCTGCCTCAGGAGCTCTGGTGAGAGCAGTTCTAATTTGGCTGCCCAGCATGCAAATTTCAGGAGAATGGCAGTTTCTGACCAGCTCCACGGGCACTGATGCGTAAGAAAAGCTGTCTTTCACATCCAAGTTTAATACTCTGCTGCAATATTTATTCTGGGGAACAATCCATTGAGCAGGAGCCTGCAGCCCAGGCAATTTACAGCTAAAAATAACAGTATCAGGAATTCAGGAGCTCTTCCTCCTGTTGTAGCTGATCAATAGAGCCACGGGGACTCCTGTCATAGGCTTTATTTGTCAGAGCACATGTCCACACCCACACTCAGACAGCGTTCTCCAACAACCTGCCATCTTTGGGGGTTGTAGAAACCAGAAATAGGCGTTTTTAATGATTTGAGATGTTCATCAAGCAAAGATTGAGTTGCACACGCATTAGAAAAGGGAGCAGCAAGAGCCTGAGGCAAGTCTTGAACTATGACTGAAAGAGGAACCCAATTCAGTGCAACCACCATCCAAAGCTCCTCTCCAGTGACCATTCAGCCTTAGGTGGGGCCAAACACTACTGATATTTGATGAGGCCAAAGAGAAAAAGCCCCTTCCACTACTCAAATTGTGCGTGTCCTCTAATACAAGGCTGCTAAAGTCACTGTGCTTCCTGCAACCCCAAAGGAGCACCAAGGCTCCCTCCCCACTGGGGAGTTGAAGGTCACAGGGAGTTAAACAGGACCACAACTTGTGAAGTCTCACCCTTCAAACCAGGGTGGCTACACGGAAATGGCTCTTGGGAACAGTCTTGGGCAACACCTGCTCTTGAAGAGCACCCACCAGCATCTGGGAGAGTACGTCTGCCCTAAGAGCAAAGACTTCTTAGAAGAATCTCCTGTCCCAACAGCTGCACTCCAGAGCTCCCAGGAGTCACCAAGAACCATGCAGTTCCCCAGCACAGGCACAGCTGGAGATGCCAGGCATGGAGAAGCTTCTACTGAGTTGTTTTGGTATTCACACCATCCCAGCTCCCAGGAACTCAGTGATGCACCCATGAACATGTACCAAACACCCAGCTCTGGTGAACACCAGCATCTCACCTATGAAACATCATCTTTCCTTGACCTCAGCAAAGGGAAACCAAGAAGGAAGCTGCAGGTGCCAACAGCAACGTTACCAAAGGAGACTCAATTAAAGAGCGCGGGCTGCAGCGGCAGCTGAAGAGAGAGGCTGGGATTCCCCAGCTCTTTGGGAGGACCCTGGAGATCACCTCAGCAAGGCCACGTTACCAGGGCAAGCAGCTATTGGAGGAGAATCCTGAACCATCTCTGCCATTCTATTGTAAGCAAGCATGAAAATTCATGAGACTCCCATCTACTCACACTTTCAAGGCTGGCTCCTGCTGCCTTTCATCACTGGAGTGCCAGAGCTGCCCGGGAACTCTCCTCCCTCAGACCCGGGTCTGCTGCAGAGGTCACAGTCCTCTGGAATCACCTCTCCTCCAGGGGTGAGCCCAGTGTGGGGGGGATTAAGCTGCTGGGATGGACTGGGAGAGCTGCGCAGCCGCACGGCCCTTTTCTGGGCTACTCTTAATTGACTTCACTGAGCACTTAAGCGCTCGGCACACCTCAGAAAAAAGCACTTATCAAACCTCTATCAATTTTATATTAAAGGATCCACACACAAGAGAGGGGCTCTTTACCCTGGGGTTTGCTTGGGGCTAGTGAACGGGTGGGTTTAGAGGGCCTCGAGGACTCCAACGTGGCAGAGCTATTCACCTGGGCTCCTTCACCCTGACCTGCAGCTGCCCCAAGCTTGACCTAGAGGCACCTTTAAGACAGAGAGATTTAGGATTTATTTAATCCCTGGATTTTCAGGTTAGAAACTTATTTATGACAGTAGATTTTACACAGAATGCAAAATGGAGGGGGAAAAACCCCAAACAGAGCATCAAGTACTAAAATGAAGCAGAACACACTAAAATTAAGGCAGCCTGGCCAGGGTTGAAAGCTCAGTAAGTCCATGTTATCTAGTTAAAAAATAAACATAAGGTATCTCCAGACAGAGGTCATTTATAAAGCCCAAACTTAACACCCAGGTGTGCTGTAAATAAGCACCAGTATCTGCACAGATCAGTTCGATGGGTTTAATGACCTCATTTTAGGTGAAAAATGATGGATTTGGTTCCTGCAGAGGAGCTGAAGAAAGCATCGACCATGCCCTAAAAATCGGTCAGTGAGGCAACGAGATAGATCCTCTCAATGGCAAATTCAGCATCTTTTGTTCACAGTGATGTATTTTATGAACGGGTTGCTCTTTATTGACAATTCTGGGAGCAGTTCTGCTAAGGCCACACATCTCCCCACCAGACAGAGCTTCCATCATGGCTCTATGTTCTCTTTACTCTCCTCGTCACACCCTCAGCCATAACATGCAGCAGTATCACCCAGGGGCAGAGATGCTCGTCCCTTGCACATATAATGTGGCATGAAAAGGGATTTCTCTGCTTTCTCAAGAGGCAGAACAGCAGCAAGGACCAGGAGCCAGGCCAGGGGGAATCAGGGGAATAAACAAAACCCACACGTACAGAGCAGGGCCGCCCAAGTGCTGGAAATCCATGTGCCTCCCAGTGTGCTTTCTGTGGGATCTGCTCCACAATGCAGAGTCCCAGCATGGTGGGGTTGGAAGGGACCTCTGGAGATGATCTGGTCCAAATCCCCTGCTCCAGCAGCTCCCCCAGAGCAGGGGAGCCAGAATGGTGTCCAGGTCCCTTTGGAATCTCTCCAGACAAGGAGACTGCTCACCAGCTCCATCACCTCCTCTGCACCCACTCAGCCCAGAGATGTTCAGCCCCTTGACCATCCTCGTAGCCTCGTTGGAAGGCAGCTGAAAGATGCTGCTTTGCAGGCAATTCAATCTCCCTCAGTGCAATATCTGTTACCTGGGCACACAGGAGCTCAGAGCTTGGTTTCCAGTGCCTCCCATCTCTGTTACAGCAACTGGAGACAACTGAGCTCTAAGGGGTACGAGCAGCAGGACCGGTGTCAGAACAGCCAGGTAAGAGCTTATTAGAAACACCCAACACTGCTCATTAGTCAGGGGTGAGCAGCAGCATCCCCAGGGCACGTTGGGAGAAAGAGCCTACAAGGAGGAAAAGAGCATTTCCTCTGTGTGCAGGAGCTCCCGGGTTAGAAAGGGGAGATGGGAATGATAATTCCCCTTGTCTCCAACACCAGAGCTCTGTCCGTGCCAGAATTCCATAGCTACAAATTACCAACATGACAGAACCTGAGTTTGCTTCTACATTTGCCATACCAATTGTTTAGCCAATGATGGAACAGAAAAAGCACCTTCAGCTCTTCTCAGACAGAGGTAACAGAACTTTTTTTCCTTATGTCACCCAGCAATGCAACCAGTACACCAAGGAACACAAAAACCCTAAACAGGAATCTTTATTTTCCACTGCACAAAGACAGTAGGGTTAGAGTCTCTGTATCAGCAACAGATTCTTCTCTGCATTCCCAAGAGCACCACATCAATATGGATCAGGAGGATGAAGGCAAAAACAATCATTTAAACCCAGTGCAGGAGGGATGGTTTGAACTAAAAGAGGGAGATTTAGACTAGAGAGAAGGAAAGATTGTTGGTGCTGAGGGTGGTGAGAGCCTGGCCCAGGTTCTGGCAAAGAAGTTAGACCAGCTCTGAGCTATCTCCACCACCCAGATACAGGCACTTGGCCACGAGGTGCAGGGGAACAAAAGAAAACACCCATGCTCCCATTATTGATCATATGGCATCAACATCTAAGACACCCAGCTAAAATCAGAGCAGCTAAGAGTGGATTTATTCTATCAGGTGTAAGCAGAAAGCGATACCCCTACCTGGTGAAAGGGAAGAAGGGGAGATAAAGGTCAGAGTGGTGTAGCCAGATAGGGTGAGCAGATCATTAACGTTCAGTTATTTGCCTTTTAGCTTCAATATCACATTCCCAAGGCATAAAGCAGCCCGGATTACACAAGTTCTTGGGGTTTTCCACAAGTCTTCACACGCTGAGGTGACATGAAAAAAGAAGTCGTGCCACAAAAGAAATTTGTCTGTCCCCAAGAGGAGCAGTCCTTGGGACTCAGATTGGAGAAAAATGAAAAATGAAGAAAATGTCAATTTGTAAAAAGGTAAGTTTCCTTGTTCACAAGTGGGTTGAACAGCCAAGCTGTCAGAATGCCAGTTTAGGAACAGGTTAAATGTTTGGTTTGAGCTGTTCATATTCTACATCAAAACCATAGATCTTAAGGGTTTTAAAGCACAGGGTCACTCTTGAACAGATCCCAGACACAAGGGACTGGCCTCAAAATTACCTGATAAATCCTTCAGATGCTTATTTCCAACTGCAGAAGAGCAATTAAGGTTTCTAAAGAAAAAAAGCTTCTAAAGCTAAAGCCAAATTACCTGGAACAGAACACCACTAACTTCCCATGCCTCCAAACCCAGCTCGGCTCAATTCAGTGTGAAGCAGCGGGATGGAGCCTCCATACCCACCCCCAGATGATGACAGGTTCCACCAAGGTGCAGACAGCTGGGCTCAACCAGAGCAGATGAACAAATTGCTTCAAGATCCCTGACACAGCACAGGCAATGGACACAGATAAGCCCTGAACACCCTGCAGAGCAGGGTGGTCCCACACACCCAACCCCAGGACACTACCAACAAAGCAGCAAGAGACTCTGCATCTTGGGAGATTCCTTCCCCACAGGGCCTGTTTTATCCTGGTGGAGGCAGAGGAGCAGCGTTGGTTTGTCTGTGTTATCACAAAAAGGATACTCTGAACAAAGGGAGCTTGGTGGGACTGGCTTTTCTCAGACCCTCACCCTGTGCTTATCAAGGAGAGCAGTATCTGCTCTGGAGGTGGAGTGAACAGGGGCAGCTTCCCCACCAAGACTGGAAGCAGCACAACGTGCCTGACTTCCCACCAGTCAAGAAAATGAGTGCTCAGAATTGCTGCCTTAAAATTCCCAAACAAAGTCTCCGGAAATCGTGTCTCCAAATAAAGTCTCCAGAAATAGTGTCTCCAAAAAATGCCTCCAGAAATCGAAAGCTACATCAATAAGATGTTGTACTATGGAAGAATGAAAAAAGTTCCCTTTTCAAACTGCTTCAGTCATAGCAATAAAACTGGTTTATAGTACTACACTTAATCCATCCGATTTCTATTTGGCTACTGGATTAAGGAAGTTCTGCAGAACCACGTGCAGGAAAAGCCTACATGCTGCAAGAAGAACATGCACACACTCAACGTGTCATTTACCCAGCACTACAAGGCCCCCACTGACAACAAAACAATCCCAAGAGCTGCTCCAGTGCCAAAATAGGAGTAATTTCTAATAAAATTCCCTCCCTCCTCCACAGAGAGACCTCAAATCCAGTGCCCAGTGTCACCCAGGTCAGCAGGTAGGTCACTCGGGGTGATAGTCCCGGAGTAACTGGGATTTGCACTGCAGTGTCCCCAGTTGCACATCCCCATCACTCTCCTCTGCTCGGATCACCCATCAGCTGCTTTTCAGGCCACCTCAACTCATCCTGCAGATCAGCCAAGCTTGGCAGTTTAATGCACAGCTTCTTACTGCAAAGACCAATTAAAAAATATAATTATACCGTCCTGCTTTTAATCTGAACTTAACACTTTCCAGCTCAGATTCATTAAGGAAAAAAAATTAAAAGCTGTCATCTGTCCATCTGCAGCTTCACTTGCATCTGGTCCTCACCCAGCTCCAGATCCAACCAGGAGCACACCAAGGTGCTCCAGTGCTGAGATGGCCCCGCTCACTCTGCCCACACAGTCACCTGCTCCTGCTCCAACCTGCAAGTCCAGCCTGTGCAGGATCCACTGAAGAACTGGACCTGTTTGCATTTAGGGTTTTGGTTTATTTTAGTATCTAAGCTCGCTGGTGAGACCCAACCAAGCTCCTTCACTGGGGCAGGACGTGAGCACAATCCTGCACCTACAGGCTCTGCTCCAAAACATCAAGTTCACCACCACCAAGGAATGACCAGGAGGTGGGAACACAGACAAGTGGGCTTGTGCAACACGCCCAACACCCCAACTTCTCAACAGTTTGGTCCCCAGGACAGCCAGGCTGTGAGGACCTCCAAGGTTTCTCAAGGTGAAATGCAGCTGCTCCTGCTGCATTCAGATGTAGAAGTTATGACCCTCAATTAATTAATTTTTAAGACAAATTCCAACTACAAGGCAGACCAGTATAACGTATTCATGTATTCAGTGTCTCTGATGTAATTCTGTTATTCTTACAGTTCTCAGCACTTCATTAATGGTCAGAAATAAAACATTTGTACTGGAGCTTCAGCCAGCCCCCACCTTCGTGTCCCTCCCCACACGCAGACTGCATTTCAAACTGGCCCCAGCACACAGCTCAGGATGCACCCAAGGCCAGCCAACAACCTTATCAGGGTGAGGAACTGAAAGAACAAAAGCAAGGGCTACTACAACTACAAAGCTGACTTGGAGTGAATCAGATTGGCTGTTTCTGGCACACCACTGGCTTCCAGCTCAGCCAGCCAGATACAACCGTCACCTCCCACGGCAGCCGAGCTCGTGTACTGGGAGCAAAGCTCAGCTCCAAGCTTTGCCATTCAACTCCATGTTTTAAAGCAGTGATCTTGTGGGAATAGGTAGAAAGTCCATGGCACTTCAGCAGGCAGCACTTCTGGCAGCTTGCACTGCTAAATAAAATGCCAGACTTTGTAAACTTAATATTAAGATTTATAAAATACAGCCAGTGTCCCTGATTAGCAGATGAAAAGGGTCCCCCTCGGTACACAACCCCCTTCTCTGGTGTCATGCTGCTGAAAACTCTAACACAAAGCATTTCATCTACAACTTAAGACTCCTTTGAAAGGTCAGAAGAAAAGCTCTCAGCAGAGAGAAGCAGGGGCACGATCAGTGTGAGCTGCAATAGACTGTGCTGTGAGGACAAAGGTAGCAGCAGTAACCAGAGATAACCCAGCTCAGGAGTCTCAGAAGGGTTATTTCCCCAACAGCACCAGCACTTGCCTGTTTATGGATTATTTTGCCCTCTGAAGGAAAGGCCCCCAAAGAGCAGAGAGAATCCCACCCAGCTCCCACACAGGCTGAGGTACTCCAGCTGCTGAGCAGCACCCCAGGCTCCAGCACCACCAGTGAGGAGGAGACAGCCCAGATATAACCCTCACCTGAGAGGGGAAAATGAGAAGGTGAATACAGGGCCAAACAGAAAATATGCTACTGCCAAACCCACGCAGGTGAACCAAGAGTGTCTTGCTGCCTTAAAAACTATCAAAATAGTGCCTTACTTCACCTGCTCCTCTGCTGTTCATGCTACATTATTTGCTTTTGTTCCCCCTCCAATACACTCCATTTATTGCTCTAACTTTCCTCCATTTACTCCTTCTGCTCCCAATACCACAAAAAAAGTTCAGGCTTGAATCTAAAGGACTGCTGAGAGAAAATTACCTCAAAGAAGTCCAAGACCAGCAAATGAGAAGTGGAGCTGGTGGAGAAGCAGCCTCCCTTTGTCCTTTGACTTCTCTTAACCCACTAACAACTTCCAGCTTAATCCAAAGCTTATGTTCCATAAATGAAATCCAATAATCTTTAATTAAAATAATTAAAGAACAAAACATAGGTCCTCCAGGTCACTTAAAGTTACCTTATGGATTAAAAATCCCATATGGGGAATGATACTACCCAAGGTGACCCGTGTGCTATAGATGATACCCAACAGAGACCATCTCTATTTCACTTGTCCCTTTCAGAGGACTGTTTACAAATTTATGTTTAGCTTTTATTCCCCAATATATAAATTGTGAAGTTTCCTTGAAGTAATACTACAACTGTGGAGAGAAATAGAGGGTTTGACAGCTGCACCATCAGGGTGCTCTAATGCATTTCAACTTGTATTAACCATTTGCACATACTCACCATGTTACCCCCTTCACACAACACAATGTTTAATTATTGGAATATAGTTGAAAAATAACTCCTACTTTAATTCTAATGAGAAGTTAAGGACATGTTCTCACAGTCTTGATCCTCCCCCATCCTTCTTAAGCGTTCAATAAATTGACATATCTTCAATGAAAAAAAAAAATGAGCAAAATTTCCAAATACCACAAATGCCCACTGTAAAAATATATTAGGAAGAACAAATGTATTTTAATATCCTACAGATCTGAAGGGCAAGTTTTGCACTCTATAATTTCCCGTTCAGTTCCCCTTCAACCATTTGATTACATCAGTACCTCAAAACAACATTAGATGTGCAGCTTGCCAGAGGATTTCATCTGGGACATGTAACAGGCACACTCAGCACAACTGGCTGCTGGAAACTAAGGCTACAGATAAATTACATACTAGAGAAAATAAACACACCCCAGACTCAGAGGAAGGAAACCAGTCTAATTTTGATCAATCTTGGGCATTTTCAAGGTTTTACAGGCATACAGAGAAGCAGCTGAGGGTCCTTTCAGAACCAGCACAGGAGAGCACCTTGGCCATGGGATCCCAGGGAATCTGGGGATGATCAATGGGCATTTAGGTCCCACCAGCACAGGACAGAGCATTGGTTTTGTTAAAAAAAACCCATCAGCTATGCCAAGAACACTTCTTGGAGACAAGCTGGTTCCTCCCACTTATCTTCTTAAATCACAGAATCATTAAGGTTAGAAGAGACCTCTAAGATCATCAAGTCCCACCATCAACCCAACACTACCATGACCCCCAGACCACATCCTGAAGTGCCACATCTATACATTTTTTGAACCCCTCCAGGGATGGGGACTCCACCAGTGCCCTGGGCTTCTGCCACCACCTTCTGCTGCTCTCACCTGGTCACTCCTTCATCCTTCCATGGATTCCTCTCACTTTCCAAACAGAATTCGAGTTACTAGGACACTCCTGAGCTTATTTTCTATCCCCCTTTCTAACAGTCAGTTACCAAAATAACTTTTCTACTCTCCGAGTGTCACTTTTGGACCATTTCCTCCTCTCATTACACAACCAGGGCCCTCTGCTGTAAAAGGGAATCTCATTTTATGGCAGGAAGTCGCTCCCCCAGGGGAAAAACATGGAGAAGTCTGAAGTATGTTTAAGGACGAGACAGCATCAGCTGATGCCAGCCAGAGCCAGGCTTTTTAGGTGCTCCAATCAACCCTAAACCAGCCTTTTTAAAAGGTTTTTGAAGCAAAAAAGAAACCCACCCTATATTCAATACTCCAGATGGCCTGCAAACGGGATCTGGGGCAAGAAACACACATAAGGGAGGAAATGCAAGTTTAGCTCATACAGATGCAAAGAATCATAGAGTGGGTTGGAAGGGATCTTAAAGATCATCCAGGTTCAACCATCACTGGATGAAAAGGATCCTGCAAGAGAGCCAAGCAAGGAAGGACGTGCCCATGGGGTGAGTCTTTCAGCAACACCAGCAATTATTAGTGCTTTGGGAAGTGAAAAAAATCCTAGCTGGAGAAAACCTAGTTTGGAATCACAAGGAGCTTCTTCACATTCCCCAGCTCTTTCAAATTCCATGTTTGTTTATTCTAAAATCCCATAGAAGCTGCCAGCAAAGGACCACAACACACTGAGATAATACAGAATATGGTGAGTTCAAGGGTTGTTGGGGTTTTAAGAACAAGACTGAGGCAACAAACAAACAGTTGGTCAGTTTCTTGTAAAACACCATCCACAGGTCTCAAATAAACACACAACTTATCAGACAAACTTGTTTCCAGCAAGCAGACCATGCCATCCAGTACTCTGCTGCGTTCAGCTGTAGCACTATTATCCCTAGCAAAACCAGCAGCATTTTTAAGGGGAAATCAAGCCTGAAAATGCTAGCTTGAGGCAAATTCTGGGATCTCTCCTTAAAAGTGAATGCCCGAGCTGAAAATAGGTTAGAGCAAAAGTAAATAAGCCAGGGTTACATCAAACCAGTGCTAATGCAGATATACATCCTTATAAATCCAGTCATTCACCAATTACACCACGGCAAGCCACTAAGAGGGTCACTCCAGGACAAATATGTAATCCCCAATGTGACACTTGATCCTATCGCCCTACATGCTCTGTCCAAATCCCAATAAAAAAAAAAAAAGTACTTTTTACCTAAAAGACCCATTAAAAAAGAAAAATCTAGTCCTGGGAACAGGAGATGGATATAAACTTTTATGTTGTAAATGCTTAAATAGGTTAAAATATGTTAAATATATATATATATGATTTAATCGTAGAAGTAAGTATAAAGACATCCTGGAAAACAGTAACACTGCAGATTACCAGCTCCATATATATGCTGGTTTTGGCCACAACAATATGGAAATGCAAATGTCTTACACCAAACACAGCTCGAGCCCCCCACAGCACCCTACAGAGCTCCCATCAGGGTGGTGTCACAGCAGTGCCACCCAATATACACACTGGGTCACCCCACAAGCACCGGACGAGAGGTTTGAGCCTCAGCAGTGGTGTTTTCAGGACACCCTGGAGATGATGCTCCATCATTCCATCCAGCCATGTGGTGTGGGTGGCAGCAGCTCCCTCCTCAGGCACTCCAGCCACAGGCACCAGCTGCTGTGCTGGCCAAACACGGCCCCCAGGATCTCAAGATCATTTTGAGGGTTTCCTTTCCCATCCCACCTTTCTTTCTGGAGGTTTCTTTCTGCCTTTCCAGGGATGAAAGAAAATATAAAACTATAACCAGAGTCACACTCCTGAAGCTGTGCATCAATCACTTCTGTTATGACCTGTTACTGGATCCTTAACATAAATATATGTAAGTTACTAGTGCCCGTCTAAATCATTGTAAAATCATTTTTAAACCAGCTCCTGCTAAGTAAGAAGTCTGAATCATCTCGCTCGTAATATCTAGAATGTTTTTTTCTCCTGGCTTTGATTCATGACCCAAAAGAAGAGCAATTCACTCCCACCACAGAAGGCAAAAGGAAGGAAGAGCCAGTGACTCAGTTCTTTGTCTCATTCTTTCCCTCTTAATTCAAAACCCCTGCTGGGACTGGATTTTTGTCTCTGGTCTTCCACAGTTGAAGTTTCCAATTACTTTCACTACTATTAATTAGTTATCTATGAAGAGCAAAAGCTGTTCTGAGATTCTTTAAGAGCAGTGCAAATAAGCATAGGAGCCTACTTAGGGACTTGGCAGGGCAGGGTTATGGATGGACTGGATGATCTTAAAGGTCTTCTCCAGCCTAAATGATTCTGTGATCTTTAGAAAGAACACTAAAAAAACTGCAATAAAGAAACAGCCTTTACAGAGCCCAGAGATTGAGAGAAGTAGAACACTGAAGGTTTAAAACAAACCAAAACAAAGAACACCAAAAAAAAGCCCAAGAGGATGCCTGGAAAGGGGCAAGAGGGAAAAACCCCAATCAGCAACAAGAGGCAGAAAAGTTCCAATCAAGATCCACGTGTTTGGCTTTAACACCATTTCAGTGCAGGCAGTGACCAGGTTCTGGGCAGGAATTCAGCCCTTGGAACCTCAGAGCGGTGCTGACAACGTTTGAAGCCATTATTCGGGAGCTGCTGTTTGCCACAGGGTTTTCCTCAGTATTTCCCACGTCTCACACAATTTCAGAGCAGTCCTCAAGCCATACTCACCCACGTGGCCACGGAGCACGTGAGAAGGTGCTGAGCCAACATCTCTAGAGAGGAGCACCCAGCAGACCAGGTGGACCTTTAGCCCACCCCACAGCAAACAGCCTCTCATGGAACACAGGCCCCTTCCTCTTCATGGGGGACTTTCAGCTGCCAGTAGGTGGATGCTTGCCAGATCCAGGGTACTTTCCAGAGGGGATTACAGGAGAACTGTCCCTACAGCACAACTTTCAGATTCCCAGGACTATCCTGACTTGCCTGGCAGCTCAAGCCATTCCAGTCAAAGGTACCTATAGTCTGGGGTTGGCTTTTCCACCCCCACGCCTCAGAGCTTTGCACTACTCTTGGTGCCACCACTGACAGCGATTCTCCAGCACGTTCTCCCCAACAAAAACCAGTCTGAGGAACACTTGGCATCCCCTTCTCCAACTACTTGTTTCTCCTTCCCCTTTAATAGAGTTGATGCAGCTCCTAAAAATAGTTCTGGAAATCCCACCTGATCACCGACCCATTTTACAGCAGGGAGAGTTACACAGCACAACAGCACCAGAAAAAGTGCAGCCTGGAATAAGGAGCCTTGAGCCTGTTTTGTTAGAGAAAAATAAAAAAAAAAACAAAAGAGCTGGAATATGGCAACAAACTCTCAGTATCACACTCCTCGAAGGACAAATGCCAGAGTATCTGCAGCAGAGCTAGAGGCAGACATAGCACAGGGAGTGCAAGAAACAAGTGTCCCGTGGGGGGGGAGAAAAGGAAATAACACCAAGTAAAAGCACACACGTGATTTTCTGCCCCTTTCAGAGGATTTTGATGAATTTCAGTTAAACTACACGTATAAATTGGCTCCAGTCCTCAGCTGGAGGATTCAAAACCCCAGTGGGTGGGAGGGAACAAAACCCAGCACCCTTGGAGAGCAGCATCCCCAGCACCAGAGACTTCCACTAACAACCCTGAATCCATCCCACACTCCAGCACTTCAAGAGCCCCAACTCCAGGGGATGTAAACACGCTTTGAAAGTCGCCTGATAAATGCTCCCATGGTTTTACTTTTGTTTAAAGCAAGTGTCAACACCCTAAATGCAGCTGAAAAACAGCTTTTCAGGATGATGTAGCTCCAATGCCATTCTACAAAAGGAACAATGACTCACTCCCAGGCGGGAATGTGTTGGGAGCCTATGACCTAATGCTGGGAGAGGAGCTTGCTTTTCAGAAAGATCTCCCTTTAGTGAGCACAGGAACTCCCCAACGAGCCAGCAGAGCTTTTGCACAAAGGAATTTACCAAGATCACCTCTTTGGGACTTTTTTCCCCCCCCACTCTTCATCCAAATCCAGCCAGCCTATCTGCAAGAGGCCTCAATTTCAGCCTCAAACTGGTCATCTTTCCAGTTACATCTCCATACAACTCACTCTCCAGCCCATTAGAGCAAGGACCACACTGATCCAACAAGCCAACCAACACCATCATCATCATCAAACGTGGATGGAGGCGTTCAAATTAAAACATTAGTACACACCAGCTCTGAAGGCTGAGCAAGCTCCAGCACTTGACTGACTAGCAAGACAAGCCTGCTTCGTGTTCAACTGGATTCCTGAGAGCCCTGCTGAGGATCCTCTATCTGTGAGGGGTTGAAGATTTTACATTCAGACAGCAGCTGTATGGCTTATGGAAGGACTTGCCTGTTCTAACAGCATAAAGCCCTGAATTATTTGATATATTCAAAAGCCCAGTGACCACCCCTTGGGCCTGAGCCTGCATTGTTCCCAGCCTGTCCTATGCTCATACTTGCAAATACTCCGGATAAAAGGGGCGAAGTGTAGGTGACAACTGGGAGTGAGTGACACAGGCTAATCAGGATTTTAATCATGCTAATGGATGTGATTAACTGCATACTTCTCCTGGAGGCTTCCTGCAGCTACACACGAGTAGCTGGACAGCCAGAACGCAGCATGAGGGACCTGCTCAGCCCACTCTAATCTCCAGCTACACCCCGTGTGTCACGTCACCCAGCGTGTGAGGACATACCTAATACTTAACCTCATTTCCACCCACATATCAAACCTCCCGCCAGGCCAGCACCATCATCTTGGGCAGGGGACAGAGGAGACTCCAGAGCACTTGTCCACACTGAAGTCTCTTTATGAACACAAGTTACCTCTCCAAGAGGCTGGAAATCTAAGCTTGGCCAAGGAAAGGCAATACAGGGCCTATTGCATTACACAGGCCTGAATAATGCAGCCATGATGACTTCTTATTTTGTTGCTACTTCTGTCCAAATCACAGGCACGCTGCAGCTTTATCTCAAGGTTAGTATCATGCTGCTCCTTCAGAGTAGCACAGTAGTAGACTTACACCTCCCACTAACACGGTGTCTCCCCCGTTTTCTACAGCAGTGACTGCAAACATTCTGCCCTCAGGCAAACCAAAATATGGCTTTTATGACAAAACACTGAATTGAACAACCTAGAGGAGTCCAACACTAATCTTGTCTGGGAACAGATTCCCCCCCCTGCCCTGCCAAACCCTGAGCACTATCCTGATGCATCTCTTAGGAGTGCTAGAGCTTAAATACTACTTAAGCATCACACTAATGTCTGTCCATAATCCTCTGGGGTTAGAATTCCCAGTAACTTTAATCATTTCCAACAGAAAAGGTTGGACTTGATGATCCTGGAAACGATTCCATGATTCTATTCTGTAATTCTAAAACTTTAGTAAGAGGCCTCCCCAAGAGCAGCACAGGGCACCAGCGTGAGCCAGAAATATTTTCTGCTCATTGTTACCAAGTTAAAATCTGCATAACACGATTTCACTGACCTCTTCCTCCCACAAGAAATTCTTCTACCCAGGCAAAACACTAAGTCATGGACTTGGCTTTGGAGCAGTAGGAGGCTGGAGAACCTCCCTGCTGTGTGAGCCTACCTGTGAACACAACTCACACGGGCTGCACTTGGTTCAGCCCAGCTTTTCTGCCACCTCCTCGAGACCTGCTCCACAGCACATCTGCTCTGTCTTCTGGGAGATGACCCCTCTGCAGCAGATGACAGGGTGACGATGGCTCATGCCCAAGACTCAAGCTGTTGTGCCACCACGGTGCCTGCTGTAATCACAGCCCCCTGCACTCCTCTGATCTACAGCTCGGGGTAATTTCATTTGCCTTCGAGGAAGAACAACAAAACTACAGGCAAGGAAAATCAGTTCAACTGCACTGCTCAGACAGGAGGAAGCCACACATACAGACATTTGACTAAGCAAGAGATTGATCTATTTTAGCTGGGCCAGGGAGTGCAAAGATGATGCAGGAAATAACTATCTGTCTTCCAGAGCACTATTAGCTCCTCCAAGGCTGCCTTTGAAACCCCAGCAGCACATACACAAAATATAATTTTGCTGTCTACAATCAGGCTGGCAACAACATGATGAGTAACGTGCCTTGAACTTCTCATTCGACTGGGATTTTATCTTCCAAGCTATGCCTGGACTAGCGAAAGAAATTATTTGGGATTTTTCCGGGCCAAAACAAGGTATAGTTATGGGTTATTTGGCTTTTAAGTAGCCATCACTTTCATTTGAATTTCAAGTAGCTTGAATTCAGCTTGAGAGGCTCCTACCTCGTCTGACCAGTGGTTTCCCTTAGTCATGAGTTTGGCATAGAGCAGAATTTGGAAGCACATCAGTGCCATGTACAGAGAGACAAGTGTAGTTTAAATGCAGAGTTATGAGCTGAAGACATTGATAAGAGTTTACTGCACATGAGGTAAGCTGAAGAAGAGCACAGGGGAGCAAGAGCAGCACTACCAGTGATGGCTCCAACCTCGACCAGAACTCTGCCAGAATTCTGGTCTGATCCAGTGGCTCAGACTCATTTCTTTCTAGGGAAGAGAGGTAACCACTGAAATACTACAGGGGCTGCAACCTCCAATATAATTATAGCTCCAGTCACTAGAATTAAGGCTGTGTCAGCCCTTTTACAGACACCAGAAAGAATACGTAATTCATTTGTTTCAACAGAGCTCCCATCAGACTTGATAAAACGAGCTGCGGACTGGGAATGACCAAGTCCCACCCTCCTTCCAAAAACCAAGCTGCTTCTATACTCATGGTATTCCTGTGCATCAGGCTGTCCTGGGCCTCTGCTGTCAGAGAAAAACAGAAAAAACAGTTTGGGCAAGACTGAACTATCTGGAGTCCCTGGAGGGGAAATGAATGAGTCCTCTAAACCCAACAACCTCGGCATTAGTGCTGCCATCTTTAAGAGACACTCACAGCACTGCAAGGCACAGCATAAACAGATACCAGAGTCAGCCCAAGCTGGTTTCAGGAGTTTATGGGAGCCTGTCGTGTGATTAGTCACTCCTAGTCTCTCTGCTCCTCTCTAGGATGCCCCCAGCCAGCTCACCCACAGCAGCGGGCTTCACCCACACCACACTGCTCCTAACCTTCAAAGCTGCCCACAGACAAATGAGGCAACTTGTTCAAACAGATCTGCACATCCCCTGCCAGGCTGAGGTTCTGCAGCTCCCAGAGCTGAGCCTGCCCAAGGATCCCCAGCCAGCACCAGGGAGTGTGACCAACAGAGTCATGAGCTTTTAAGAGACAATCTGATAAAGCCAGATATCAAAGCTCCAGTGAGTGCCCGCTGGCAGACATGTGCTACCAACAGGCTTCCCGTTTGTTCTTTGGGACAAGAGTGACCTAATCCTCTCCTAACATCATCTGAGGACTTGGGAAGGGAGGGGGGAACAAGGGGTGACCCACAAAACTGTCCCCATGGCAACACTGTGCTCTAGCTGAACTTGCAGGGCCACGATCTCCAACCCACTGACACTTCTTTGTAGGATTTGGTATTTCCCTGGTGTCACTTCTGCAGTCACATAACACAGATTTAATAATACCCACATCAGTTTCAGAGTCAACAATCACACTCGCAAACAGATCAACTGCTGGGCCTCCCAGCCTATTGCTTGTCACTAACATGTAATTATGACCAAAGAAAACAAAAAGACACAGGATATTGCTGCTGTTGCAATAGCAGCTCAGTTAAGCTCTCCTCAAAACTGGAAGAGCCCATCTCTTTTGATGTGAGGGCAAAAAAAGATTAAAAAATTGTAAAAGACCTCATGAATCCTCAAAAATGCATCTGAAAGGATAATCAGAACTTTCAGCAGTTCTCATAAAGAAAACCAAACCAAAAAAAAAAAACCCCTTAAAGCAATTTAAGACAGACAGGCCTGTCCAGCCAACAGCACTTTTTTTATCATGGTATTGCTACAGTGAATATTTCTGAGTTATGATTCATGTCTTTCTCAAATACAGGAAAAGTTAACCAAGCTGCAACAGTACCTTTAGATAGATATATATATCTATATAATACCAATAGAACATCCCCTACCAGATGGAACAATCAAGGCCCAGCAAAGAGGAAATAAGCTTTGCAGTTGTAAAACTCCAGCACAGTCCTGGCCCTTTGGTTGACAAATTGAAGCTGCAGCAGGATCACAGGCTGGGCCCTGCATAAAGAGGGCAGGAGGAGGCAGGGCCCAAGGCTGAAACACTGAGAAAGTGCTTAGATGTCTGTTATATTATTCAAGAAGCCTTTCATCTGAAATTGTAAGCTGGGAAGAACGTGGTTCATTGAATACAGGACTCCAGCTTGAAAAATAAGACAAAAAAAAAAAAAAAACCAACTTAAAAACCGTTAAAATCTGTGAATTTATTCGTTAAATCCTTAGAGGAATCAGGGGAAAGATAAGAGAGGGAGCAACCAAGTAAGAGTGATCAAGAAGAATCTAAACAAACCCAACCCCAGTCTCTAGTTTAGTGTGTTCACAGATCAGGCATTTAACACACCCCTCTAAGAGAGGCAGAGTTTTTACAACAAAGCAAACCACCTACAGCAAGATAACACATAGAAGCAGCTTTTGGCAGCAGAGCAGCATCTTCAGACCCCAGAACTTCCCTGTTTAGAGTCTGAACTTACGAGCAGCACCCTCCCGTCACGCTGCAGCAAAGGGCTGGTTAATGCTGGGAACGACAAGGGCCCGGAGCCAGGTTTGCTCATCCCGGAGCGGGCCCGCTCTGTACAAATAGATGCGGGCCCGGCCCAGCCGCTGCCGGGCCGAGGCTGCCACACAGGCCCCGGCTCTGCCGCATCCCCCGCCACACCCAGCAGCGGCTCCGCCACCGCTCAGCCCTTCGCCACCGACCTGCGGCACAAATACCCGCCCCGAGCCCTTATAAAGCAGGGATGGAGCCTGGCCCAGCAGAGAGATGGCGGGGAAGGGGCGGGGAGGGGGGGGAACCACGTTATTAAAAAGTTTCTCGAGAGGTCCCATGCGCTCATTCACGGCGCTGCCCTCGGCCAAAGACGCGTGTCCTTTGCTTTTAGGGGGAACTGGCTCTAGAAGAGCCCTGCTCAAAGTCAAGCCCCCCCCCGACCACCTCAAACCTCCTCCCCCCACGCAACAAAGCCGCTCCCCGGCAGCTCCCACTTCCTCCGGGCTGACC
>VYZX01018084.1:317477-347304 GCA_013401335.1 Brachypteracias leptosomus
TAGGGTGAGGCGCGCAGGGGCCATGGCGCTGGGTGGGGCGGGGCGGGGCCGGGCTGAGGGGCGGGGCCGAGGGGAGGGCGGTGGAGGAGAAGGGAGGGGGGGCCAGGGCGGGATGGTGTCAATAGAGACCCCTGGGGACCCTGCTCATCACTGGTCTCCACTTAGACATCATGACGGCAACACTTTGCAACCATCCAGCCCATTCCTTACTCACCAAGCATCCATTAAATCCCTGTCTCCCCATTGTAGAGCCAAGGAAGTTCTGTGGGACAGCATCAGATGCTTCACACAAGCCCAGGTGGATGACACCAGTTGCTCTTCCCTTACCCACCAACCCTATCACGGAAGGGCACCAAGTTTATAAGGCAGGATCTGCTCCTAGTGAAGCCATGTCATGCACTTGGCTGAAATCCCTCAGACAAAAGTGATGCCATTCAGCACCAACATGGTGACAACAACCACACAGGAGGAACATTCAACCTCATTCTTCATGATTTAAACCATTACGAGCCATGAGAACCACGAGTTCACCCAGGAGGGAGGGAGATCATCCCCTCTCTGCTGACAACGAGGTTCCTACGTGTGCCCAAGGGTGTAGGTGTCACTCATCTGAGCTACCGAGCTACCAAACCTCATGAAACTATGTGACCTGGTTGGCCTGCTAGATAAGAAAATCAAAGCGTGGTGATTAAATTACCAGAAAACCAGGCGTGTCACTCGTGTCTGGTCACTCGGGGAGGAAACACCCTTCACATGAGGCCACGGGATGGGCACACCCCATCCAGGCAGCTCAAACCCAGGAGCATGGACCCAGAGCCAGGGCAGAGCTTGGACGGGGACACAAGGGGGAAACCCCATGTCCCTGTAAAGGCGGGTATATGACAACTGCTGGCACCAGGAGCTATTTTTAAGCTCCCAGATAAAATAGCATCCTAATGGCTTGCTTTGGGAGGGCTGGGTTTGAATTTCAGAGCTGTCCCAGCCTACCCTGAGCTGCAGATCACCACAGGCTTAGAGATCCCTGTCTCCTTAGGAAGTCTACCTCTCTCCTCCACTGCAGCCTTTCTCTTGATGGGGCAGACCCTGGTTCTGCTGCAGGACAGCAGCTCCCATGGCTGTGGAGCAGACATTGGAGTCACACCGGCACCATGTTAAGGAGTAAGTCTGACCACAGAGCTGCTTTTGCCTTCCAAAAGAACTTCTGGTTGTTCACCAAGCCCTGAATTTATTCCTCACAAGAAAAACGTGAGTCCAAAGCCCAGCCTTCAATGCCCAGCAGTCACTCAGGAGGTGTTTGGAGGAGACACAAGTGTCCCAGCTTCACTCTGCCAAGCAACAGCTTTGGTAGCACCCCAGTCCAACCAGGCACACCCAACTCTTGCCACCCAGAGCGGGTGGCAGCCCTGGAACACCGGAGGTGTGTCCATCATGAACTAGATGTTGCAGCAGGCAGCTGCCCACCATAACCCAAACACCCATATCTCCTTGCACAAGAGGCTTCCTACTTTACCCAACCTGAATTTGGAAACCCCAGCCCAAAAGCTGCATTTTTTCCTTCCTTTCCACCAAAGCCAAGTAAATCTGTTCCTGCAGCAGTAGCAGCAGCTGCCTCCCACCACTGTCCTTCCAGAGCCATGGTGAGCTGAGAACAGAGTCTTCTGCTGCCCCGTCCCCACCAGCAGCCTCTTTGTAACACGTGGCACACTCCTTGCACATCTTAGAATCATTCAGGTTGGAAAACACCTCTAGGATCATCAAACCCACCCTTAACTTATGGTTTCTTACCCTGTCGTGCAGAGCTGCCCAGCACACTGGGAACAGGGGTCCCTGGCTTCCTTAGATCCTCTCTTGCTTCAGCTAAAGCCAGTTGGATTTTTATCCTTGGTGTGGGAAGGAGCAGGATGGAAGAGGGTGTTTTACAGCTGAAGAACAGAGTAACCAGGCAATATACAGGAGGCACCCCCACCCTCCACACAGGTGAGTCCTGGTAACTCTCCAGAAATCACCAGTGTAAGGGCAGGTGAAACCCCACCTGGGCTTGGTCCTGGGCAACAACCAGCTGGGGTGTTCTCCTGGTTGTCCCTGTGCTCACAAGCCTGGCTTGCCCAGAGAGCTCGATGGCTCCTTTATTATCCTACCCCAGCTCAGCAAGGCTCTGTGGAGCTGTGTCCTGTGAAACTTCCCTGGTTTAGCCTCAGATCTGACGTCTGCTCTTTGCTTTGTGGGAGCAACTTGAGGACAGACTCCGCTTGTCGCCTCCCTGCATATTTCCCCCATGCAAAAATTCAGAGCATCTCATTTCTCTTTGCTTATCTCCCCAAAGAATATAACCAACTTCTCCACCTGCTTCCCCAGCTGCCTTTCCAGGCTCCCCGGGTGCTCCCTCAGCTACGTGTGGCCTGGAAGAGAGGGCAGCAGGAACCCTTCTCCTTGGTCGTGGGATAGGCAAAGTCTGTGAGGCACTAGAGGAGTGTCAGTCCTTGTGGCAGCAAGGTCTGGGGGGGTATTAATTTTTTTGGAGGGGGAGAAGGTTGGTGAGGTGGATTGAGAAGAGTGTGGGCAGCAGGTCGAGGGAGGTTCTCCTCCCCCTTTACTCTGTCCTAGTGAGCCCAAAGGTCTCCAGATCTCCACAGGTCCCTTCCAACCTCTTCCATGCTGGGGTTCTGGGGAGGTGTAGGTGATGCCTCTATCCTCTCATCAAGCCAGACAGTGAAAGTGGATGAGGGAAAGGGAAAGGGACCAGCTCATCTCCCTAATGAGTCACTCCTGGCCGGGCTCGTTAGCCCAGCAGGTAGAACCAGCAGTTGGGCTGCTCTAAGTGTAGACTCGTGTCCTCTGAGTCACTTCTGGGCTGGGAAGGGAGAGCTGCTCCTGGCAGGTCCTTGTCCATTACCACCTTAATGGGAGCCACAGCAAATTAAGGCCAGCTGGTTCTGGGGCAGGGTTTGGCTCTGCTGATCCCAGGGCAGTGGCAGCAAAAGTCCGGGAGAGAATCCCCAACAAACTGTGCAGCTCTCTGCCCATTTGGCAGGAGTTTGTCATGAAGTGACCCTCAAGGTGGATGCCCATGATGAGAAGTGCTTGGGAGGCAGGGCTGGGGGCTTGTCCTGGCTCTGCAGGGATGCTGCTCCTTGCTGAGGGCTCTGCTGTCACTCCTCTGATGTCTCACTCATCTCAGACATGCAGCAGAGCCTGGGCAGGGGACATCTCCAAAACCAGGCGCTTGTCAGTCTCTTCTGCCAAGGAACTAATGACAGGACAAGAGGTGATGGCCTCAGGTTGCATCAGGGGAGGTTTAGATTGGACATTAGGAAGAAGTTCTTTCCTGGAGAGTGGTCAGGGACTAGGACAGGCTGCCCAGGGAGGTGCTGGAGTCCCCATCCCTGGAGGGGTTCAACAAAAGAGAAGATGTGATGCTCCAAGACATGGTCTGGGGGTCAGGGAGATGTTGGACAGAGGTTGGACTTGCTGATCCTAGAGGTCTTTTCCAACCTAAGTGATTCTACAATTCTATTCTAAACCAAAAGAACCAGGTCTGTGAAGTGTTGAGTGGAGCAGAGTTGCCTCAATGCTTCCAGCATCACCCACCCCCCTCCCATTCTCAGGAGCTGTAGGTTCCTGAATTCCTGTGAGCACCTCAGAGGGTTTGAACAGTCCTACAAACCCAGGCTGTGACTTTCCCCCCCATGCCACAGTCTCCATTCCACGTCCCCTTCCCTGTGATGGAGCAGGCACGAAGCTCATGAGGGAGCCAGGACACTGCTCCAGCAACAACAAAAGCTCTGAGGGTCACTGGCAGAGCTTTGCCAGGGCTGTTGTGCTCATCAGAGCTGACTCCAGCACAATGGCAGGCATGGAATTTTGGCCAGGGAGCTCTGCCATCCCAGGGACCTGTTGAGTCTCTCTGGCGGGTCATGGGATTTGCCTTGCAGCTGGCACACCCCGTGATCTCCTGGGCTGGGACGTGCCCATCAGCTGTGACCTGGACGTGGAGGAGGAGGAGGGTGGCTGCCCTGCTGCACTGGGGCACACAAGGAGCAAATTCTTTGCTGAGAGGGTGTTGGAGCCTGTCCCAGGTTGCGCAGAGAGGTGGTCGCTGCCCCATCCCTGGAGATATTAAAGGTCCTGTTGGATGGGGCTCTGTGCAACCTGCTCTGGTTGAACATGTCCCTGCTCCCTGCAGGGGGTTGGACCAGATGACCTTCAAGGTCCCTTCCCAACCCATTCCACGGTTCTATGCTCTATGGTGTTGCAGCCTGGCCTCCTAGAGGGCTTAGTCCTGCTGCTCTGCTCTGGAGAGAGCTTTTCACATCAGGTGAGCAGAGCTCATCTCTTCTCCAGGGAGAGCCCGGGCCAATCCTGGTGAGGTGGAGGAGCTGAGCCCGTGCTGCAGTGCCAGGGTGGGATGTCCCCAGGAGTGTGTGTAGCCTTGAGTCACCTTTGCTAAGTAGGTTAACAGCTGGAGGGCCCCTGTTGTTCGGAGGGAAAAGACACCCCGAACAAGCCCTCTGTGATCTGCTCCCTCCCCAGCAATTCTGCCGGGCTGTCAATTTCTAGCTGGAGATTAAAGGATTTGCCTTTCCATCAAATTATTTCCCTCAAACCCCTAAGTGGGGGAGAGGGGGGATTTTGATCCCGTTCTCCCGGTGAGGCCGCGGACGATTCCTCCCTCTCTGCAGAACAGGCAGCTCACAAATCATCACCTGGGTGGGGAGATGCTATTCCTGGTGCAGAGGACACTGGGGGGACAGGAGGGGGTGAGAGGTCCTGGGGCCCCAAGGAGCTTCCAGCCCGAGCTAGATGGAGCACGTAAGCAGGGCTGGCAAACGCTGTGTGCTGAGGCAGGAGGTGATTCTTCTGGGGAAAAGCAGTTTGCCAAGAGCCCGGCTCCACGAGGCCCTGCAGGGCTGCAAGAACTTCAGGCAAGTCATGTCCCTCACCCACCAGGAGAGTGTCTCAGGGGCCACAGCTCAGTTGGGTTTAATTTGACTGTTCTCTTCCTTCCTCGGGTGGGAGAGAAGGTGCAGAGAGCAGCAGAGGGGGAAGTTCAGATCCCTCATCTAGAGGTTGGAAGGGTGGTGAGATGGAGGAGGTGGGGACCTGGGGTGGTGAGATGAAGGATGTGGGTGTCTGGGGTGGTGAGATGAAGGACATGAGTGTCTGGAGCCTCACCATGCCTCTGTTACCAGACCTGCTGTCATTGCCTGGGCAGAATAGGGATGAGCTTGGGTTGCTGGACTGGCTGAAGCTCTGGGGCGGGAGGTTTAATCCACACCACTCATCATGACTACTGGAGGCATTCCTGGGACCCAACGGTCCACTCCCTTTCTGAGTCCTCCTAAGCCAGTGGCAACACTTTCTTGTGGCAAGAGTTACCCAGAGTAATGGCACCTCTGCTAATTAATGGCTTGGACTGTGCTGGTTTCTAATTCCTTTGGGTTTGTTACAACAGAGAAGAAGAAATGGAAAGTTCCTGCTCTACCTTCTCCTGGCCATTCCGTGTTTTCTCTGGCTCCACATCATTTCTGATTTTCCTTCTTTCCTGAGGTGGCCACTCTCAGTGTCTCACCAAGTGCTCTTCTCCCTTCCCCAGCTGCCCTCCCTGCTTTTGGTGAACTCGTGAATTCTCCAAGCTCCTGGCTGTGGTGGGATGAGACAGTCCTGTGGAGATTGGCTTTGGGAAGACACTTACCACAGTTCCTACATCACCCACCTGTGTTCCAACACTTCCATTGTACTTCACCTTATTTCTCTCGTGTTGTTCCTTTTGCTCCCAGACCAGGCAGGAGTCGGGCCAGGACCCAGCAGAGAAACACCCAACAATTCCCTTGCTGCAATGACACAGTCACTTTAGAGACCTGCCTCCCAACAACCCCCCCTTGGCCCATCAAAACAAGAGCTGGAGAATTCCCAGGACACTTTCTGTGCCTTATTTTCAGTTTGTGTGAGCCCTGTGAGGGACACGTGGGCTGGAAGGACCATGTGCATGATGCTCACCCACAGCTGCACACTCACCACTTCAGACATGCAAATACAGGGTGTGCAGCCTTCATTTACATGTTTTAGCTTTAAATATGAGCCACAGAGGGAAATGGCATGAAAAACATCTTTTCAGGCTAGGAGGGAGCCCTCGGTGGGGATTAAAGGCAGGGTCACATTAGGAGTGAGGCCAGAGCTCAGCCCTTCTTCAGCAAAAGCTTCTTTCCCCTCCAGCCTGAGCTGACAGCAAAGTCCCCGTGCCCAATGTGGATTATTCAGATACAGATCTTTGCATGCACTCACAGCAGTGTCACCACAACCCTCAGGAGAAGCCAGAGGTGGTCCATGGTCCCTGCAAGCCCCTCAGCACCTGCCCAACATGGATTATTCAGATACAGAAGGCAGAGATCTTTGTGTGCAGAACACCCCGCTCACGGCAGCATCACCAGGACCCTCCCGAGAAGCCAGAGGTGTCCATGGTCCCTGCCCCTAAGAGGGCTCAAGGTCCTTTGCCTTGCCCAGCTAACGAAGCCCACCCAGCTCAGCCATGGAGCAGCAGCTGTGGGAGATGGACCTCCCCAAACATTCCACTGTGTTACCTCACTGCTCCAGGCGTGCAGTTGGAGAGGATTTCTGGAGCTGCTCCCAACCCCTGGCTGCCAAAACAGAGAGGATTATATAGAACAGAACCACAGAATCATTGAGGTTGGACAAGACCTCCAGGATCATCCAGTCCAACCTTCATCCCAACACCTCCCTGACCCCCAGACCACGTCTCCAAGCACCACATCCACTCATTCTTGGAACACACCCCAAGAAAATCTGCTGACCCTCAGGACTGTGGGGGAGAGAGGGGATCTCCAAGAGATTATCTCACATCCCAGACTGTAGGAGGGAAAAAGGGAGGCACCGGCTGGGCTGAGGGTGTAGCTGCTAGAGACTGGCCCAGGGGAGGGCAGGGAAAGTGCATCATGGGCTGCATGGCAAAGAGCTGCTTGGAGTATAGGTAAAACAGGGGATGGGTGACAACAAAACTAAGAGTCACCTGAAATGCTGGAGGATGAAGGTCAGTCTGTCATATAAAAGTGTAATTACCGTGGTGTCAGACCCAAGCTTCAGGAGGAGACAGTTTCTAGATGGTTTCTTCCCTTGGGACACCACAACAGACCTGGAGACCCGATTGCGAAACATCATTGTCTGCAGGAAAAAAATACAAATAAAGGCAGCCAGTGGCCAAAGCTGGTCTCAAAGGCCACTGACTCCAGTGTTTTTTCCCATTTTACATTCTTTTCTGCCCTCACTTTAAAAAGAAGTGAGAGCAGGGGGGGCTGAGAGCAGCTCTCCTTACTAGGGTGAGAATTCCCATTTCAGTCCCTGTTCATCTCCCAAAACTGAGGGATTTGGAGGGAGGGGGAGGGATTGCACTGCAGCCACTCGGAATAGAAACACAACCCTTCATACAGAGCTTGGAAAATAACCACAAGCTGATGAAAACACATCTTGGCAGCCCAGGGAATTCAGAGAGGGAAGGAGGGGAGAGAAGAGGCAGAAAATCTGAGCGATTGCAGAAGTTAAACTCAGCGAAAGGCTGAGGGAAAAACCCCTCCCAGCATTTCAGTGGTGAAAAAAATGCTTTGGGGGGAGCCTGGAGATATTTATTTAGGGCCCAGCCAAGGAGGGCTGACTTTAAGTCTTATTTTGGTGTTTAATTTTTGCAGCCAGGAGGAATTCTGACAGAAAACCAGCAGGAATTAAAGGAAATGTCAGCACACCTCTTGGAAGCGGGAGCATTTGCCAGCCCAGGATCCAGGCAACCGACCAGCCCAGCTCAGCTATTCCCAAGTCTTTGATAAGCTGAATGAATCCCTCTCAGCAGCACTTAGCTGTGGAGTGGTGTCTGGGTTGAAGCTGCCTTTTAAGGGGAGGAAAACAAACTCTGAAGGAATCAAAGCCCCCCCCTCCTCTAAACTACTCCCCAAGCGTTTGGTTTGAAGGAGGTTTGTGGCAGCTGGGGAACGATGGGCAGGCAGTACCTCAAAATAAAGGAATAAGTGATAAAAGCCTCTATAAATAGAAACCTACAGTGCCAGCATCAGTCAATAAACAGGGAGTGGCAGAGATAGGGAAAGCTGGGGAAAAAGGAGTCCTGGAGAAGGGCTGGAGATGATTCCAAGAGAGTCATGAAGACACGAGACCAGGAAGCTCTGTTGCAATGAGCTCATTTGGAGCTGAATATGCTGGCGACAGACGAGGCTGGAGGAACATAAAGATGC
The DNA here is from genome assembly GCA_013401335.1 of Brachypteracias leptosomus. NCBI lineage: Eukaryota > Metazoa > Chordata > Aves > Coraciiformes > Brachypteraciidae > Brachypteracias > Brachypteracias leptosomus. Next base: position 325,730 of record VYZX01018084.1, read on the forward strand.
CATAGGAAAGAGAGGGAGATGTTGGCTGGGAAGCCTGCAGTGACTCAAGAGTCTTTCCTAAATTAAAACCCATCCCCAAAGGTCATTAGAGAGCATAATGAAATACATGCTACTGCTGCTGCTCAGGGTAAAACCCTCCAGCCCTCAAACAGCCCAAGTTCTGGGGTCACCCAAGGAGGGGTGTGAGCAGGAGACAAGGGACTGAAGAAACTGCAACTTTAGGAAACAGGAGAAGTAGAAGCAAGAGGGAGTTTGAAAAGCTGTGGGGGCAAATAGTATCCAGATAAATGTCACCAGATAGCCAAGGTGTTGTCAGAACACCCCTAAGGGGTGACCTTCAGGGCGTTCCTTTCATGGGGAGCATCCACAGCCCACGGAGGAAACTACTGAAGGTTGGACTTGCTGATCCTAGAGGTCTTGTCCAGCCTAAGTGGTTCTACACTGCAGTTGTTCTGGTGAGAGGAGCCTTTGCTGGGCACAGCCCTTAGAGACCTATGTCATTAATAAAGCCTTTAACAAAACTTGGAGCTGGAGAACTGCAGAGTGTGCTTGTGGTTTGTGTAAGCCCCAACTGCAACTGGATGGAGTCAAGGACAACGCTGAGATCCTGCTAAGAGAGCACGTGGAAAGCTCCACAGCACCAGGTCCCAGCCAGGACAGACCCTTTTCATCCCAGCTGCTCGAACCTCTCCTTGGAGGGGGGGTTTTGGCTGGGGAGCTCCCTGGTTGACGTTGTGTCCCACGTGGACACCCCTGCCCTGCTTTGATGGGCAGCTTCTGTCATTGTCAGCCCAAAGCAGGGTTAAAAGTCAATGGGTTAATCCTCCTCTGGCTGAGAACAGGCTCTGCTGCCTCTTGTCTCCTCCACTTGGCCAAGGAGCCTTTGGAAGAGGGATGAAGGGCTGATCTTTGTCCCAACAGCTCAGAGCTCTGCACCCTGCCTGTAACCAGCCCAAACACCTCCCTAAAATCAGTATCTAAATAAATCCATCACTTGGAAAAAAAAAACCCTGCTTTGAATTCAGTTATTCCAGCTCTGAGCATTAACAACATTTTCACTACACTGGAGCTGCCACCCTGCAAGAGCACCATTAAATGTTACCCTGAACGTGTTCCTCAGGAAACCTGAGAGGGAAAAGGGGAAACCACAGGGAAGAGCCAAAGGACTGAAACGCCAAATTGCTGCTTCAGCAAATGGGAGCAGATCTGGGGCACTGGGGAATGTGCAAGTTCTTGGTGGAGGAGATGGAACAGCCCTAATGAGTGTTTTGCCAAGGCTGAATCTGGTTTCAGGATCTTCCCACAGCCGTCCCCAAAGGAGCACTGGGGAGAAAGGGGACGGAGCAAGGACAGCCCGAGCATTGATGAGTGGATGGGGGTTTGGGACAGGGGCTGCTCCATCTGGGGGAACCTCCCCATCTCCAGGGAGACCTTCTGGGGGCCTTGCAGGACTTCAAGGGGACCTACTGGAAAGATGGGGAGGGACTTTTGAGCAGGACCTGTTGGGACAGGACAAGGGGGGATGGTTTGATACTAGAAAAGGGGAGATTTAGACCAGAGAGAAGGAGGAAATTGTTGGTGCTGAGGGAGGTGAGAGCCTGGCACAGGTCGCCCCATCCCTGGAACCATTGCAGGGGAGGTTGGACAGGGCTCTGAGCAACCTGCTCTGGTTGAACATGTCCCTGCTCCCTGCAGGGGGTTGGACCAGATGAGCTTGAAAGGTCCCTTCCCACCCAAACCACTCTGTGATTCTATACTTAAAATTGCCCAGCTGGTCACTAAAGAAATTTCTTGGAGACATTTAGAAGCTGGAACCTCTCTCCTCACCTGCTGGTGAAGGCTGTAGGACCATGTCCATCCAGCAGCCACTCCCCAGGTCTCCATGCGGTGTGTCACTGGTGGTCACCAGAGCTGGGGACATCCAAGGAGTCAGGAGCACCTGAGTCCCTCTGAGCAGCTTCAGCCCCCGTCGTGTCATCACAGCAAAATGGGTCATTTCTCCCTTTTCTGGAGGCTCTGCTGACGAGCTTGTGGTGAACATGGAGCTGGCAGCTTCACTTGGCTCTACCATGGAAGAGCTTCAGTGTGAGTGTTGTTCCTAGGCTTAGATAAAAAGATAGACCTGAAGAAATCTCGGAGGGATTGAGATGAAAGAGAAACTTTGTGTGTGCACAGTAAACACACCCCGTTATTAAAGAGCATTAGGAGGTGATTTGTAACCAAATATTACAAATATGGCTATTTATTCCCAAATGATCCCGTGGTAATCCCTTGGGGCTCCTCGGGCAGGAGAAAGGAGAGATAATCTCTCCTCCAGCAGCCAGGCTCTGGTGCAAGGCAGGGAAATCAGGGCAAGACTGAAAGAGCAGCTCAGAAAAAGGAAATTATTGCTGGTGCATCAGCCCAGGGTGCTCTGCTGGGGCCATGGTGCTAAAAACACACTTAGCTGGAAAAAATCAGCGTATTTTTAACCAATCTTTGTTAAAAAAAAGATCTTTCCAGCCAGGAGGTTTATAAAGCATCAGGAAGGACACGACGATGCTGAGCAGAGGCTTGTTCTGGTGGTGGCTGCTTCTAATATTCACACACCATTAATTTTAGAGCATTTAAAGTTGCTAAACAAAGAGACTGCACCAAATAGCTGCTTTTTATGAGTACACTTACAGATAATGGAGTGCAGCAGAGGGCTGTGGCCATGGCTTCCTCATGACGTTGGTCTCTGTCACTGGCCAGGACCTGGGGTGGCTGCAGCAGGTCACTGGTCACTGCTGGTGTGAGGTGGGGCTGAAGGGATGACAAGGGGGAAAGGGGAAGGGATTTGGGGTGCTGCTGAACACCCTCACCCAAACAAGGTTCTCCTCCTGGGTTCCACTTGGTGCCCGGTGCCCCTTGGCCTGGCCCTGGGCACCACTGACCAGAGTCTGGCCCCAGCCTCTTGCCCCCACCCTTTAGCTCTTGCTCAGTATTGATCAGATCCCCTCTGGGGCTTCTCTTCTCCAGCTCCCCAGCCCCAGGGCTCTCAGCCTGTCCTGGGCACAGAGATGCTCCAGTCCCACCAGCATCTCCACAGCCTCCCCCGGACTCTCTCCAGCAGCTCCTGGTCTCTCTGGAACTGGGGAGCCCAGCACTGGACCCAACACCCCAGAGATGCTCTCACCAGGGCAGAGGAGTAGGAGCATTTGAACAGATCTTGCCATTATTGAGTATTGAGGTTCTCCTCGGTGGAAGGTTGGAGAGGCAGCAAAGTGCCCCAGGGCAATGATGGTGGTTGGGAGAACCTGGTGAACCTCTGAGTGCGTAGGAGCTGAAGGAGCTCAGGAGACACACTGTCCCTCTGTGGGCAGCTCAGCCACGAAGAGCTGCAGCATTTTGTTCTCCTCAGCTGGAACAGCTTCTCCTGGGCTGATTCAGATGCCTTGTAATGGATGCTCTGAGCAACCTGATACCGTGACTCAACTGAAACCCAGCCCCAGATCTGCTGCAGGGGCAGCTCTTGACCAGCCTGGGCTGCTGGGGAGCAGAACAATGCCCAGCACAGCAGAGACACCCGGGGAGCTGCGGGGAACCGTGGCAGAGACCAGCTCTGTTTGGAAAGAACCGAGTTATTTATGAGTGGGTGGGTGGCTACATACTTCTGTCAATAGCAGCAGGGCTGCAGAGAAAGAAAAGCCTGTTCTGGCTGTGCTGTGGTGAGGGGGGAGAGCCAAGCTGGGCAGGGATCTCCTCCTCCAGCTGAGCCCCAGCTCTGCCACCAGAACTTTCTCCTCAGCTTCCACCAGTGGAGCTGCAGAGGAGGGGGAGGAGGCTGTTGAGCCAACACTTCATTTTTCCCAGGTTTTCTCCCTGCATCCCATAAGAGGGGGGGTGTGAAGGCAGCCAGAGCTCCTCCCCGTGTCCCCCCAGCAGCCCTGGGATGGAGCCCAGGCCCTGAGCCAGCCCCACTGTGCTCAGCTCCACACGGACACGCTCCTGGCACAATCGCCTCGTGCCTCCATCCAGGGGAGGAAAGAGGAGGCACGAGAGAGTCTGGCTGAGAGTCAGCCACAGAACTGCCTGGGTTGGAACAGAGACTCCAGATCAGCAAGTCCAATCATTGACCTCACACTGATAAGTCCTCGACCAAACCATGTCCCTCAGCACCACATCTGCACAGCCTGGGGACCCCTCCAGGGATGGGGACTCCACCTGGGCAGCATGTTCCAATGCCTGAGAACCCTTTCAGTAACTAAATTCTTCTTAATATCCAACCTAAACTTCCCTCGGAACAACCTGAGGCTGTTTCTTATCACTTGTTACCTGATTGAACAGCCCCATCCCCCCCTGGCTCCAACCTCCTGTCAGGGAGTTGTGCAGAGCCAGAAAGTCTCCCCTGAGCCTCCTCTGCTCCAGGCTCAACCCCCCCAGCTCCCTCAGCTGCTCCTCCCCACACTCCTGCTCTACACCCTGCCCCAGCTCCGTTGCCCTTCTCTGGCCACGCTCCAGCCCCTCAATGTCCACCAGTGCCCAGCCCAGGGGCACCATCCCTGCCCTGCTCCTGCTGCCCACACTGCTGCTGACACCAGCCAGATGCTGGTGGCTCCTTGGCCACCTGGGCACCCTCTGGCTCATCTCCAGCTGCCTGTTGACCAACACCCTCAGGTCCCTCTCTTCTGAGCAGCTTTCCAGCCATATGAAGTGTCCAGATTGCTGCAAATTCCAGCTGTGTCCAGCACTGGTCCATGCAGCTCTGCTGGAGCAGGGACCAGGCTCCTCCAGAGATGCTCTGCCAGGCAGAAGCAAGGCAGTGAGAAGGTGAGTGAAGCAGAGATGAGAAGGTGAACCAGACCCTGAGGCTCCATGACTCACCTAAACAGGGTGGTGCATCCAGACTGTCCTACGTGACACCCTGGGAGTGATGCCAGGAGCCCGTGTGTGGTCCCAGCACATCCGAGCCCGAGCTGGAGCAGGGGGAGGGTCTGCACATACCTGGGGTCCCTGCAGCCCATCCTCATCATCACACCAGCTAGACCTGGGCTTACAACCAGTGTCCTCCTGGGCTGGTCCCCAGCAGCGTGGGCAGCAGGGCAGGGAGGGGATCCTGCCCCTCTGCTCCAACCTGGGGACACCCCCCTGCAGTGCTGGGGCAGCTCTGGAGTCCTCAGCACAGCAGAGACATGGAGCTGGGGGAGGGAGATTTAGACCAGAAAGAAGAAAAAATTGCTGCTGCTGAGGGTGTTGGAGCCTGTCCCGGGTTACCCAGAGAGCTGGTGGCTGCCCCATCCCTGGAACCATTGCAGGGGAGGTTGGCCGGGGCTCTGAGCAACCTGAGATAGTTGGAGATGTCCCTGCTCCCTGCAGGGGGTTGGACCAGATGACCTTGGAAGGTCCCTTCAAATCCAAACCATGACCAAACACAGGGCAGAGCTGAGCACCCCCCAGTCCCCATCCCGGGCACACTGTGGAGACCTTGAGCTTGCAGAGCAGCTCAGCAGCCAGTCATGAAGACAGGGACCACGGTCCCATCTCCCAGGACCTGAGCATCAGCCCAGCCCATCCTCAGCAGCTCTGTCACCGTCCAGCAAAGCCCACGCGGAAATTCCCAGCACATTTTCCTCTCAGGCACTGCTGGTCCCTCCTCTTCCAAACCCACCCCCCTGAGCCAAATCCTCTGCTTCTCCCTCAGCCACATCCCCTGGAACAGCCTCTCCCAGCAGCTGTCGGGTTGTTCTCCACATCCCCAGGACCAGGTCCCAGCTGTGGGAGGTTCCCAGCACTGAGCAGGGGCTGGGGGCTTGTTTTCCATGGGCTCCAGCTGCTGTTGAGCCATGTTGGGACAACCCCACGGGTCCCTCCAGGACCTGGTGGCTCCGTGCTCAGCAGCCACTCTCCTCCTGGAGCTGTGACAATGGTGCTTTTGTCTCCTCGCTCTGAATGTCCTTATTTCCACTCTTGGCTGTCCAGGCAGGAGATGGGCTCCAAGGCCACACGTTCCTTCTGCAAACAGCTGCTGAGGGGTTGGGATAACACCAGCTCCTGCTGGCCCCTTCCCCAGCTTGGATGCCTGGAGGAGCTGGTGGAGCTGGAGCTGAGAGTGGCCCCTTCTCTGCTCCCAAACCCACAGTGGGGAGTGTTGATGCAGCAGCAAAGTGGGTTGAGAAGACCCTTCAGACATTGCCTGATGGGAGATGAGGTGAGGAGCAGGGTGTTATTGAGGGGAGACAGCCCCAGTTCCTCCCCTCACTGCCCCAGGACCCTGACACCCCATTTGCTGCTGTCACAGCTCCTGACAAGAACCAGCTTGTGAACGACTCTGATGGTCCCACCAGAGCTAAAGGAGCAGCTGGGGGAACAGCTGGAACAGCCTCAGCAGGACCCAAACAACATCTGTGCAGAGCCCTGGTGAGGGTGTGCACGTAGAGTCCATCAGAACCCAGCTGGGAGCCCTTCTGCTGGTGGTCACTGCAGCGCTGGTGATGGCCCGAGGAGGAGGATGGCAGGAGGAGGAAGCAGGGGCTGAACCAGGAACACCCACAGCAGCTCTGGCACCTCCTAATTACACCTTGGTTGGTGCCAGGCAGGGCCAGGGTTGCAGCAGGGCTGGGGTGCTGCTGGATCATCCCTCATTAGCTCAACTCCTTGGGGCTGCTCCCAGGACACACCCACCCTGAGCTCCCACCAACCCTTGTCCTCTCCCAGGGCAGAAACCCCCCCAGACAGGCCATGGTGTGACCATAAGATCACAGAAGGGTTTGGGTGGGAAAGGACCTTGAAGGTCATCATGCAGGGAGCAGGGACATGTTCAACCAGAGCAGGTTGCTCAGACCCTGTCCAACCTCCCCTGCAATGGTTCCAGGGCTGGGGCAGCCACCACCTCTCTGGGCAGCCTGGGACAGGCTCTCACCACCATGTTCCACCTCCCAGCACATGAATGTTGTGCCCAGAAAGCAGCTGCAGCTCCTCAAGAGCCTCCACAGAGCACCCACCCACAGCCCATCCATGCTGGGTGGTGTGGAGACCTGATGCCACATGGGTGTGCTGCCAGCTCTTCTTCCTCAGACCAACACCAAACCCAGCACCATCCCCTCAGCACATACCTGCGGCTTTAATTCTTCATCTGGTTGCTCCTCTCCATCTCAAATCAGCCAAGGGGAACACACCATGAGAGGGAGCTCAGCAAGTGACCCCAACCAGAAGTTCCTCCAATGGCCCCACCAGGAACTCTCTCCAAACCGATCAGTTCCTTTGCTGCTTCTTTCTTCTGTTGCTTCTCTCCAACTGGTTCAGCTCTTGCCTCTCCTCCAGCTGATTCTATTCCCTGTTAATATCTCTCCAGCCTCACCCACCACCCCAACAACAATCACCTGGGGGCAGTTGGGGTCTCACACAGGTGGGGCAGGTTCTGCCTCTCATCCTTGGGGAACAAAACCTGTTGCTGGGTTGGAACTCGTCCATAGGTCAACCCCAACTCAGGACCCACAGCCCAGACCCCAGCACTCCAATGGGTCACCCTCTGGGGCTTGTTGATGGCACCCCCCCAGTGCCAGCAGAGCTTCCCCACCCACCACCAGCACCAGGCTTTGCTCCTGGGGGTTTCCTGAGAACGTGGGGACGTCACTGCCCAGTGCTGGAAACCCGGTTAGAGGATGGCAGAGCTGGGTTGGACCTTCACGTGGTGCCCTGCAGTTGTTTGAAGAGCTTTGTGCAGCCACCAGGGTGGTGTTTGAGGGTGCTCAGCTCATCCCCGCAGGGTGGCCACTGTCTCCTTCCCCACCCTGCTCCATTCCTTCAGTGGGGACACCAGCACAGGGCTCCTCCACCCCCACACACACCCCAGTGGGGACCAGAGCCCCATCCCACCAACCACCACAGCACAAGTCCCCCCACACAACCATCCACCAATGTGGAGTAAAAGCTGCTGCTCCACACAGGAGCTCCTTCCCTGGGCCCCTCTTCTTGGCTGAGCCCCCCTCCCATTCCCTGCCCTCCCCAGGACCCCTGAGCTGCCATCAAGGACCCACCCCTGGTGGCAGAGCCGTGTTGGGTCAGGACCACGTCCCCCCTGGCCCAGGGATGTGACACAACCCATGGGCTCGGGGGTTTCCCGCACAGAGAGACAGAGCAAGGAGGAAAGGGCTCTTGGCCACGTTCCTCTTGGCCTCCTTCCACCTTCCTCTTCTGATCTTATCCTTCCTTTTTATGGCTCCTCGCTCCAGCCCCAGCAAAGGGAGAGTTCAGCCAACGGGGACGCGCCTTCTGCGGGGGGAAAGCAGCAAAATCCCCCCATCCTGGGGCCAGCACAGCTCGTCTGGGGCTGTGCCCCACAAAGAGCCCCTAGAAAGCAGATTGAAGCCCCCCAAAGCAGATAAACCCCCAAAGGCAGACCCAGCTGGCCCAAGTACCCAAGATGTGGGCATCTCAATGATGTCCCCTCTCCAAAGGTGCCCACTGCTCTGCGGCGTCTTCGCTGTGGCCCCATTGCAGGAGATGAAGCCTGGATGGGATGTGGAGGTGCCTCTGGGCTGCCTCCCCTCTGCACACCCCCCCCTTTTCTGGGGAGGAAACTCTGACCTTGCTCCCTTCAGCCCTGTCAGGCTCCTCAGCCCCGGGACTGGTGCCAGCAGCATGGGGCTGATGCCAGTGACAGGTCTGATGGCACCAGGGGTTCCAGGAGCAGTTTGAGCATCACCAGAGGAGTGGAAAAATCAATCTCCCAGGTGCTGCTGCAAGGGAGGGAGGAGAGGTGAGGAGGAGGAGAGGTGAGGAGGAGGATGGCAGCACCTGGGGAGCATCACTGAACTTCATGGCCCTTGCCCAGGTGGCAGCAGCATCATTTGTGTCCCACGCTGGCAGCTCCACAGCCTGACTGTCACTGACACTGCTGCCTTGGCACCAGGAGTTTGTGGCTCCTGCTTTGACAGGAGAACAAGAATTGGGGCAAACTCACCCACTGGTGGGCTTCTTGGCTCTGTGAAGTCCCACTGAACTGGGCTCCCCAGTTCCAGAGAGACAAGGAGCTCCTGGAGAGAGTCCAGTGGAGAGTCCAGCTTCCCCACCTCCAAACCAGCAGGAGCAGGTTTCCTTAATTAATGAATTTTCACTGATTGCTTCAACCTCTCTGCCTTGAGCCCCTGCAGAGCATCCTCCAGAGCCCCCACCACATGGGGTACACCAGGTAGAGTCACCAGAGACCTCCCCACCAGCCCCAACCACCCTTTGAGGCCACGAAAGGTGAAGCAATGAGAGACCCCAGTAAGCCCTGGAGCACCCAGGAGCTCCTGGTGGAAGCTGATGAAGCCCTAAGCTGCTTTCAACATGTTTTAAGGTTGACAGATGGAGGCAAGGAAAAAAAAAACCCCAACCCAACCCCATGCAGGCAGTTCTGCTTTAGCCTGCGCTGGATTTGAAGTCACATTGTTTAAGGGAAGGTTTTAATGCTGACCCCATTGTTGGCCACCTGCTCTGCACCCCCCCTGCTTGTCACCAGCACTGAGGAGCCCTCCCAGTGCTCCACAGCAAGGGGTCCAGCACATCAAGCTCTGCTGGCTTGCTCTCTTCTCCCAACTAGTGACAGGGCAAGAGGGGATGGCCCCAAGTTGCACCAGGGGCGGTTTAGGGTGGACATTAGGAAGAAGAGTGGTCAGGGACTGGCCCAGGCTGCCCAGGGGGGTGGTGGAGCCACCAGGGTTCAGCCCTGGAGGGTGAGTGGTGCCCTGGGGGAGCAGGTGGACCCCAGGAACTTCAAGGTCTCTCCCAACCAAAACACTTCTCTCAAGCCAGCAAAATCCAATTTATTTTTTTTAAATGCAAAAGTTAAAGAGCTCAAATTTTATCCTTTCAGCTCAAGAGCATTAACAGCAACTTTTAAGAAACAGTTTTGTAAAACAGTCCAGTTAAAACCCCACAGAAGGTACCTCCAATTCAGTCTTTTTTTTTAAGCACAGACACAAGAGCCCACAAGCCAAGCCCTGCAAAGTGTGGAGAGCTGCTGAAGAGCCAAGAGCTTCCAGGACATGGGGCCATGGGAGCAGCACCTTCACCAACAAGTTCCTGCTGGAGGAAGAGGAGCTACAGCAATGGTCTGACCCCCAAAGCCACTGGGCTGCTGCGAGGTTCCTTTGGAGGGTCCTGGGTGACACCAAGATGGGCAGCAGAGCAGGTTTAGGAGTGGCAGTTGTGCAGTGGAACCATGGATTCTGCTCCAGGTGGGCAACTGGTTGGGCTCAGCTCTAAGAGACTGGCTGAGCAAGTTCTTCTTCCTTTGATAATTAATCCTACTTCCCACCATTCCTGGCAGAAGGTCCTTCTGCTACCAGAGAAGTGGCCAAAGCCAAACCCAAGTCCACAGGAGCAGTTTCAGAAGAGCCTCCAAGGATGAGCAGCACAAGTCTTCACAGCCAGGCTCTTCTGGACACCCCTGGTCAGGTCATCACTGCTCTTGAGAGATCTTGATCTCCTGGGATCACCCCAACAGCCCAATTCTGAGGGACCCACAGTTCCCTGAAGTTCTCCCTACTTGGAAACAGCTCCTCTACAACTAAAGCAGCAGCTACATCAAGCCCCTAGAACTAAAGCACTAAGCAAGGTGAACATGATGTCTATGTACAAAAAGCAGCTTCCCCTTAGATGGTCCCCAAGAGGCCTCCCCCAGCCAAGGCAGGAGCTCAGCGAGGTGGGACCCTCAACCTGCAATGATCCATTTCCCATGTGACCTCCCCACCATGCTACAAACAGAGTCAAAGCTGCAGCTGAGGAGAATGAGCCCCCTCCCTGAACATCAGGCTGCAAGGTACAACCACCACCCAGACTCTCCAACCGCAGCCGTTTTAGCTTCATTTGACTGTATTTAAATAAAATAAAGCATTTTAAAAGTTAACAGGCACTAAAACCCCCTCCCCTGCTCACACCAGGTGACACGCGACGGCCTCTCCCACCCCTCCCTGGGCAGGCTGGGGGCAGTTTGTGGATGTCACAGAGCACCAGAAGCTGGTTCCACACCACAGGAGGACAAGAGTGTTGAGAAGAGGCAGCTCCCAGCTGGCACCCCAGCTCCGGGGGGCTCCCAGAAGACAGCAGCCGAGGAGAGCCAGGAGATAACCCTCTAAGTGAGGAACAGGAGTGTCCCCCCAGCCACAGCCTCCCCCCCACGCTGGGCAGTCTTTGCTGGCTCCCAGAAGCTCTCAGAGTTTCTTCAGGCGACTGTAGAGCTCCCGTTTGCTCTTCTCCCCAGCCCAGGTCCTGCTCTTGGTGCGGAATCTCTTCAGGTCCTCTTTGAAGTCCTCGTGGTGCATGGGGCGGTAGCTCTGGGGCTCACAGAAGCTCTGGGGGGGGAAGAGAAGCTGGTTTCACTCTGGGGTCACTGACAAGAGCCTGGTAGTGACTGTTTGAATTGCTACCACCAGAATGAACAGAAATAGACCCCCACACACCCCCATGTGGAGTCACCATCCCTGGAATGAGTAGATGTGGGGCTTCAGGACATGGTGTAGGGGTCAGGGAGATGTTGGACAAAGATGGACTTGATCCTAGAGGTCCTTTCCAAGCTGAATGATTCTGTGATTCACACCAGATGCTCATGAACAAGGCCAAGTGATACCCAGGCTACAGCAACCTCAGAAGGTTTGCTGTTAAACTAAGGGTTTTCAGCCCTGTGAAGCCCTCACCCCAAATCTTCTGGTAGACATCAATACACAAGCCTAGGAGTATTCACCCTGAAACAGCAGAGATGGGAAGAACCCTTGTACCCAGGCCCAGCCAGCCCCTGGCTCTCACCCAGAGCTGCTGTGGCTGTTCCGTGCTGCCACCTTGAGGCCTCAAAGCCCCACATCTACCGGTTTGTTGAACCCCTCCGGGGCTGGGGACTCCACCACCTCCCTGGGCCAGTCCCTGACCACTCTCAGCAAAGAACTTCTTCCTAATGTCCAACATAAACCTGCCCTGGTGCAACTTGAGGCCATCACCTCTTGTCCTCCCGTTAGATCCTTGGGAGAAGAGCCCAACCCCAGCCTCACCACAACCTCCTTTGAGGTGGAGAGCAAGGAGGTCTCCTCTTCCCCAAGCTAAACCACCCCAGCTCCCTCAGGTGTCCTCATACACCATTCTCCAGACCCCCACAGAAGGCAGATGTGAGGGAGTGACACTCACCCGGCAGCGCAGGAAGAAGTCCCTGTAGCCCCCCTTGAGGACGTAGAGCTCTGGGTAGTGCAGGTTGGGGTATTCATTGCCCAGCCTGTCCCTCTCCCTCACAAACCGGCACCTGCAGCAGGGAAAAAACACCTTAAACCTTCCATTGGACAAGAGACATGAGAAGAGCTCCCACCCCAAGGATATAGAAGTGAAGCCAAAGCCCACCAGGAACAGGCTGAGAGGCCACAAAGCCACAGCTAACTGGCTTTGTCTTCCCATTTCTAAGCGTTCCAGCCTTGTTGGAGGCCTGGAGCTCGTGGAATTCCCCAGGGAGCAGGGCTGGGACCCTGCCAGGTGACCACCACCACGTGCTCATGACAAACTGGTGCCACCCTGGAAGCTTTGCTCCCAACCAGCACAGCCTTTAAGCTCTTATGCAGGGGACAACTCACATTCGAGGCCCCCTCTCTGAGGAGAACTCGCAGTGGAAGACGACGATCACCCGCTTGTTCTCCGAGGGCTTGATGGGCTTCTTCAGCAGGTAGTCCTCCACCTCCTCCTCCATGTGCAGGTTCACAGCACCCTGTGAGGGCAGAGTCACACCCAGTGAGTGGAGAAGAACCATAACAAACCCACCTCCCTTCTTCATGAGCTGTGTCCTCATCTTAGTTTTAGAGGAGCTCCCTCCCCAGCCACTGGGAACAGCTCCAGACCTGAGCAGAACATCCCCAACAGCCCAACACTGACACTGGGTGACCTGGACAAGACTCTTCCAGTGGCCACTTCAGCAGCTGCAGGTCGTGGCTTGCTGGATTTCCCTTCCCATCACACCACAGTGAGAGGGCCAGCCCAGCTTGCTCAAGCAGCAAACTTCCAAGATCAATTATATTGGGCACAACCATTTGCTCTTCAGTTTAAGTTTAATATTCTGATTTTAGTTTCCCTGGGTATCATGGTGCTGGACACTGTCTTGCACCCTCCTCTGGAAGCATCTCCCTGCTTGCCACACAAGCTTAAGGAAAGCAGAACATTCCCTTTTTTGAGGGAAAAGGGCAGCCCCACACAGGGCCAAGACCCCCAGTTAACTTCAGGCAGGTCCACGTTGCTCTTATGGGGTCAACATACCTTGATGTGTCCCCCTTCATACTCATAGGGGTATCTACAGTCAATGATCACACATTCCTTGATGAAGCTTGCAAACTTCCCAGTCAGCACAGACACAATCTGAAAAAAAAGCCCAAATAAACCCAAGAGTTCCGTTAAGATGTTTTTGTGTCATTTCCTCTCCCCAGTAATGTTTTCTTGCTGTCCCTGCAGCACTTACCATTTCTGAGTCTATATATTTTAAATCTTGGTGTTTCCCATCGACAGTGTGGAATAAATAACCCTGCAAGACAGAGAGCATTTAATGGAGCAGATTGAAGGGTGAGGCACAGGTGACAGCAGAGCAGCCAGCAGCTCCTCTTGTGGTAGTTAATTGATCACAAGAATCTCTTCAGCAAAGCTCAGGAATTAAAACTAAGACTTTAAATTGAGGGACAGAATTTTATTTTTGGCTCCTGTATTGATGAGATTTCATGGATCTTTTTGAACCAGCACAGGCAACTTTCCCAGGAATTGTGTATTTGTCATTTCCTAGTAATCTGTTAAAGGGAAGAGCTTTACTTGGGCTGGTTTGAGGCTGCTGGACTCACACAGAGTCAATTTAGGTTGGAAGGGACCTTTCAGATCAAGGCCAACCATTCCCCCAGCACTGCCAGGTCACCTCTAAGCCCTATCCCTCAGCACCACACCAAAGCCCTTGGGTTACCTTTGAGAAGTCCCCAATCAGGTCTCTCTGGTCACTGTCCAGGATGCTCTCGATCTCTGCCGTGCAGGATTGTGTCTTCATCAGCTTCAGGCTCTGGAGGAACACGGGTTAGAGATCAACACCAAGCACGGGAGCAGAGGAGCCTTCTCCCAGAACAGAAGCCTCAGAGCTAACCTTGTAGCCCTGCACTATGACTCCCCAGCTTCCCCTTTGGATCAAGGCAAAGCTCAAGAGGTTGCAACCACTGCAGCAGCTCCACCACACCTCCTGCACCATGCAGAGAGAGCATGGCTTTGCTGCAGCAGTGATGACCTGAAGAAGCTCTCCCATTAACCTTCAAACTGGACCCCTCTGTTAGGTCCTCTCCTAATCAACCCTCTGTACAAGCCAGGAGGGACAAGCCACCAACCGTTGCCTCCTCTGAAGATGTTCCAGGCAGGCTCTTCCTCTTCTTGCTTTTCCCTGGAGAATTCTCTTCCTGGGATCTCTCCATCCTCTTCTGGGTGGTTCTTCCTACAGCACTGGGCAGGGATGAGGAGCCAAACAACCGGCACCGCTTGGCCTGGGAGGAAGGAGCCAGGTCAAGAGTGGTCTGGCAGTGATGGAGACTAGAAACCAAGCAAACCTCAGACTGCCAGACCAGGATAGATCCTGCCTTCTCTAGGACACCACCACTGCACAGCAGCATGTTAATGAGGTCAGCCAATTTCAGTCCCTGCACTCCCAGTCACTCATTTCTTGCTGGGTGAGCTTGGAGCACTATGATGTGCCAGCAGAGTGCTTTATACCCATTAGCACACAATCCACCAGCAATTAAGGAGCTTTTTGATGGAGCCCAAACTCCCTTCACAGCCTGTTATCAGAAGATGGGGCTCCAGGCATTCCAGGGGGGTCTGTGCAGGAGGGACTGAGATGTGCCAATGAGTGTCTGATAAGGGAAGTCAAGATCTTCTTGCATGTATGAAGTGGGTCTGTAAAAAGTTAATGCCTGTGTAGGACAAGGAGCCTCGTTCCCCATCTTCCAGGTAAACAGATAAAGAGTAATTCAGAGATAACAGAGCACTGAGGGGGCCTTATCCCACATCTTGTGTTGGTGGTGGTGTTGTCAGGGCTACAGGATTGAGACAGAGCAGGCACTTGTGCCAGGGCTGCAGGACAAAGGGCCCATCTCTGCTGGTTGTGCTCCCCAGAACACTCACCCGATTGTCCCACTTCCTCATGACCAGCGGGGCAGTCCAGAGGCTGGACACATCAGATGGCATCTCCTCATCATTCTGGGGAGAGGAGAATACAAGAGAAAGTTCATTCTCCCATATTCCACCCCAGGCAGTGACTGTAAACAGCTCGGGCACACAGTCCTGCTGAGCTCTGCTGCCAGAGCAGGTCTAGGACTTCAACTCAACTATTAGTCCAATATTCAATGAAATAATGGAATCAAGTCAAGGATCTAAGTTGTATCAATTCACTAACAAAGATGTTCCTCCAAAGCTTTAAGCATCTCCAACTCATACAGAAACCATCTTCTCCAAGTGGCTCCAAAGCAAATTTAACCTCTAGCTCTTCCAGCAAGTTTCTAAAGAAAAACACCAACTGTTCCCTCCTGTAACACAGTTCTCACCTGCCAGCAGGAGCAGCAGTGACTCCTTAAGTGCTGCTCACACCCCAAGTAAACCCCACTAGCAAAGAGACACTGAAATGCAAGAGCTGAAGATGATGATGATGATATCTCATCTTGGAGGATTCCCCAGCACCCACCTTCTGCAGCTACCACACTGACTGTGCTGGAACACACACACACACCATGGAACATGCTGGCAGACATCAGAGCTGGGTTTGGAACATTTATTTCTTCCATATGTACCTTCAAATCCTGCTCATCCAGCAGCTCTAGGAACCCATCATCATCATCACTCTCGGAGGAGGTCAGAGCAGACTGCTGCCTGTAGTTCTCTTCTCCCAGGGGTGTTTCACTCGGGGGAAACTGAGGCAAGACAGGGAAAAATTAACATTCCTCCTCCTTGCCACAGGATGCTGTAGCCCCCAATTCACAGGAGTTAAGGTCAAGGAGCAGAGACAAGAGCCCCCAGCTCTGTTTCTGTGCAAGAAAGTTGCTTTTCTAAGCAATAAAATATGAATAATGCAATATTTTCTCCCTGGATGTCCTATCTGGACACAAGATCCAGTGGCACCTACATAGTTGGCTTTATTGTCCCAAATGCACCTCCCTCACTTAAGTATCTACTTAATTGGGGGTGGAGACAATTACAGAAGGAATTCCTGTTGCACATGGTGTCCACATGCCTTGATGGCTGCAGCATAACCAAGCTGAGCAGTGATTCACCTCCCACAGGCCACAGAACAATCCATGCCCCAAACTTCTGACCAGCTCATGAGCCAAACGTGAGGAGTCTCTTATCACAACTTATCACCAGATAACTTATTGATAAGTTCTCCATGTGGCACATGGCTGGTGGTGATTAACAGCATTGTCTGAGAAGGTGATGCAATTTTTCTTCCTCCCTGATGGTAGGGACAGAGGATTAGGTGAGAATTAGTTGTAAAGAACATTGCAGGACTCACCATCTGAGCTGGACCCAACTTCTGCCTGGGTCCAGGAGCACCTTTCCCATCACGGGGATGGGCAGAGCAACGAGAGGCTGGTGTGGTTGGCTTCTTAAACTCAAAGGATTCCTGAATCTAAAAAGAGCAAAGGGATCATTTTACTGACTGAGTTACCAGGATATTTAATCTTTTTAGGGTTTATTTTTCAGAACTACCTGATATTTTGGTTTTAAGTTCCACACTGCCAACAGGAATAGTCTGAAGGCCAATGTGTTTAAGTAAAAGATGGTACAAGAGTGATTCATTTAACCCCATCAAGCTTTTGCCCTCTTGATACCACCTACAGGCTTAAGGCCTTCCCATTTTTGTCAGCCAGCTTCTCTGCAGGAGAAATCATTGTAGAAGGCAGCCAGGGCTGTCTCCTGCCACCTGCCCTCCTGAGGAGTCTGGTTCAGCAGCACAGGTAGAGCTGCACAACCAAAGTCTTCCAAGTTTCTGATGACCCCATAATCAGTTTGCAGTCTCTAATCAGGGCTGTCAGACCTTTCCACAAGTGCTCCTAAGAGAAGCTTCGCAGAACTTTGCTCTGTCTCAACTACAGATGGGCAGGGAGTAAGAGAAGCTCCTTTTCCACCCCCTCTGCTGCCCGAGGGAGGTGCTAATTAATTTCCTCTCCACCTCTCACACTCTCATTGCAGCAATGCAGAGCAGCACTTACATTCTCCTTATTCTCATCCTGTTCCAGCTGCTGGAAAGCTTCACTCTCCAGAGAGTCTGAATGGCTCCTCTTCAGAGCAGGACTGGATCCCAGCAGGCTTTGCTGCAAAAAAGGGGGTTAATAAAGACTGTGAGGTCTCTGTGAGGAGAACCTTGTGCTGGTGTCTCAGTACAGGCACTAAAACACCTCAGCAACACTCATGTCACTGACATCTCACACCAGTCTGAGGTTACAAGCTGTAATTGTGGCAGGTTTCATTCACTGCCACAGCAGCTCTTCTTGAAGCCAGAAAATTATCAAGTTGTGGAATGGATCCAGCTAAAAACATGCAAAACCCTTTAACATTTATACCCTATCAACACCCAAAGCCCTTTAAACATTTATGAATATCACCACCCCCCTCACTTACTGGCAGGGAATGTATTCTCCTGAAAGGCATTCGAATGCTGCAAGGAAAAAGAACCAAGATTTATTTCAGTGTTTTGCTATAAAAGACAGTAACAGGAGTAAAAATCACATCCCCACCCCCAAAATAAAACTACCTCAGCTACAACAGTCACTGACAAAGAATTTCAAACAGGATTATACTTACTTCACCCTGCTAGACTCAAGAATTGCTTTCTCAAACCTAGAAGCAAGGGAGATGCCCCAGTTAGCACCAGAGGACAGCATGTTAGCAACCAACCTCGTGGTTAAAGCAGCATCACACCAAGCCAAAGCCAACTTGCTTCTTGGTGACACTTTGTCTTCTCAAAAGCTATTTCTAGCCAGCTTATCCCATCCCAGCTTTTAAAATGTGAGCTATGCTCCTTCCTCCCCTCCTTCCCCAAATTCTTCTCAGCATTGTTTAGGCAAGAAGCTCAGTTGAAGGAATAAAAGCTGAGGGACCAAGGGCATCCATCCCCCAGCCCTGGGGAGAGATTAGGAGGGGGAAAAACAAATTAAACAAATCCAATTTTCCTGGCTTGTGCCAGCACCAGTGTGGGCAGCAGGAGCAGGGCAGGGATGGTCCCCCTGGGCTGGGCACTGGGGAGGAACAACCTCCAACCCTGGGGTCAGGTTTGGGCCCCTCTCTCCCAGAAGGATGTTGAGGGGCTGGAGTGTGTGGTGGAGTCCTCATCCCTGGAGGGGTTTCCAAGGCTGGAGATGTGGTGCTGAGGGACAGGGGTTAGTGGTGCCCTGGCAGGGATGGGGAACAGGGGGACTTAACGAGCCTAAAAGATCTTTTCTGACCAAAACCAATCTCCAATTGTATGATTCTAATTAAGAGTGGCCAATCCAAAGCTCAGAGCAACTTACTTTTCCTCCATGATGTCCCTCGAGGTCGTGGGACCAGGTGAATCCAAAGCACAACCTGTAGAGGAGACAGAACATTTTACATTGGGGGGGATCCAGGAAATGAAGCATTGGACAGTCCTTGGAAAGATCTGAGCATAGAAATAACAGTTACAGATCCTCCACACTGCTGGGTTTGGACAGAGGTATTATCTCCATGAGATAATCAGGTGTTAATGCTCAGGGAAAAACAGGAATAATTTAAAAAAGCACCCCTAGCCCTGCCTAAAATGTCTGTGAAACACGGAATAGTCTTGGCTTATTCTCTCACACACATCCAAACAAATTAAGTCCTTCAGGGGATTTTGAACCTTTTTTTAGTTACATTTCCTGTTTATAGGAAGAGATTCTGGGCTTATTCAAAAAAATAGTCAAAAAGTTCTTCTTAATGCCTGAGAGAGCACTGGAAACACAGCACAAGCTCCATAAGCACAAACCAAGTGGAATATCACACCTACACAGCATCTAAGTACAGTTAGATAGGGAACCTCCTCTCACACAGGTCCCCAAGGAGGTTTTGGAAGTGGGGATTTAGCACGGGTGGTTGTTCTGCCCTGCTCTGTGGTTTGGGAGCTCTACTCATCTTTCAGCAGCTCATAAAGTCCCTTAGAGGGCTGGAAGGACCACACAAAGTCAGACTGGGGCAGAAATTCTGATTTCCATCCCTGGCTGGAGCAGTGAAGTGGCAGAAGCAGGTTATGGGGTAACAGTTTATTTCATTTTCACTGATAAAGCATCTCAGCTGAATAAAACACTCCCAGGCAAGTATCAGGTTTCAAATAAACAATCTGCTCATGTTAGAAGAAAGCCACAAAAAAACACCCAAACCACAAGACAAGCCCTCAACAGCCTTGACTCTTGGCCTAGGGATCAGGGAGATGCTGGACAAAGGGTGGACTTAAGATAGATTCAATTCTTAAATGGGCTGAGACTCCCCCCAGTCCCATCCAGAGCTGGATGTAGATACGAAACAGACCCCAACAATGATGAATAAAACATTATTTCCCCCTTTTCCAGCCCACAGCTATAAACCCTCACAAGCCAGGAACTGCAGGACACCTCAGACTAGAGAATTCACCTATTTTGGGCTATCTTTAGCAGCCTTCATCTGCTCTACTTCAGGAAGGTGCTGACCCACTACTGGGTACAGAGCAGAACATCAGGGAGAGCAGAACCAGCAGGGACAAACATCCCACTGGAGTGCAAAGCATGACAGGGCAGCAGCCACCTCTCAGCAGCCCCCCTCTGGAAAAAGGACAAAGCCAGCCCTGGCAGAGTCCCCCTGAGGGGGCAGAACCAGTTTTTCCTCCACCCCAACTCTCCTGCTAATTACTCCAGGATAATTAAAGCAAATCCAACCCACCCACAACCCAAACCATGAAGTGCTGAAGCTTGGGGTGTCTGCCTCCCTCCTCTCAAGGGTGTGAAGTGGCTGCAGGGAGGGAACATTAGCTCTTGATTAACCCCTGGAATGAGGAGTTTCATCCCTTACCCATTAATTGAGAGAACCCTACCTGAGTCTGTTGATTCAGAGGACACTGTTCGTTGCAAACCGTTAGTGTTCTTGTTCTCCTGGTCCTCCTCAGGGCCTTCCTGCTGCCTGCAAAGGGAGTGGGGCATTTGTTTTAGGGATGAAGCAAAAAAAATACAATATAGGAGTGTCTGAACATAGACATCACCTTCAGCAGCAGGTTTTGGCTTTTTAAACAGTATTAGAAGCTGAGCTTCCAAACCAGAGACAGGGCAGCATCATTTAAGACCATAATTATCCTTTCTGGTCACCTTGCACCAAGCCACTGAGCTTTTGTTCATGACCATGAAGGGTTTTTGAAACATTTTAGGGCCTGTCCTGAGCTTGTGCCCTCACAAATGAAGGTTTTAACACAGCAAAGTGACAGGCTCTGCAATAAAACTTGAGGACTAAACCCCAGTTTAAGCAGCAGATTAATAGTGCCTGGAATCACATTAGCACCTCCCAGACCACTCCCTGAGAACACCCATATCAGAGCCCCTTTATCACTCTGGGGGCCACAACCCTCCCTGGCAGCACCCATTTAATTAATGTTTTGCATTAAAAAAAGTTACCAAACTAGTTCAGGCTCATTTTCATGGTTACCATACATGGGCAGGGGTCACTACAAAGAAATATCCTTATCACACATAGCCCTACCCTGTATTACCTTAAATAGAGGAGAAGCTACTTGAGTGTGGCTCCTCTATGAAATTAAAATGTACCACAGTGCAAATTAGGGCTAAAAACCCCAATAATGAACATGGAGGGGACTCGTTTACAGGAATTCCAGGAATCTGAAGGAGGGGAGGCTCATAAAGCAAGCAGGTGATTATAGGGATGATTAAAATAGCACACAAAAGAGAAATACAAGAAGAACCATCAAGACCAGAGTAGGCCAGGAAAAAAAAAAACCTGTTGGGGTTACTGGAGAGACAACAAGATGGAAGGAGTTAGAGACTAGTGATGGCAAAATTGGTCAGAGCATGGCTGGAGCTACGGGGGGGCTGAGCCTGGGGGCTGCAGCACTTTCAATGGGTGAAATGGGAGGAGGGGTGCAAAGGAACCCAGCAAGGGGATGAGTTGGGCCACAGGAGACTGTGAGAAGCTGAGAAGATGCAGCTAGGTGGGATGGAGGATGGACACAAAGGCATCAGAACTCATCTGTGGGATGAACCCAGCCCTGAGACCAGGCAGACAGGGGGGTGGCTCAGGGGTGAGGGGGTGCCCAGAGCAGAACCTGGGGCAGATGGTGGCACATGGCAAGGAAAAGATGGCCCAGAGCAGAGCCAGGACCACGTGTGGGTAGGGGGGTGGCCGAATCTCGGGGGTCCCCGGGGAGAAGGACAGTGGAGAAGGGAAGTGGGAGGAGGGATGAGGGAGGGGTGAGCAGAGCTCTGCAGGGGTGGAGGCAGCAGGAATGGGGGGAGTTAAGGGAGTCATGGAGGATTGCAAAGATTTGCGGGGGAGGGGGGGAATAGGAAAAACTCCTCAAGCCCTCATGGCGAGGGGGGGGGGGGAGGGGGGACAATCGCTCA
>VYZX01018084.1:390249-429604 GCA_013401335.1 Brachypteracias leptosomus
GGGGCCGGGACCGGGGCCGGGGTAGGGGCCGCTGTCGGTGCCTGCGCGCTGCGGGCCGGGCCCCGCCGCCCCGCCGAGGAGCCAGGGGCAGCCGGGGAATTGCATCCGCCTCCTCCGGGCTCGGCGGCGGCGGGCGGGGGGAGCGGCGGAGTGCGGAGAGCGGAGCAGTGCCGCCTACCGGCACCGGCAGCCCGGCCACCCCGCCACCGGCACCGCCCCGCCACCGACACCGGCACCGCTACCACTGTAGGCACCGGCAGCCCTGGCTGCCACCGGCACCGGCTCTACCACAGGCACCGGCACCGCCAGCGACACTGGCACCGGCAGCCCTGCCGCCGGTACCGGCGCTGCCCCCCAGCACGGGCGCTGACGTCGGGATTCACCGAGCTCAGGCACCAGCATCGGTGTCGAAACTGACACCGGCATCAGCACCGGCACCAGCGGCGTCATCCACCTGGCATGGGCACCGGCACTGGCACCAGCAGCAGCACTGCCACCGGCACTGCCACGGGCAGCGGCACCGGCACCAGTACCGACCTAGCACAGGCAAGGGAACAGGCACAAGTGTTAGTATTGGCACTGGCACCAGCACCAGTATCAGCATTGGCATCAGCATCGACACCAGTATCACCATCAGCACCAGCACCGGCACTGGTATCGGCATTGGCACCAGCACCAAGCCCTGGCCTGGGCATTGGCACCAGTGTCAACATGGGCACCAGCACCAAGCCCCAGCACCAGTACGAAGCCCTAGTACCAGTGTTGGCACTGGTACCAGTACTGGTACCAGCAGCAAGCCCTGGCACAGCCATTGGCACCGGCGTTGGCATGAGCACTGGTGTTGGCACCAGCACTAACACTGGTATCAGCACCAGTATCACCATCAGCATCAGTGTTGGCGCTGGCATTGACACTGGCACCAGCCCTGGCACCCAGGCCTGGCACTGGCACAGGTGTTGGCACCGACACTGGCATCCACACCGGCACCAGCATCCCACCGGCCTCAGCACCGAGCCCTGGCACCAGGATCGGCCCTGACTCCAGTATCTCACCAGTACAGGGCCCAGTGGGTGCCCAAAGCCCCCGGGGTGCCCCCCACGCCCTCCCTCATCCGGGCACCCCGGGGGGCACCCGGCAGATGGGGGGCCGGGGCTGGAAAAGGGGGTGTCTCCCCCCCCCCAGCCCCTGGGCTGTGCTGCTGGGACCCCTCTTCTCCCCCCAGCAACACCCGGTGCCACCGGACGGCTGCGGGGCCAGATCCTGATGGGAGAAGGCGGGGGGTCAGCACCAGGACCCCCGGCCCCGCCAGAAACCGGCGGGACACCCCCGAGTGGGGCTGGGCTGGATTTGGGGACCCCCTCCCCGCACTCGCCCCAGCCCCGGGACCCTCCGGTCCAGCAGCCGGTGCCCGGAGCCCAGGGAGGAGCGTTTCGGTCCCGCCTTCACCCAAACCTCCCGGAGAAGCTTCTCCGGTGCCCCCCGGTTTACGGCGGGGGGGTCCCCGCTGCCGGGCACGGACCGGGGCGGCCCCGGGCTCCGGGCCGAGGAGGGTTAACGGGCGGAGCAGCGTCACGGGAGCCCGAGCAGCCATTTCGCTGGAGGATGGGAGCGCTCGGGTGCACCCCCCCCAGCCCCGCAACCCCCTCCCGGGACACCCCCAGGCCCCGCCAAACCCCAGCGCCCCGGGAGAGAGGTTGGGGGGGGCCCGAAGCCGCCGCCCTCCCGGTCCCCAAGGCTGTCGGTACCCGCCGGTGCCCTGGGAGAGCTCAGCCCGTGGGGATGCCCCGTGGGGCCGGGGGGCATCTAATGCTTTGGAGGGGGTGAGAGCAACTTTAGGGGAGCTCGTTCTCCCCGTGCAATTAACGGGAGAGGGGTAGAAATGACGCGTTTTGGTAAAATGTGAAAAATAATCCATCTTGGATGCCCAGAGCTGCCCCTCCAGTGCTGCCCCCTCCATCCCGGACCAAAGGTGCTGGGATTCATCTCATCCCTCTCCTGCACCCCCAGCATGACCGTGGGGGACCAGAAAGGCTTCGCTCAGCGCCGGTTTTTTGGGAAACCAGTAAATAATGGCAGTTTACTGGATTTTTTGCCCCGCAGCACCCCCTTGCACCCCCCAGCTCCAGCTCGGTGCTGCTGGATGGAGGTGCCCCGAGGGGAGGTTGAGGTTGGAGCTGGTGCTGGATCCATTTTCAGGTTTTATGGCTCATCCCAGCACAGACACTTTGGGGTGTCCCAACGAGCCAGGCCCCATCTTCACACAAAATGAACATTTTGGGAACAGGTGCCTGTTTTTCCTGTGTTTTTTTTTTTTTTTCAAGGTCCATCTCAAAGGAGCTCTCCTCAAAATGGTCCCAATAAACCATCATAAAACAGGAAAACAAACAAACAAAAAAACCCAAACAAGGCACTAGGAAGAGGCTTTAATCCACTTCAGTATCAAACTTCTCAAGGAAAAAGGTGGTTTTGGAATATGGGAAGAGTTGAGGCCATGAGGAGCAAGACCTGTTCAGCAGCAGCCAGGTCCTTCCACAGCTGCAGCCCCACCTGGGAGGCAAAAACCGTTAAAATCAGCTTAATTGGCCATTATTATGCAGATTAGTGTTTAACTCGGTACACCTGTATTTGTGTGCCCAGGAGGAATCCTCCCACCAGGAAAAGCCACAACAAAGCTCGTTGGAGTTACCCAGAAGGCAGCAGTAGCAGGAGAGAGCCAAAAACTTCTAAAAAGTGAAGATTTTGGGGTTATCTGCAGGGTCTGAACAAGCATCAGAGGTGGTGAGTCTGGGGGTGTCACTTGGGGGGAGGTATTTGGACAGGAGCTGAGGCAGCAACGGAGCTCCCAGCCCAGCAGCCAGTGTCCTCCTGGGCTGATCCCCAGCAGCGTGGGCAGCAGGGCAGGGAGGGGATCCTGCCCCTCTGCTCCAACCTGGGGACACCCCCCTGAGTGCTGGGGCAGCTCTGGAGTCCTCAGCACAGCAGAGACATGGAGCTGGTGGAGCGGGGCCAGAGGAGGCCCCAGCAATGGTGGGAGGGCTGGAACCCTCTGCTGGGAGGCCAGGCTGGGAGAGTTAGGGTTGGTCAGCTGGAGAAGGCTCCAGGGAGACCTTCTGGTGGCCTTTCAGGACTTCAAGGGGGTCTACAAGAAAGATGGGGAGGGACTATTTATCAGGACCTGTTGTGACAAGACAAGGGGGATGGTTTGAAACTAAAAGAGGGAGATTCAGACTAGAGAGAAGGAAGAAATTGTTGGTGCTGAGGTTGGTGAGAGCCTGTCCCGGGTTGCCCAGAGAGGTGGTGGCTGCCCCATCCCTGGAACCGTTGCAGGGGAGGTTGGCCAGGGCTCTGAGCAACCTGAGATAGTTGGAGATGTCCCTGCTCCCTGCAGGGGGTTGGACCAGATGACCCTGGAAGGTTCCCCCCCAACCCAACCCAACCTAACCCATCGAGCCCTCCGCGCCGCCATCTCCCTCCTGGGCAGCAGCCAATCGGGCGGCGGCATGAGAGGCCGTCTCCCTTCGCTATTGGTCGTCGTCCGCTTGACCCCGCCCCCAGGGGCGCGCGGTAGCCAATTACCGCGGGCACGTGCGGCGTTGCCTTCCCCCCCCGCCCAGGAGGGGACGCCTTCATTCCCATTGGCCAGCGCGCGAAGCAGGGCGCTGATTGGAGGAGGTCCGCGTGACCTCACGGGGAAGGGGCGGGGCTTGCGAGCTCGCGCCTTCCCGTCGTCATAGCAACGGCGGGGCCCGGGCGGGCGGAGCGTTAGGCCCGGGCGGGCGGAACGCAGGCCCGGGGCCTCCTCCCGGAGCACCGGAGGTGAGAAGGACCCCGGCAGCCTGAGGGCAGTAGCGGGAAGGGGGATGCGCTGCCCCGGATGGCGGGTCAGGGTACGTTCGGGGTCCCCCCGCAGGCCTGGAGGGCAGCCAGGCCGCGTCCCCGGCTGAGGAAAACCCGCTGCTCCCCCTCCGGTGATCTCCACCCTGCTACACCAAGATCTGCCCTGAAAACGGGGGTTTGGGGCGTGGCTGAGCCCGAGTTCTTCCTTTTTATTCTATTTATTTTATTGGCCTCTTCTCTCCCCCTCCAACGGAACCACCCACCACATTTCTGTAAGAATTTTAATTTAAAAAAAAAGACAGTCGGGAAAAAACCTTCAGAATGAGATTGAAGCTGGAACACACGCATGAAAAACAATCAGTCCCAACCCCCTGGCTGCAGAGGAGCCCTCACCCAAGCTGGGCTCTCACCTGATGCAGCCACTGCTGCTGCTTCCTGGGTTTATTTTTTTTCCAGAGACACCAAATATGGGCAAAAACACAATTTCTGAAGGCAAATGTTTTAAGAAGCCTCTGAATGTTTTGTTTTCACTGGGTTTGGAGAATTAGACAAACGCAGACGACCTGGAACAACGTGGTAAAAATTAGTGCAACATGACTTTAAGGCTGTGGAAAATGCAAACTGTATTTCCAGGCTCCTTGGGCAGTTTCCAGCCCCAGGTGTCAGGAAGGTCTCTCGGGGTTCAGCTCCACGCAGCCCCCCCTGAGCTCGTAGGACTCCCCTCCCTCTGCTGCTGCTTCCTCAAGAGGCTTTTCTCCATCAGCACTTCCTTTCTCGAAGCCTTTCACACCAGAGGGTGTTTCCTGACACCATTTCACCCGTTTATGGGCACTGAGTATACGTGAATGTCTTCCCAGCCTGGACTCTGGACTCTGAGCAGCTCGGGGACAATTCTTCATATGTTCTCCAGCCTGAAGTGTCACAAACTGTTCCGTGTGTCGCGGTCATTCCCCTCCCGTGTGGACTCACAGCTGAGACACTTTCTCCACAGCTCCAACACATCCCCAACAGCTCCAGGCACTGGTGAACGCTGCTCAACAGCCCCACAGAACATTTCAACAGCGTGGAAACCATCCCCGACCTTCTCCCTGTGCCTGAGAGGGCAACTTTCTCCTCCCACCACGGGGCCAGCACAGAGTGGGGGGATCCCTGCCCCCTGCCCAGCCAGGCTGACGGCCCAGGGGGCTGTGGAACCCCCTCTGGGGTGGGTGTGTCTATATGGAGTGCATCACAGACCCCCTGAGCTCCGTGCAGGGCCAACCAGCCAAGGTCAGGTGTGTGTCTTGCACGTGGCTTTCCTGGTGCTTCAGGAAGCTCCTCCTGAGCACGAAGCGCTTCCTGCAGAGCGGGCACTGGAAGAGCCCCTCTCCCGAGTGCCTGCGCTGGTGGTTCAGGAGATAATCCTTCCTCCTGTAGCTCTTGTCACACTCGGAGCACTTGTAGGGCCTCTCTCCTGTGTGGGTCATCTGGTGCCTCACGAGCCACGAGTGGCAAACGAAGCTTTTCCCACAGTCACTGCAGATGTAGGACTTCCCCCTGGCCTGGGGGGCCGGGGGGCTGCCCCGGGCTGCCAGCTGCTGCCTGCACCCCTCAGCCTTCTCCAGGGGGTGGTCCCAGCAGGGGATGCCCAGGGGGTTCTCCACCAAGAAGTTCTCCTCGCTTTCCACACTGGGCTGCTCCTGGTGGGTCCCACCCACAGGGGTCTGGGGCTGTGGCCCCTGGCAGGGGGTGGGACAAGCCCCCAGCCCCACGTCTTTCTCCTGCTGGGAGTGGAGCAGCTGGAAAACCCTGTCGCTGAGGCTCCTCTCACACGTGGTGCCTGGGAAGGTCTCCCCTTGGTGGGGTCCCTGGGGAAGATGAGGATGGTCCTGCGGGACAGGGGGTCTCTCACTCTTGTTGTACCCACACGGTCTCTTCCCGACGCTGTGTTCCTGAGTGCTGAAGAAATCCAAATGCTCAGCAAAGCCCCGGGTGTCACCCCCGAGGCTGTTCCCAGAGGGGTTTGGTTCCATCATTTCTGAGCCCCACTGACCATCCCATGTCACATCCTTGGAAAACTTCTCTCCAGGTCTTCCCGGCACCTCCGAGTCACACCCCGTGCTCTCCAAGCAATCTGCTGGACAGTCCCTCTTGGAGCTGTCATCGTGCACTGAAACAGAGACATTCCAGAGTCTTTCAATGGTCTCTCAGCAGCATCCACCAGCCAAGTCCACAGTGATCTGTGCTGCTAAACCTCCTGAGATCACCCTTCTGAGGCTGTGCACAGGGACACCAGCTCCCAAACGTGTCACCAAAGCATGAATGGAAAAGGAAGGTTGCTCTGCAGTAACTGAGCACATCCTCTCACCCCAGTAACTCCAGGTTATGTGTGAGCACAGACTGGAAGCTCTGGGACAGACCAGTTGGATGGGAAGCCCACCCTGTGAGCTCCCTTGGAGCAGGTCTCCCTGGGGAAGCAGTTAGGTGGAGATAATCCAGGGCAAAATCCTGGATGACCTTTGTCCATAGGGCAAACCCTTTCATGTTGGTAGCTCCCAGCACCCCAAGAGTTTATTCCTTGACTAACTCCACCACGGGCCATTAATGTTTCAGTACCTCAACACTTGCACACCCCTTCCCTGAGCTGAGGCCTTCACCAAAGATGAGTCCCCCTCTATTAACTATTTTTGTGGACAATTATGAGCCAGCAGCCTGGGGTTTGTTCCAGCTCTTCCATGCCTTACATTATAAGGTTGTGACATGTAATATAGTATAAAAACTACTCTAAATTAGATTTACTGCCCCAGAAATGTCAGCTGAAAGCCACCACTGACCTGTGCTTGGGGCTGGGGAGATTTCTTCTCTCTCCAAGTCCCGTTGCCCCGGGCAGTGTGGCTCCTCCTCTTGCTTAATCCATGATAAAACATCAGTTGTGTAAGCCTGAAATCCTGCCCCTTGGGGACAACAGACACACGTGAGGAAGGGGCAAAGCCCAGGAGACTGGGGGGCTCACAAAGAGGGGAATTCCAGGGAATCCTCACCTGTGTCAGGGTCTCTCGGGAGGTCCTCACCCTCTGGGCCTGGGAGCTCCACAGCACAAGCCTCTTTGCCCTGCTTGGCCTGACCTGAAGCCTCGGGGTCATAAAACACTTGTTCTGCTCAAGAGAAAAGTCACAACACACGTATCATGGAGATGTTTTGTTGGAGGAGACCTTTAGGATCATGGAGTCCCCCCGTTCCCCATCCCTGCCAGGGCACCAGCCTCAGACTCTGCAAACTCCCAAGGGCCGTGAGCAGAGAGAACCAACAGCCCTCACCCTTCAGCAAGTCAGAACTTGGGAGCTTTTCATGAAAGATTTGGAATACATAAGAAGAGGTGGGGAAAAAAAACCACCAGCCCTTGGAATTGGATCCCTCTGGTTCCTTTTCCCTCCGAGGTATGAGGTTACTCACCTGGGCAGGGCTCTCCAGGAGCTTCTCCAGCCTCCTCCTCCTGCTGCTCCTCAGCACACAACTCGTCCTCTTGTTTAATCTGGATGATGCTGTCATCTGTTGATAGGAACTGACATCAGTTTAGCTCCAGACACCAAAATCTGTCCAGTTCTCACCCCACTATGGATGAACCTTACTGAAAAAATGATATAAAATAAGGAAAACCAGATGGGCTAATGCTCTACCATAACACACACCTGGAGGAACACCTCCAGTGACACTGTGCACGTTTGTGTGCATGGAATGGGAAGTCCTCTTGGCCACCAGCCTTCGAGGAAAGGGCTCAAAATCCCAGACTGGAAACCCAAACACATGGATGAACTGCAAAGGGATGGCAGGGCTGGCTCAGGCCACCATGGGCAGCTCAGCAACCAGGAGGTTTGAGGTAGGATCATGGAATGAGTTGGGGGCAACCTGGGACAGGCTCTCACCACCCTCAGCACCAACAATTTCTTCCTTCTCTCTTGTCTAAATCTCCCTCTTTTAGCTTCAATCCATCCCCCCTTGTCCTGTCCCAACAGGCCCTGCTCTGAAGTCCCTCCCCATCTTTCTGACAGGCCCCTTGAAGTCCTGCAAGACCCCAAGAAGGTCTCCCTGGAGCCTTCTCCAGCTGAACAAGCCCAACTCTAACCAGTCTCAAGCTTCCCTCTTTCGGTTTAACCCTTCCAGGGCAGGGTCTGTCAGGACAAAACTCTCCCGAGGCCGGTTTGTGCCCCAGGCTCCCCTCATCCAGCACCCCCAGAGCCCNGGGCTTCCAGCCGCAGCAGCCGCGCCGCCACCGCCTCCGCTCGCCCGATACGGGGACCGGCCATGGCCGCTCCCGCCACCGACACCGGCCCCGCCGATACCGACACCGGCCCCGCAGCGCCCCCTGGCGGACACCCCGCGCCCCGCACTGCGGCGCCCCCTGGTGGGAGGGCGGGGGTGGGACCGGGGACCCCTCAGAGCGGGGAGGGACCGAGGGTCCCTCCAGAGACATCGGGGATCCCCCCTAGAGCCAGGGGGGGATCGGGAGTTCCTTGCTCCAGCCCCTCAAGGTCCTNCACTCACCGCTGCCGCTCTCCGCCGGTTCCTCGTTCTCCCGGTTCCCTCCTTCCCACCGGGCCCGGTCTCCGCGGGGAGGCGGCGGGCGAGGCGCTGCCGATGAGTCCCGGCGGGGGGATGTCGGGGCCGCTCCTCCCGCCCAGCTCCCGCACCGGGGCGGGACCGGGCCCTTGCCGAGGGAGGGCAGCGAGCGGCAGCCGCTGCGGAGCACGGCCCGGTGCAGGGCCCGCTGCCANCTTGGGGAACCATCCCTGCCCTGCTCCTGCTGCCCACACTGGTGCTGACACCAGCCAGGATGCTGGTGGCTCCTTGGCCATCTGGTGGGCACACTCTGGCTCATCTCCAGCTGTCTGTTGACCAACACCCCCAGGTCCTTTCCAGCCACTCTGCCCCAGTCTGGAGCATTCAGGGGGGCTGTAATTTTGTGAGACACAGAAACAGCCCAGAAAAGGCACCGGGCGTTGTTTGCTGACACCCTGTTGCTGGCAGCAGGACAGATGGATCTGCCCCTGGGGTGAGACCTGTCCAGGGAGCTTCTTTACACCTTGTTTTTTGGCACTTCTTCCTTCCAAGCTGCAGTTGGATCTCAGAAGATCCAGAAAGCTCCAAACCTCAACTCCCACCAACCAGCAGGTAAAGCTATTTAAAAAAAAACACCAAAAAAAGGGAAGTGTTTAGAACGTCTCAGCTTTAATCAACTCGAGTTTAACGTTATTAAACAGCTGCAAATTTAACCAACATTGTACAAACGAGTTCCTGGCCTCAAAAGCTCCTGGTCTAGGTAACAAAAGTGTTAAACTAGGAAGTGGTTTAACTGGAGACCCCATGGATTCACCTGCTTGTTGGACGAGACCCAAACGTTTCTCTGGGTGTCAAAGGCTGATGGCCAAGAGCCTCCTTCAGTACAGCGGAGAAAACCCCACCTGTGGTCACTGCTTTATGGCCACCAAAGACTGAGAAGTGACAAATCCTGAACCCCTCTGTCCTCAGATTCCTTATTTGGGTGAAAAAACCCGAGATACATGCACAGAGAGGGGTCCCCACACACAAACCAACTCAGGAGCTGGTACCACAGAGCTCTTGTCCTACACTCTGCTGGCCAAGAGCCTGGAGAGACCTCACTCCTTGGTCCCAACCATCTGCCACAGAAACATCTCTGTCTCCGAGGGGATGAGCCAGCCAGCAGCACCCTCCCCTTGGCAGATCCTCTGGAACCAGGAACCCACAGAGGGGTTTTCAAAGCCCAAGTAGTGAGGAGGAAAACTGCTCCTCCTTGGCAATGGGGACATCCATCAGTGAGGCCTCACCCTATGAACATGCAACTTCAACTTAACCATGAAACAGAGAACAGTAGAACTTGGTCAAGTTCTTCAGCCGGGGAAGCTCCAGCTGAAGAGGACCTTCAAAACCAACACAACCTCACTGAACCTGCTCGAACAAGTGACTCAACCTCGGGGAAGCCCAAACCACTTCTCTTCTGGAGAGGTTCCTGGGCAGGCTGTGAGGTACCACAGCCCAGCACCACCACCATGAAGAACCAACCGGGCAGTGGCATCGAGGAGGATCCTAATTTTACTTTCCTTGGATCTTTGGGATAAATGGTGAGAGAGCCTCTAGTGGTGAGCAGCAGAGACTCCATCCTCTCCTCCCAAGGCTGGGTGGACCTAGAGGCCATGGAGCAGTGCCTGCCTCAAGCTCCGGGTGACCACGCAGCTCTTCTGGCGCTGGTGGATCTTGTGGTGCTGGAGGAGATGCTGCTTCTGGGTGAAGCTCTTGGGGCAGTCGCTGCACTGGTAGGGCCTCTCCCCCGTGTGGATCTGCTGGTGGCAGGCCAGGTCGCAGGGGTGGCAGAAGGTCTTCCCACAGTAGGAGCACGAGTGGGGCTCTGTCCTGCGGCCCGAGTGGACGCACTGGTGGGTGAGGAGGGTTTTCTTTTGGGAGAAGCACTCCTGACACTTGTCACACCTGTAGGGTCTCCCCCGTGGGTGGGGCCTCTGGCCTGGCTTGTAGCTGCTGGTGGTGTTGATGCTTCTCATGTGCCTGGGATTGGACACCTTCTCTGGGGCTGGGACGTTGACCCGGGCTTTTGTGTTCTGCTGCTTCTTGAAACTCTCCATGGCCACGTGGGTCCTGTCTTCTACGTGGGCCTCACCTTCCACATAGGTCCCATCTTCCATGAGGATCATGTCTTCCACAAGGGCTCCACTTTCCACGTAGGTCCTGTCTTCCATGAGGGTCATACCCTCAGCAAGGGCCCTGCTTTCTACGTGGGTCACATCCTCCAGGAGGGTCGGCTGGTGCTGCTGGTGGAGGGAGGCCTCCTTGTCTCCTGCATGCTCAGTGCCATGGCTCTCCTGCTGGTTCCTCAGCATCCTCCTCAGACAGAAGCCCTTCCCACACGCTGCACACGAGTGAGGTCTCTTGGTGGCACCATTTTGCCCGCAGGAGATGACAGCACTGCTTTCACTGACCTCCTCTTCCCCTGCCGGGGATGGCACCAGTTCGCTCACACTCTGGTTCTCCTGGGAAAGCAGCTCTTGGGACTCTCTGGATGAAGCCACAGGAGGATCTGGGGTTTGGGGACATTCCTCAGAGTCCAGCTGCTCTATTTTAAACTCTATCACCTCATCTGCTGGAACTGCCAAGAAGAACAAAGGGGACATTCAGTAGGGTGAGACACAAGAGGTTTCTTGTGGCTGCTCTCCAGGGGAGCACATCCCAGCACACATCAGAACTCCAAGCAGAACGTGGCCCCATCATCATAGTTCCAACAAACTAAACCCAATTCCAAGCTCTAGAGGAGGTACCAAACTAAGAGTCTTGGCAGTGCTGGGTAAATGGTTGGACTCGATGATCTTAAAGGTCTTTTCCAACCTGATTCTGTGATTTTTCTGGTATGATTCTAAGATCTCCTGGGCCTGGGGCAGCCTTCTGCTTCCCTCCCCAGCACGTCAGCCTCCCTCCCCACCCCAGGACTTGGTATTTCTCACTCTTCGCCAGCTGGTTTCCATAGAATTGTTTTGGGTTGGAAGAGACCTTTAGGAACACTGAGTCCAACCATTCCTCCAGCACTGCCAGGGCACCACTAACCCATGTCCCTCAGCACCACATCTCCAGCAGCACCACAGGATTGCTCAGCACTCACCCAGGCTGAGCTCAGTGAGCTCGACATCCTCTGTGGCTCCCGCCTCCTCCGTAGCTCCTGGTTCCTCTGTGTCTCCTGGCTGGTCCATGGTTCCCAGCTGCTCCACACGTGGCTCTTCCTTTTGCTTCACCACCCCTGCAAAGCCCAGCCCCAGAGCGCCACAGTCTGCTGAAGAGTAAACCTCTTCACTGGTTACCTCAGCACTGCCCAGCTCTTTCCTCGCTGGTTTGCTCCCACCTACCCCACGTTCCCACCCCACCTCTCTCCAGCATCTCCTGGTCCTGCTTCTGGGAGCTTCATCCTGCCCTGCAGGGAAGTGATTCTCCCTTTTTTGCCCATTTCAGGAGTCCCCTCCCTGCCCTTCAGCCCTCGCAGCCTGTTCAGAACGATGCTCAGCAGGTCCAGGTTCTGCCAGATACTCACCAGGTCCAGGTTCCAGTGGTGTTCTCCCTCTGAGACATTCCTGTGCTCCTTCCTTGCCCTCCTGGCTGCTCACATCGAGCTTAAACACCAGCATCTCTGCTAATGAGAAAGATCAAACCCATTATTGGTTCTTCTAACACTGTCACTCCCCTTGAACTTGCCCCTCTGGAGATCTGAGAAGCTCCCTCAGGACCATCACCATGCGATGTCCCCTGTCTGGTGACACCACCATGCAAAGATTACACCCAAGAATAGATTCATCTCTTGCCTGGGCTTGGTTCTGCTGGAAGGTCTCTTGGAGCTGCCTCATCCCCATTGCAGGGAGCTGCTCCCCTCTGGATCTGGGACATGATGTCAGGTCTGGAGATCACATCATCTGTGGAGGAATGGAGATGTGACAAAGGAGATGGAGGGACTGGATGTGACATGTGCTCATGGCAACAGGCACTGACTTCCCTGAGCTTCTACAAATCTGCTTCCCAGGTGTGGGGAAACGTCCCCAAAATGGGGCTAGGCTGGAAGTGCTGATTTAGGAGAGTGTCCAGAGAAGGGCAACAAAGGTGGGGAAGGGTCTAGAGCAGGAGAGTGGTGAGGAGCAGCTGAGGGAGCTGGGGAAAAGAAGAAATGACCTCAAGTTGCCTCAGGGGAGGTTGAGGTTGGAGCTGGGGAACAATTTGTTGGTGTTTGGGGCTGTGAAGGGCTGTGCCAGCCTGGGCAGGGCAGTGGTGCAGTCCCCATCCCTGGAGGGGTTTCCAAGGTGTGGAGATGTGGTGCTGAGGGCCAGGGGTTAGTGGTGCCCTGGCAGGGATGGGGAATGGTTGGACTTGATGAGCTTCAAGGTCTCTTCCAACCAAACAGCTCTGTGATTCTAGGACACCCGAGCGAAGCAGCGAGACTCACCCATGGAGACGAGCTCCTCGTTCCACCCCCTCAGCATGTTTCTGTAGGGCCCCCTCTGCTGCTCCTCCAGATTGTCCCCCTCTGGAGCAGGGCAGGGAATGATGTTGCTCTCCAACTCCACTAGCACCTGCAAGCACAGAAGTGACACGTCCAGCACCAGACCCAGAACCCGGAGCTGACAAAGTCCTCAAGAACCACCCAATTTTCTATTTTCTCGCTGCTGCTCTGCACCAAGTGCTGAAAGAAGAAATTCCTGCCTTGAGGCTTCTCTAGGACACCGGTAAAGCTTAAAGAACTTCCCTAATTCCCTGTGCATCCCACAAAATTCCCTGTGCAGAGTCTGACCCCATCACGCAGCCAGTTTGCAGACCTCCTTTGTGGGGCAGAACACCATGAAAATGCAACTTGCTGACCTTTAGCAGCACAGGAGATGGCTCCCGGGGGGTGCTGGAGCACCCAGCCCAACCCGCCCTTGAGGAGCCATTTGTTACCTTGGTGATCTCGCCCCCGGGGGACTGCTGCAAGATCCAGAAGTTCCTGTTCTTCAGCAGGTTCTCCATGTTCTCCAGCCTCTTCTGGAGCTGCCCGTGCTCCTGGTTGAGGGTGCCCAGGGCCGTGCACTTGCTCTCCAGCTGGTTCCCGAACTCCACCACCGCTTTCTTGCAGTCGAAGAACTCCTGCTGGGTGCTGACCGTCCGGTGCTCCAGGCTGAGCAGCCTCCGGGCGTGGGCGTCCACGCTGCGTTCCACCGCCTGCACCGCCGCCACCACCGTCCACAGCGAGATGCTGGAGCCGCCCGAGCTCGGGGCTGTGCCCGGTGCCGGCGGCGGGGCCTCGGGGAAGCAGAAGCTGCTGGGGTGCAAGGACTCCATTCCTGCTCCTCTCTGACCGGTGCCGGGGTCGCTACCGCGGCGTCCTCCGGGGCCGCAGCACGGGGCTCTCCGGGAGTCCTCCGGGGCTGCTCGCTGCTGGGGGACGGGAGGGAGCCGGGTCAGGAGCGCTCCGGTCCGGCCACAGCACCCCGGGCCCGGCCTCCCCCCGCGCCCCGAGGCCGCAGCACCCCGGTCCCAGCCCATCCCCGTACGCGGGGCTCCGACGCACCGGTCCCGGTTCTCCCCTCCCTTGCTCACCCGCCGCCGCTCCGAAACTCCCGCGCTGTGACCGGAACCGCCCCGAGCGCCGCTCCCGCCACAGCGCCCCCTGGCGGCCGTCGGTGCGGTGATGGACAGCTGTCAATCACCCAGGGGCACTCGGTGGGGAAATGGGATCATGGAATTGTTCTGGGTCGGATACATGCACTCCCCTTCTCCCTCACCTTGTATAAATCAGGTATGTTGGCTGAGTGACTTGGTCAATTCGTTATTATTAAACAAACACACAGAGCAGTGTCCTCATAACCTTCTGTAGGTGCTCCTGCAAGATTCTGGGGGAGGAAGCTTGGTCTCCTTGGCTAGGATTGCCCGTGAGAGGGTTGGTCAGAGCTCCTTGGGGTGGAGGCTTAGATTATCTGACCTCTTCCTGATCTAAACTGCTCTTTGATTCTAATACTATGGAAAATAGCAATTCTTGAGGCCTCCAGACCTCCATAACATTAATCTCTATTGCAGCACCACAAGATGAAGGAGAATAGGAAATTTTCAGATGCTTTGAATCTTTTGAAGTGAGTGGAATCTGCCTGGGCTGCGTTTCAGTATTTCTTTAAATTAGCTTATGATTATCTTTAACTCCCTGAGAAGCAGCTTCTGTTCTCAAGCAATTAGGATGTTTACACAGACACCAAGGCAAGTGCATGGAGTAAGGGAACAGCTCTGCACAATATTTTCTCCCATTCACAAGTAGGGCTGTAATTACACCACAGATGCTATGAAGTGAATAACATTCCATTTCCCTGTAAGGAATGCTGAATTCCCAGCTCCTTTCGACCGGTCTCTTGTACTCAAGAGACATTTTGCTGGTGTGGGAAACTATCAAGCTGCTGGTGAGCAGAGAGGAGGTGGCTTCTGGTCACCAGACCAAGGAACTGAGCAGGTGCCTTTAGCCTTAACTTCTGTGAGGCAGTGAAGGGTCAACTGATGCAAGCTGTAGAGCAGGGAAAATACTCATATTTCAAAGGACACAGAAAAAAAATCCAGACTCCTTTTCTTTAAAGGCAGCTTCAACATTTTCCATTGCAAATTCTGAGGGAAGTTACTCCAATACCTGAGGTACCTGATACTCATCATTTAATCTGCAATTGGATAATCCCAACATGAGAAGGCCTCAGGCCTTATGAAATAAAACATCTTGTGGGTTTTTTTAAAGAAGAGTTTGTTTGTAGCTCCACCAAAGGTTGTTCTTGCTGTACTCATTCAGTAAAACTAGCTTGCCTTTATTAATTCAGCCTAGAATTGGTGGGACTGCAGGAGAATGAGGGAACAGGAAGCATAGATAATTCAAAGCAGACACTTAATCCTGTATTTCTGCCACAGTGATTGAGAAGTTACTAATCTTAGCAGATTAGTCCTGAGCTTCAAGCAGGAACGTTGCTAATCTTCTGAAGGGAGATACTTCAGTGGTTGAGCTTTTATTCTGGGCTAGTTCTGCAGATAATAAACGTCACTTTCTCTTGACTTGCACTGTAGAAATCCAGAGGATTCTGGGAGTATAAACCCAAATTATAACAATCTAAATCTGTTTAAATGGCTGCTTTAATCCAGTTACTCCCTGTGTGATGTACTGGGTCTCTTGTGAAGTGTCAGGAAGTATAAAGTGACTTAAAACCCAGCTGAAATCCTGCTTTATGCTCCTGTATTCCATAGAACTTTATGCTTGCTGCCTTTGCAATTAATCTTCTTCATTGCAAGTGTGTATTTTATTATAGAGAAATTCCCAGGTGGGATAATTGCCAGGATCCATCACTTTTTGCCCCATAACAAGCCTTGCTCTTTGGGTTAGGTTTAGTCGTGTTAATTCCAACCTGTTTCAACGTGTTGCTGGTTTTGCAAGTGTCTGAAGCATCAGATTCACGTCAACTCGACGAGCTGCAAGTTGTGTAGGAGACTGTGCTCAAGGTATTAATGCATGGCTCAGACACCCACAGACACAGGATTCCTTAAACCACGTGAATTTACTGGTTATTTGTGCAGGGTGAAGCTTCCTCTGCCTCCTGGCCAGAGGAGGGTCCCAGAGTGGAGAAGGAAGCAGGGACCTGGCTTCTGTTTGGCTCATGGCAGGGGGGAGAATGAAGCACGTTCTCCAGCTGGCTCTCCCCAGGGGTGCAGGAAGGTCTCGCTGGCAGCTCCCCCCACAGTGCCTAGAACTGAAGAATTGTTTTGGTTTGAGAAGAGCCCTTTAAGCTCCTGGAGTCCCCCCGTTCCCCCAGCCCTGCCAGGGCACCATGGCCCTCAGCACCACATCTCCACGGCTTTGAAAGCCAAGTTGTGGTGGAAGAAGTGCCCGATGGGTGGCCTGAGGGGCACAGCAGCAGGCAGCCCGTGCTGTTGTCCTCGGGGGCACTCAGGTCACCATGGGTGCTGCCCAGTTCCATCAGCAAGTCCTTGGGAAGGGCTTGGCAGACTCAGCAGAGGTGCCCACCTTATCCAGACTCAGCAGCACATGGGTCTGGCTTGTCCTCCCTCTCCTCCTTGGCACTGCTGGAGCTTCCCTGCTGGCTGCTGCTGCTGAGGCCAGTGCTCCTCCACCTGTGCAACCAGTAGAGCCCAATCAATGTGAGCAGGGCTTCAACAGGGGCCAGAACCCACCAGTACTGGCAGAGAGCGTGGCCGTGTGGCTGCTGGCTCCTCTCCATCTCCAGCAGCCAAGCCATGTCCTCCTGCTGCTGCTGCTGTGAGAGCTCCTGCATGACCGTGTCACTCTGGTCGTTCACCCTCAGCACCAGTTGCAGGATGCTCAGGAGGGTTAGGATGTGGGTGGTGCTCACAGCCATGGCCTGGAGGAGGAGGAAGGACAGAAAGGGCTCAGTGGCGGCTGGGGGAGTGGGGTCAGAAGACACAGGGGTTTGGGGACAAGTGGAAGAGGGGGTGAGGGAGCTCGGAGGCAGCAAGAAGGTTGCTAGGGATGGGGGCACCTTTGTGCCAGCCCTGGGGGTAGCACCTGCTCAGCCCAAGGTGCTCCCAGCAGCAGCTTTGCCCTTGTCCCAGCCTTAGAATCCTTGTCGGGGGCCCTCCCCTCTGCCCCAGCCCTGATCCAGCCCAGCCTGTCCCACTCACTGCTATCCCGAGCCCTGCTGCTGGCTGGCACCCTTGGTGACACCCCTTTGTGACCCGTCCTCTCTGCTGTCACAGGCAACACCCTGCCTGGCCAGCCACTGTCAGAGCAGCTCTCAAAAAATATTTTTATCATTAAAGAGCAAAGCATAAGCTCACCTCTGCTCATTAAATAACAATGTAAACAAGCGCCGAGTAACATGGTCTTGGTTTTCCTGCTTTCAGGCAACTCTCTCCACTTGCTCTTTGAAACCCTGCTAAGAGAGGATGGATTTTATCAACTACTGAGCCATGAACTCATGACTCTGAAGATGTCCCATTTGGGAAAGAAAGGGGGTCCAACCAACAGCACATTCCCAGAGCAACACCTCACTCCTGCTGCCTCCTGTAGTAAGTGAAAATGCAGATAAAGTTAAAAAACGAAATGTGGGGTTTTAACCAATCCTTGAAGGCAGAGTAAAACTACAGAAATTCTGGCCCCCTGGTGGGACACAGAAACACCAGCCTCAGCAAAGTTATTAGAAATAAGTCTCACCCTTCTCCACGTTTCTTTCAAGGGAACAGGAAATTCAGAAAGAAACTTTTATGAACCTTTATTTGGAATAAGGGTAGATTGGTGTTTGCCTGGAAAAATTCTGGCATCTTTTTTCCTGCTGTTCCTGTTGCACGCTGCTCTTGCTGGTATCAAGGGAACTAACAGTCCTTTTTCAGCACCGGAGCACACCAGGAGCCCTCCCCAGCTGATACTGGGGGTTCCGAGGGCCCTTCTTTGGTCCCGGAACACATCGGGAGGTCTTCCCAGCTGGTACCAAGGGCACTGACGGTATTTCTTCATTCCAGGAGCTCTCCCCAGCAGGTATCTGAGGCTCTGACTGCCCTTTTTCAGGCCCGGAACCCACCTCAGCCAGTACCAAGGGATCTAACGGTCCTTTCTCGGTGCCGGGGCACACCGGGAGCCCTGCCAGGCCGGTATCGGGGGCTCTGAGGACCCTTTTTCGGTCCCGGAGCCCACGGGCAGCACTCCCCGCCTCATCCCGGGCTCGCTCTGGCGGGAACGCCTGAGGCTGGGAGGGACCAACGGCCGGCGCGAGGACACACCGCGCGCACGACGCTGGGCGGGGTCAGCGCCGGGGGGCACGCGCCCCTCGGCGCACGCGCAAAAGGCGGGAACTCCCCCCCTCCCTCCTCCGCGCATTAAAAGGGCCGCCCGCGCGTGCGCCCAAGATGGCGGCGGCGGCCCCGTGTGAAGGAGGGGGGGCGGGAAGAGGCCGCCGTTAAAGGCGACGGCGGCGGCGNCGCGTCTGGCTGGGGAAGCACTACAAGAAGGTGCGGCCCGGCGGGGAACGGCGGCACCGGGAGGGAGTGGGCGGCGGGATCGGGGTTGTGGGGGGAGGTTTGGCGGTTTAACGGTCCCTCACGGTGCCTTCCCGCGGAGGTGGGAGGGGGGAGGCCCGAGCACCGCCGGCCTTTGTCAGCCAAGGCCTCGCCGCCGCACCCGGCCCTTCCCGCTGGGGAAGCAGCGGGGGGAGCCCGTTGTGGGTCCCTCGGAGCCGCGGCGGCTCGGCCGGTGCCCCCAGAGCCGGGCGAGCCGCAGCGGGAACTTTCCTGTGCGGGCAAGTCCCGGCCGGGCTTGCCAGGGCTTTGTACGGGCTCCGCCGAAACCGCACCCCTCGAGTGTCGGGGTGCTAAGAAAGGGGGGGGAAAGCTGTTTGTGCCTCTGAGAACCGCCTTAACCCAATCCGGGGCCTGTTTCTGAGCCTTGTGCGTGTTGCTTGTACTTGGGGCAAGTTCACTCTCTGCTGGTCTCCTTGCTGGCCCTGGAGACCTCTTCCTCTTTCCCACACCTCGCTCTATTCTCTGTTTCTTTACTTTCTTTTCAAGTGTTTTTCCTCTATGATGGTTTTGTAGCTTCCTTTTTATAACTAAGCCTTGAAAAACGACCTGGCGTGAACTTGCCAGCAGGCAGATCTGTCTGTCTAGACGGCTTTGCAGCAATCCCAGGAAGAGGATTGGGGCAGAGCCATGTCACGGGGAGATGCTGGACAACCTCAAGGTGCCTCAGGCTCTATATTTACCTCAGATTTATCCTTACTGAGATCCCTCCCTCTGTTCTTCCATCAATCTGCCATCAGGAATCCATGGATGAGTTCACCCATTGCTCTGTGGGTTCCATCAAGGGGATTATTTGTGTGGCTGGGCTCTGAAACTGGGATTTCAGCTGGTCTGGCTGAAAAACCAGCCTGCCTTCTGGGGGGTGTTTTACTGGTCCTTCCACATTGCTCATTCAAGCACAGCCTCGTACAGCCAAATGGGAACTGTGGGGCCAAGGTCGTGGATTGAAGGAGCAGCTTTGGCTGTTTATAGTTAGGAAGGTAACTTAAAAATACATCTTTAGCTTGACTTCATTTTGCTTCTCTGCTCTTTCTAGTCTGCTTGAGCAGCATTGTTTCGTTTCAGTGTCCTAACCAGGTACCCACAGGAACACAAACTTCTGAAATCACTTGGATTTGCAGAGGAGCAGATCACCTGATTCAGCTCATTAGTGGTTCTTGTCCCTTGCTCTTGTGAAGCAAAACTGTTGACACAAGCTGTTTGTCACCTCCCTGGCCTGGCAGGGCTGTGTCTGTAGGTCAGGAGTGGGAGTTTTCACCTTGTGTGCCAAGAAAAAATCTGAGGAAAACTCTTCTATTATAAAGGTATAATGGTGTTGCTGGTTATAAAGAATAAATGGTTCTGTTTATTTCTTAAACTCTGACAAGTCATTAGTTTTGGGCTAAGAAGAAATCTTTACTGGGCAAGTGAACTTCAATACACCTGTGAAAAAGCCTTTAAAAAAAGGGAAATTGTTTTTGTTTGGGAAACTGATACTCCTGGCATTTAAAGAGGTGTCCTTAGTGCTGTAAATGGAGCATTAATTCCCTTTTGATGTGCATTAAATAGACTCTGGTTTGTCTTGCATCAGTTTTTATCTTGGCTTTAGGTGTGTGATTTTTTTTCTAAGAAGCACATGNGGCGGGAAGAGTCCGCCGTTAAAGGCGACGGCGGCGGCGGCGGCGCTCGCCTCCGGGTCGCCGAGGAGAAGGGGTGTGGGGGGGAGCGGGAAGCACCGGGACGGCGGGAAGCGGCGGAGGAGAACGAAGTTGGGGAGTGTGAGGGGGCGGAGCTCGCTTCCCGAGCATGCCCGGCGGGGCGGGGCTGGCGGCGCCTGACGCATGCGCGGCGTGAGGCGGGGGGGAGGCGCAGGGCCGCGGTGGCGGCGGCGGCGGGCGGCGAGGGTAACAATGGCAGCGGCGGTAGNTGTGCGGGCAAGTCCCGGCCGGGCTTGCCAGGGCTTTGTACGGGCTCCGCCGAAACCGCACCCCTCGAGTGTCGGGGTGCTAAGAAAGGGGGGGGAAAGCTGTTTGTGCCTCTGAGAACCGCCTTAACCCAATCCGGGGCCTGTTTCTGAGCCTTGTGCGTGTTGCTTGTACTTGGGGCAAGTTCACTCTCTGCTGGTCTCCTTGCTGGCCCTGGAGACCTCTTCCTCTTTCCCACACCTCGCTCTATTCTCTGTTTCTTTACTTTCTTTTCAAGTGTTTTTCCTCTATGATGGTTTTGTAGCTTCCTTTTTATAACTAAGCCTTGAAAAACGACCTGGCGTGAACTTGCCAGCAGGCAGATCTGTCTGTCTAGACGGCTTTGCAGCAATCCCAGGAAGAGGATTGGGGCAGAGCCATGTCACGGGGAGATGCTGGACAACCTCAAGGTGCCTCAGGCTCTATATTTACCTCAGATTTATCCTTACTGAGATCCCTCCCTCTGTTCTTCCATCAATCTGCCATCAGGAATCCATGGATGAGTTCACCCATCGCTCTGTGGGTTCCATCAAGGGGATTATTTGTGTGGCTGGGCTCTGAAACTGGGATTTCAGCTGGTCTGGCTGAAAAACCAGCCTGCCTTCTGGGGGGTGTTTTACTGGTCCTTCCACATTGCTCATTCAAGCACAGCCTCGTACAGCCAAATGGGAACTGTGGGGCCAAGGTCGTGGATTGAAGGAGCAGCTTTGGCTGTTTATAGTTAGGAAGGTAACTTAAAAATACATCTTTAGCTTGACTTCATTTTGCTTCTCTGCTCTTTCTAGTCTGCTTGAGCAGCGTTGTTTCATTTCAGTGTCCTAACCAGGTACCCACAGGAACACAATAAACTTCTGAAATCACTTGGATTTGCAGAGGAGCAGATCACCTGATTCAGCTCATTAGTGGTTCTTGTCCCTTGCTCTTGTGAAGCAAAACTGTTGACACAAGCTGGTTGTCACCTCCCTGGCCTGGCAGGGCTGTGTCTGTAGGTCAGGAGTGGGAGTTTTCACCTTGTGTGCCAAGAAAAAATCTGAGGAAAACTCTTCTATTATAAAGGTATAATGGTGTTGCTGGTTATAAAGAATAAATGGTTCTGTTTATTTCTTAAACTCTGACAAGTCATTAGTTTTGGGCTAAGAAGAAATCTTTACTGGGCAAGTGAACTTCAATACACCTGTGAAAAAGCCTTTAAAAAAAGGGAAATTGTTTTTGTTTGGGAAACTGATACTCCTGGCATTTAAAGAGGTGTCCTTAGTGCTGTAAATGGAGCATTAATTCCCTTTTGATGTGCATTAAATAGACTCTGGTTTGTCTTGCATCAGTTTTTATATTGGCTTTAGGTGTGTGATTTTTTTTCTAAGAAGCACATGTTGACTGTAGCTGACTTTTGTCTCATTTATACTCTTATAAATGGATATATACACACCTCAGCAGCAGTGAAGCCACCAGTAGGTGTT
Organism: Brachypteracias leptosomus; assembly: GCA_013401335.1. Taxonomy (NCBI): domain Eukaryota; kingdom Metazoa; phylum Chordata; class Aves; order Coraciiformes; family Brachypteraciidae; genus Brachypteracias; species Brachypteracias leptosomus. The sequence continues at coordinate 412,067 of VYZX01018084.1, forward strand.
GTGTCCAGCTCTGGGGATGTTGGGGAGAGAACCCATGTGTTGTTTAGGGAATTCCTTTGATATTAAGCAAGAACTCACTTGTTTTAAAATAGCTTGTCATAAAGCAGAGTTCTCTCTTATGTTTATAATATCTTCCTGAGATAGTTTGGGGTTTTTTCATGTATATAATGTTCTGAAGGATGCAGAAACTAACTTTAGCCTGATGGCTGCAGTCCCTAAGGACTGTCCCAGCATGTCCAGATCAGTATCTTTGCCTGTAGGAGCTGCTCAGTGCTCCCAAAGCTCTGCCCTGTCCTGCTGAGGCAACCTTGGGAAACCAGTTTTTTTTGGAAGCAGGGAGGAGAGTGTTTTGTTTTTATTTTTAAAGCACAAGTGGAGCATTGTCTGAGAGAAGAAGGTGACTTGGGCTGTCCCTATGGACACTAAACCACGCAGAGGTGCCATCACCTGGGGCTCTGGTGGGTTGTTGAGTTGCTGGGACCCACTTGCACTGGTACCAAGTATAAAATAATAAGTTCTCTTTCCAAATTGATGGTGCACAGAGCTGTTGAAGGGTGTTGGCCTGATGCTGGTTTCACCACAGCCTGGGAGCCCTTTGTGCCCATCTATTAACAAGCCTCAGGCCAGTCCGGAGGGACCGGGAGCTTCTTGGCAGCTGCTAGGAAATGGCAGTTGTGTGAAGATGTCTGCTTGGAGACCACCTGCTTCTTCACCAGCCAGCAGCTCAGTTTAGAGGATTTGTTGTTGTTTTTCAGCAGGCTCTGACTCCTGGTGTCCGTGCTGACCTTACCAGGTAGTTCCTCAGTGATTTGACCCTCTTTCCTTTTTTAAAGGCAAGAACAGGAGAGCTGCAAACAGAAAAATCCTCCTTCAGACTAAGTCATAGAATGAGGGATTGTGATTCTGTGATTCTTTCTGTTTCTGTTTGCAGCTCTCCTGTTCTTGCCTTTAAAAAGGAAGAGGGGTTGTAACCTAACAAATTATTTCCACGTTGATTTTCCTCTCGCTGTTATTTGGTGATCTGAGCTGAACCATCCTTTGTTTGAGGGGAAGGGAAGGATTTTGTGTGTCAGGGCTACCACAGAGCTGTGAGGTGGTTATTTGAGGTCAGTAACCACATCCGACCCGGGGGGGGACTGTCCCTTAGCCCCTGACAAAGCCCTGCAGATCTTGCTGGTGAGGAGAAGAGCTGTCCTCTGCTAGCACCTACTCTGGAGTGGTTTGGGTCCCACTGAGAGGCTCCAGACCATACATGTTTTGTCTCTATGGGTGTGTGGGTGGTTTGCATTCGTAAGGAACAGGGAGATGTTAGGAAATCTCTGGTGTGGCAGTGTAGAACAAAATCCTCTTGTGCCCAAGCTGTGTCTAGAACAGGGCATCTTCTGGAATTCACTTTAGTGGCTGCAGAATCACTTTGTGGTGGAGAACCTGCAGAGATGTGACTTCAGTCCTCTGTGGGCCCCTCAAACCCACTATGTGTCAACCAGGAAATCATCTTACTGGTTCTGCTGTTTAATGATCCATTTGTGTTACTGGTTAGTGTACATGGAGAGAACTCTTTTTGTATTTCCTTCTGAAGGCTTTTTTCCCCCCTTATTGTTTGGGGGAACCTCAGGTAAATCAATGATTTGCCTGTAAAAAGTTAATTAGCAAGATAGTGGTAATGCAGAGTAGACTCAGAGATTCCTAATGGTACCTGATAGCTACTGGTGCCTCCTGCAAGAGGTAAAAGTGAGATCTGCAAGTAAAGGAATAAGTGCCTGAAGAATTTCACATGTCTCAGAATACACTTTCCAGGCATGTTCTCATGTATGTGGGTTTTTTCAAAGGAAAAAAATTGAAACAAAAATTACATTAATTAATTGCTGTCTTGTTGCATTTTATGTGTATTTTTGATGCTTTATTAATTTAAAATACTGTGTTAAACTTGCTGCAAAAAGCTTTAAGGTTTTTAACCCATACAAAAAATGGAAATGTAGAAATACAGAGATTTTTATCCCAGTGAAACAAGTTATAATGGTTATGAGGGGTTTTCTCTGTTCAGTGTGGCTGGAGTGATGAAGGTTGTGTAGCTTCAGAGAAGACACACAGAAGCTTTTGCAATTTTTTAAATCATCCTGGAATATTCCTCCTGTGAAAACCTAAAGGTGTGCTACTACAATGGACTCTCTTACTGGGGAAAAATGTCTATCTGTTGATTAGATATGTATTTAAAGTGCTCCAGCCAGGTGAGTGGGCAGCCCTAAAGAGCTGGGCTAAATCTGGGACCAGGGGCTTGGCTTTTTGGATGTATTTAAGGTGCATGGCTGTGCATGTGTTCACAAAGCTGCCTTGGAACCAGAGATAGGATTATTTAACATGAGGTCTGGCCCTCGATCTGCTGGGCTTTTGTTTTGCATCTGTGCAAATCCTCACTCTGATAATACAAGAGAAATGTTTTATTGCCAGATCTAAAAGACCCAGCATTTTGATAATGGCCCTTTTAGGTTTAGCAGTGCTCAGGCCACTGATAAAGAGGATTCTGGCTGAGGTAGCTGTGGGGTTTTAGGCATTATTCTGCACCTCGATGCCAGAGAATTTCTCTGCTGGTAACAAAGGCAAGAGAAGTGCACGTGGAGCTGCAGCACCTGGTGAGTGAGGCAGGGCTGGGGTGGGCTGGATTAACTGGGGTGGGCTGGATTAACTGGGGCATCCCAGAGGGTCACATGCTCCGTTTCACCGTCCTGAGGTCTGTAATTCCAACAAAAGGTTGTTTGCTCTGCTCTGCTGAATCCAGCTCCCAGTATTTCCAGCCTGGAAACCACACAGAGAGGAGCTGGTAGCTGAGAGGGGTGTGAGGAACTAGAGGGTTTGATAAACCTAAGAGCAAAAGTCTTTATCTGCAGCTGGATCCTGCAATAAAGACTGTTAGTGCTGCTTCAGGCTGCTGGGGGTTGATGGGGGTTATTAGTGGGATAAAATTATCAGTTACTTGCCTTTCCTTTTCCTGCCTCCTGTTCTTCATGGGCTCCTATTTCTGGGGTAGGTTTTACACCCAGGGCAGGGTGCTTGGGGAGTCTCACAGGGATCTGTGTCCTTTGAGTCATGAAGATTTAATTTCTCCTATGTGTCCATCTGCTTAATAAGCACTGGAGGAACTTGTATCCTGAGGTAGTGAAATTATCATGGACAAGACAAGGTCTTTGTAGTGTCTCTTGCTCTGCAGATGGTGCTTTGGAAAGCTTTGTTAGGTTGGACTGACCATGTTAAACTTTTGAGGGTTCTGGGGGTTTTTTGAGGGGCTTTAGAAGAATCTGGTTTGAGGGAAGAGCAAAGATCTCATGGTGTTACCCACCTCTAGGGTAGGGACATGGTTTAGCAGTGGGCTCGGTATAGTTAGGATTGGGCTCAATGATCTTAAAGGTCTTTTCCAACCTAGATTTTATGATTCTAATACTTATTTGTGTAGAATAAGGAGGAGTAATGTTCATTCTACTCTCAGAAGTCTTCTGGCATGTGTGATCTGTGAGATCACACCCAGTAAGTGAATATTGTAATATTAGGAGTAATGAGAACTCCAAAGCCAGGGGAGTTGTTTTATATTCCATGCTGCACTTCCCCTTTAATAGATGGATTTTATTAGGAGTAGAACCTTGGGGAGATCTTGAGGTTGTCACAGAGCATTGCAGATGGAGTTGTCAGGGTCTGGTTTTGTACGTGACACACTCCCTAGTACAAATGGATGCTCAGAGGATTAGTGTGTAGTAGTTGATTACAGAAGGAGCTTGTAAAGTTGCTGCAGAAAGCTTTGTGCATGTGTGGGCCAGAATTAGGCTGCTCCTTTATTAGCAGCTCCAGATCAGACTGGAGTAGCTAATCTCTAGCTGTAGGACACTGGCTGTGATGGACCAGGGATGATTCCCAGAGATGTGCTGGGTTTTACAACCAAAGCATGAAAAATCTTTGTACTTGGTGCTCCTCCTTTCCCTGCACCCCCCTCCAGCTGCTCAGCAACCCTTAAATCTCAAATGTGCTCTACAACTGCTGCAGTGCTCTGGGGAGTTAATAAACCAGTCTTTGTGGTTGATTCTCCTCTACCCAACTAAGCACGTGTGTGTTTTGTCTTGCAGTATGTTCAGGCAGATGCTCCTACCAATAAAACACTGGCTGGGCTGGTGGTGCAGCTGCTGCAATTCCAGGAAGATGCCTTTGGAAAACACGTCACCAATCCTGCCTTCACAAAGCTTCCTGTGAGTACTGGGCTTAGCACTGGTTAGTTAAACAGTTAACACTGGTTTTTAGAACAGCAGATCTTGTTCTTCCTCCAGTGTCTGTGCTGCTGGTGTGATGGGGAGATGCTGCAGCTGAGGCTCTGTGGAGACATCCTCTGGGAGGGTGAAATAGCACACTCCTGAAACACAGGTTTTCAGTGTAATACACTTATTTTCTATACATTTGGAAATGATTTCCTGAATACATGGGAAAGCTTTAATTTCTGCCAAGGTTCTCTGTGAACTTGTCAATTTTAAATCAAACCTGTCCAAACAGATGCATCCCAAAGTGACTGAACAAGGTGGACTTGATCTTAAAGGTCTCTTCCAACCAAGACTATTGTGTGATTTTAAGGGTTGCTTATCTAAAGCTCCAACTTGGCACTTCTGTAGCAGTGATACCCTAGTGATTGTGTTCAGGGATCCATCCCAGTGGTGCTGGGAACCTTTCCTGCCACCAGAAGAACCTTGTCCAAGTGAGGGTGAAGCCAAAAGCAACTGACAGATTGGAGAGGGATTTCAGTTGTGAAGGGCAAGGGCTGCAGTGGTGTCAAGCACCCAGGTGGCCAATGTAGGGTAGGTTTTGTGGGCCAGGATGACTGATATAAATAAATCCAGGGTTCTGTTTAGATATCCATGCTAAGTTGGGGATAATTATAACATTACAGTATAATAAACTGAAAATGACTGAAAGTTCTCCTATTTCCTTTGGTCCTCCACATACAAAATACTATATTTTTTATTTTATGGTGTTTTTTCCCCAGATGTTTTGCTTATATGAATTCTGTGGTGAGCAGTGTGGATTCATGCACGTTTTCTTCAGAAAAGGCATTTTCAGACTGACTTACTGGTTGAATCTCTTGGTGGGTAGAAATGCACACAGAAGCCCCACGAGATGGTTGGACTGGATGATCTTCAAGGTCTTTTCCAACCTAAATGATTCTAAGATGCCATTAAGGTGTAACTCAGCATCTTCCTCACCTGCCACCTCAGGGGTAACAAAATCTTTAGGGCCAGAGGGGAACATTTCAGTGCTTTATTTTGTTTCAGCAGCAGAGACCATAAAACCATAGCCAGGTTAATAAACCACTTGAGTGCTCCCAAGTCTTAAATCAATTTATCTTATCTTCGAAAAGGGCAGTAAAGATTTCAGTGGCATTGTAAATACACTGCTGCTGGGTTTATTCTGGCTGCTTCCAGGTCTAATCTGATCTCATTTGCTCAGTTTAAGATTATGCAGTGGGATCTCTCTGCTCTTGGTTATTTCTGGGAGAAGAGAACTCATCAGTCTCTCTTCCTATGGCAGCTCAGCCATACTCGTGGTGGAAAATGAGTTGGGTTTAGTATTTTAGGGCCAATCTGCACCACGACCTTCTCAGCTCATGGCAAACACCTTCTTGTCACGGTGGAGAAGGGCCATGGGTGGGGAGCTCTGGGAGCCCGAGTTGTAGATGTTCATTCCTCATGATCTGGTCTGCTCTGCTTCACTGACAGCTGTGATTTTAGGTTTAATTTGCTGTGAAATGGAAGTTCAAGGAGCACTTTGCATTTCTGGTTTACAGCTACACGAGGGGTTATTTGCAAGCTGCTCACGTAGGGCAGGACGTGGAGCTCAGGCTCTGCTTGCAGACACCAGGAATTCTCCTTAAACCAGTCCTCTCAAAACCTTTTGAAAGGAGAACATAAAACTCCTGAAGTGATTCATCTGAAAATTAAACTGTGCATTTGATAAGTTAAACATGTAAAAGGCAGCTAGCAAGTATGTATTAATTTAAAATGATGAAATAAAAGCCAAAGTCACTGTGTTCTCACTTCTCTCTTGGGTTCCAGGCAAAGTGCTTCATGGATTTCAAAGCTGGAGGTACATTATGTCACATTCTTGGTGCTGCTTACAAATATAAGAATGAACAGGGCTGGTAAGTTTTTTATTTCTCATTCAGACACCTTTTTGCATGAAGTTGAGCACCTGAAATGCTGATGCAAACTACTCCAAGTTTACTACTCCTGGAGCATTGGGTGGGCAAGGGAGTTGGAGATGGGAAGAGGACATTTCTTTTAAGAAACACCCCCACACTTCTAAATTGAGAGATAAATTGTCCAAGTTTCAGGTCTTGAGCCTGTAGGTTGGGAGTTAATTACAAGCTTTTTCTTGCCATTCACTTGCTGTGTGATTAAGTGAGTTAACCAATGTTGTAGAGTCACTGTTTCCTGTCTGAGATCTAACTCTTTGTTACTGTAGCATGTAGGCTTTGGTATAATTGGGAAAACACAAAGCATTGTTTAAATACAGATAAGTGCTGAGTTTTCCTCTGCTTATCAACCTCCACAGCTGGGGAGTGGAAGTAGTTAAATCACTGCCCACGTAGCTGCTGACACTGGGATTAAAACTATTCCTGTGACATCCCAGTGATGTTCTGCCCTATGGTTCTAAGTTATAATCCTCTTTCCAGGGCAGCAGCAGCAGGAATTACTATATCTGAGAATACTGGAAAAATGGAGGATGAAAAGTGGATAGATAAAAGTGAGCAGAGATATTCTGGTGCATGAATTCCAAGTTTCTGCTCTGACCTTGTGCAGACCTGTAGCAGTGTTCCTGGAACTGACTCTGTTACCCACAGCAGCAAATTAAAAGGCAGAAATGCAGTTGGTTTAGTATGGGTGGTTGTTTTTAGGATACACTCACATCAGCTAAATGGATATATAAGGTATATAAATGGATATATAAGATATATTGGGAAGCTGGGATGAGTAAGTTGCTCCCAGGGTTTTTCCTACTCCAATACTGGATGTGATACATGGTTGTGGTCCTTCAGGGGTGTCTTGCTACCTCTCCACTTCCAATAAAGGAATTACCCAGCTCCCACTTGATGAATAAACCCTCCAGATTTTCCAAACCAATGATTTTTCAGTCACTGAACTTGCCAGCAAGCCTCCAGCAGTGATTGCCTCCTCTCCTCTCCCTCTCTTGCCAACCCCTCAAACCTAGTGTGGGTAGTGCCTTGTGTTTGTGCATGTGGGGTGTAGAGGGAAGTAATATTGAATTTAACTCTGAGGATCAGACTTAGAGCTCGGAATGTCTCCTTCACTGACTCAACCAAATAATACGTGGTGCTTTGCCTGAAAATATGATTGATTTTGCTTTTTTTTTTTGAATGGTTTGCATTGTGGCTCTTGCTTAACCTGTTTGTGAATGATCTGTCTTATAGGAGAAGTTCCTTTCCTCGTCATAATAGGTATGTCTGAAAAATGCACTTACCCAGTGCAGCTGGACATACCTTGTCTGCAATTCCAGCAGTCTGCTAAAGCCTCTCAGAGGGGATCAGTTAAATTAAGGGCAGGAAGAATTAGTGCTTCTATTTTATCTAAATGGGCAGCTAAAAAAAAAATAAAATGCTGTTTCTTAATATGCCAACGAGTTCTCTTTGTGGGGTTCAAAAGCAGGCAGGAGTTGGGGAAGATCTCTGGTGTTAAATGAATACATCATGCAGGGTTTAGGCAAACAAATGTACAGATTTTGGTCCAACTTCAGTGCCTTAAGTTGTTGGAGGTACTGAAGACTTTATTAGGTGTCCAGGTTAATTTCTGTTTGTTTGGTATTTATCTTCACTTCCTTGAAACTTATTTTTGGGAAGCCTGTGTTTGAATACAGACTATTCAGTGCTTGAATACTGGGGAAGTGGCTTGATTTTGGCTCTTAAATATGCATTATGGGTCTAAAATACTTGATTAAGTCATATTGGGTGTTGGACAGACTGACTGGCTGGCCCTACTTGTAGAAGTCAGTGTAAACCTTCCACCATGCACAATGCTCTTGAAAGAGGTCATAATTTTCTTTTTTTAAATTGAAAGGCCTTTCTAATATGTCAGGATATTATTTTTAACTTGTTTGCTGTGCCCTTTGTGTGAAGGGAAGAGTCTGTAATGCTGCTCTAGGGGAGAAGCTGTCAGTGACTAACAGCAAATATTTCTAGTGCTGCCCATCACTTTATGCAATATATTTATGGGGTACCACCTGCATGGGCAACTTGCTCCTGGAAATCAGAGAGCCTCAGGTGAAGGAAAACAGGGTGGTCCCAGTTAAAATGTCTGTTTAATTTACTGGTGTGATATTGATGTGCTGCCATCTCTCCATGGGAAGGGTTTAGTGACTCAAAATCAGCCTTGGTTTGGTTTCTGTTCATTGGATATTCACAGACTTTACAAATTGATTTGTGTGACTGGAAACAGGCCTGTGTTTGAAAGAAACACTCACAGGAAGAAATCCCTCTGGGCTTTTAAGTGTCTGTCACTACATGGTAATTGTGTGTGTGGCTTTTCCACCGTGTGAAGCTGGCTGAGCACTTGGGGTTTTACACCCTGAAATCTCTCTCCCACCATCACCACTCCTCAGCACTCCAGTTAGGAGCATTTTTAGGCTCCAGCAACAGCTTTTTCCAAAGCTTGGCAGGTGCAGAAGTGCACCAGGCAGAGTTTTACATCCAAGAGTCAACAACTCATTGTCTAAACTCATCATCATGCTCTGGAAAAGGCTGAATTGGGTCAGCCCCCAAATCTCTGGGGGGGCTCTTGTGGTTCTTCCTGGCAGAAAGTCTCAGATTTTCCCTTATCCCCCCTCATTTCTGGTAGACACCAACACCTGCATTGCAATTTCAAGAGTTTTGAGGACTCTGTCCAAGAAGCTGCAAACTTTAAAGTAGCAGAGTGCAATAAAGTGGATCACATGGATTATTAACTACCTGTGAGCTGGGGGGTGGATTGTTCTCCAATAAATGGGTAGTTTTGCTGTGGTTTTCCTGGTGGAAGGGCACAACTAGAAGTAAGAGAAATGTGAGAGTCCTTCATGACTGTTCTCATCTACTGAACTCCATCGTGAGCATCTGATGAGGTTTCTGTTTAATTACCCTTTGCAGTGGGATTCACAGCCCTGCTACAAGGGGTTGTGGGACAATGTCAACCTTCATTTTCCCTCAATATTTCACAAATGAGTTTTGTGGTGTTGATTTGGTTCATTGTGGCTCTTCCTGCTTGTGAGGGCTGCCAAGTGAAGCAAAACTGCTTGTGCTTTAAGTGTTCTGTAGCTGCCATGACACACTGCTTGTGTGGAATGTCAAAGATTCTCAACTGCTGAGTGGAGGGGAGTTGAACTGAATATTTGTGCCTGTTTTCCTTCCCAGGAGGAGGTTTGACCTGCAGAATCCCTCCCGGATGGATCGCAACGTGGAGATGTTCATGAACATTGAGAAAACACTAGTGCAGGCAAGAAACCCACGTACAAAACTTCTCACATGCTCAGGGCAAGGGGGTCAGAGTTTCACCTCCTGGAATATCATGATCCTCCCTCCCTTGCCCACCCAGTTTAGTCACAATTCTGGGTTACCACTTGGAAACTTCAGAATGTTTTCACTGATACTCTGGATGTGCAGAGGCTGAGAAGAGCCTCTCTAAGGTAGGAGAAAGCACCTCAAGTGTCTCCATCTCCCTGTGGAAGAAGCACCCTTAGGACTGAGCTCTGTCCATATCTGTTGCTGACTGGCTTGAGACTTGATGTCAGCCTGACTTTTTTCAGTCTGAAATGACTCTCTTGCTTGGTCAAACAAGTTATTCCCAGAAGGCAGCAGGTAACATCTGTCTGGAGTTCAATTTGAATTCTTGGGGCTTTTTTAACTGCTATGTGTGAATAACAGAAGATTTTATTTTTTTTTTCCAAACTCTATACACTGAGCTTGGTTTTAATGCAGTCAAGATGTGGCTTTCATTGTTAGCAATGAAAGTAGGAGGAAGGGCAGCAAAAAGAAAATACTCCTATAAAAAACAATTGTGTTGTATGCTGGTTTCAGTACATAGAGTACAGGTTAAAATCCAAACTAAACCAAAAGTATTCCTGGAAATAGCACAGAAATCCTTGGTTCTGTGTTGGTGCAACAGGACAGGGTCAGGTTTGGAAGCTGACGTGTAGGGGACTTAAATTCCCTTTTGAACAAAGTCCTGGCAGAAATTGTATGAAATCAAAGACACGATTTCCATGAAAGCTGTGGCTGCAGGGTGTGCAGAGGAGACACCAGTGTCACAGGGGGCTCTGGAGCTGCCATTCCTGTGCCATAGCAAGGGCTGGTGCATGTTCCTTTGGGCTTTTTCAAGCACTGATGATCTTAGTACAGATTTTGTGATTCCTGTCCCAAGTAGCCTGTTAATTTCTTATTTATCTTCCTCTTCTCTCCACTAGAACAACTGTCTGAGCAGACCCACCATCTACCTCATTCCAGATATAGAGCTGAAGTTGGCTAATAAATTGAAGGATATTGTCAAACGTCACCAGGTAACTGGAATAACATTTGTCACTTAAAAGAGATTTATTTGCCTGCCTTGACTGTATCAGTTACACCTGGATGGTGCCTGACAACACAAGGCAGCAGACCAGAGGTTTGCCATTTATAAAGTGCCATCTCTCACGTGGAGATGGAGTCAGAGCCCTGTTCTAAAAGCAAATCTGCAGTGGTTGTGGAGGTGAAGAGCAGCTCTGGTGTCTCAGCTGGCTGCTGGCCTGGTGGGTACCTGCTTGTATAAAGTCCAGATGTGAGACCAGAGAAGGTTGTATCTAATACAGCTATTCTAGATACATGGGGCTACTAGAAAGAGGCTTTAACCTTAAAATAATTGCTGCATTTTTCTTTTTTACCTTCTTTTTCCTTGCTTGTGCAGAACAGAGCACAAGCAACAACTCTTGCTTGTTAGGTGGTTGGTGTGTTTCCAAGAGAGTCAACATCTTGCCATGTAATTTAATACACTCAGTGATGAGCAAACCAAGATTAATAACTTCATCTCCTAAAAATGTAAACAATCTTTTCACTTGTCTTGGGAGAAATACCCTGGAATGTGAACTCCAGATGGTCTGATAGCCTTTGGTGTTGTGCTAGTTCCCAGCCAGAGCCAAAGTAAACTTGTTTCTTCTCCACATTAAACATATTTCCTGTGCTGGGATTGAGCCATCCTCTCTCCACTGCACTGGGGTGACTTTTTCACGAGTTACTCTTAATTATTCAGCTGATTCAGGATGTTTGTTATTGCTTAAATTAGAGTTAATGGCTCCATTTTCCTTCCATAAGGGAATTGTGTAGTGAGCTCCAAGCATGCTATATCTGGGTTGATGTTTTCAGGGAGTTAATGATTTAATTATTTGCAAGCAGCCAGCTTTGTATCTAAAGGAATGTGGAGAGCTGAGAACAGAGGTGACAGTGAGATGTTTGTTCTCTCCTCTGAAGATGCTGTTACTCTTTCTGCTAGTCACACTTCTTTTGAGTTTCCTTATGAACATGGAGCATTCTTCTGAGAAGAGCCAGAGTGATAATTTAGGAAGTTGAAAGCAGGTGATGGATGATATTTAGCATTTGTATCCACCTGCCTCGAGAAAAGTGATTTGTTGGTGGAGAACTCTTCCCTCTTCTGTCTCTTGACATCGAGTCTTGGTACTAAGGATGCTCTACTCGAGGCAGCCTTTTCTAGTTAAGCTTCTCAGACTTTATCTTCTGCAGATTGACATGTTTTCAAGTTGATTTTGGAGGTGGTGTGTGTAGTTGTGCTGAAGTTAGCCTTGAATGTTTTTAGGTTGCAGGGGGTGTGGGTGAAAAGCACCCAAGATGTTTGGGGTGAAGTGTTGAAGGTTTCTCACACAGTGTCTTCTTTTCTTCCACCTTTCCCCCAGGGAACAGTAACTGAAGAGAAATCCAAGGCTACCCACCATGTTTATCCAAGTCCTACCTCAATGGATGATGGTAAAGTTGCTTGCCAATTTTTAAGTGGAAATTCTCATCACTAAATTCCATTAGCACTTACAGGAGCTTTCACACAGGCACAGGATGGTCCCAGCCTGCTCCTCAGAGCCACTGGAAAAGTATTTCTGGGATTAACATCTCCAAATAAAATCTGTGTCCTGCTTCTAACTATTGAGTGTAATAATCACATTAATTGATGCAGCATTTTCAGGTTAAGGTGTGTAGCACTGGCTGCTCTTTGATGCATTGGAAATGGAGATATTATTTATTGCTGACTGAAAATAGACACTTTATTTGTCCCAAATAACTTGAAGGCTGAAGGGGAACAAAACCAAGGGTCTGGAAGAACTCGAAAAATAAATTAAAAAATTAAAAGGAAGGATAGTGGAAGTAGGGGGCTTGAAACTCAAATCTCCATTAATTTTTTTCTTCTGTTGCTTCCTTGGTGTCCTCCAGTATGTAAGTATAGGTCAAAATATTGAGTGAAATGTTACTAGGAATCAACTAGATGTGTGAAAGGTAGGTAGATGCTAAAGTAAATGAGAATTTAACAGCTATATCCTTCAAGACAGAGCAAAAAAAGAAAAAGCTCTTCATTTTATTATCTTAAATCCACTTAGTTCTCTAATAGATCATTGAGTAAGCTTTGCTGATAGAAATCAACTTTTTCTGATGTGCCCTGGCCTGTGCTGGCCACTAGATGGAAGTGTTCACTGCTCTGTAGGGGTGTCACAGATTCTCTGGTAACTCCCTGCACAGCCACAGGTTTGGGTTTGTTTTTAACCCCTTCAAAGAGGATCTTTTTGAAATAAATGTAAATCAATAGGAGCTGTGAAGGAGAGGGTTCAGATGTCTTGACAGGGATAAAAAAAAAGGGGAAAAAACCACTGAACAAGCATTTTGGGAGGAGTTCAGTCCTTTTGTTTATACAGAGATGAGAAAAGAGTGGCAGACTGGAGCAGGTCTCTCTCTGCTGTCCTCACTGAATGGCCTCTTGGAGGCTTTGCTCTGTCCCACACTGAGTTCCAAGCCCAACCACCAAGGGTTTGGGAGATGAGCTGGCAAAGGACAGAGCTCCCACAGGTCACCCAGAAATGCCTCTGGCTTCTGCTGAGGAACAAATGGGTGCTTCAGGCCTCTTTGGATCTTAATCTGGGAGTGTTAGGGCATGGATGTGTGTGGGCAGGAAAGGAAATGTGATAATTCTCAGCATTAAAATGATTGATTAATGTGCTGTGTTGTATAGAGGCAGAGCACGTGCCTGCACCACCTTTGCCATCTCTAAACATGCAGGTGGGTTACTGTGGCAGCCAGGGCACACTGATTACACTGCTTTGATCAGAGATGATTGAGAGAACCTCCCTGGGACTGACTGGGGAAAAGAAAACCAGCTTTTGAGGTGCTTTACAGTCTGGATCTGATGCCAGATCTCTCTCCTCTTTGCAGATGAATGGTTGAGACCTGTGATGAAAAAAGACAAGCAGGTGCTGGTACACTGGGGCTTCTTTCCAGACAGGTAAAGAAAGAAAACCAACCCCAGATCTTACTGAGGCTCATTGAAGGAAAAGTCTTGATTAAAACTTGCAAGAAGGAAAAATCTATGTCCACAAACAAGCTGCTCCTTCAGCTTACTGAGTCCTACCTCTCCTTGTTCTTGGTAGTGACCTGCAAGGGGAATGTCCCAGCTATGTGGGCTACAGCTTGTTCTACACAATAAGACAGTCTCAGACCTGTCTTATCTCAAAATTTAACCCAAATATACAACACTGCATTCCTGTTTTGGTTCTGAGTGATTATATATCATTGTGGTTGCCTTATGGAGTAGAACCACATGGTAATTTAGCACTGCTGCTGTTTATCTCAATGTCCAGAGCTTGAAAAGCCTTAATCTGGGGTTTAATCCTGTTTGTGATACTGGTAAGGCTGAATTGAACCAGACTTTCAGAGGGCAGAGTGTGAGCCCTCTGTAAAGTTAATACACTTGAAAGCCAGAAGGGGGAACTTTTTGGTTGAACCCTCCTCAATAAAGAGATTTCACCCCATGGCCTTTAAGTCTTCATATATATTTAAATATTTTTATATTTAGTAGTCACAGTGTTGACCCTGTGTGTGTATGTATTTATAAACACCAGTGTAAACATGAGCAGTGCTATATACACATCTTGTCTTGCACATGTCTTATCCCAGTTGGTCACTAGGGGTCTGGTGTCAATTACAAAATATTTTGGCCCTTGCTATTAGTGAGTTCAGGTTCTTGGTGTTTGTAAACAGGCTTTGGGGGGACTAACATGTGGAAAAGTGAATATAATGAAGGGAGTATACAGCAGTAGGGGCTGTAGGAGGGGATTCCTGCTCCTTCCTGCTAGGAATCCAGTACCTTGTGCTTTAAACTCCTCAGAACAGAAACAAGCTAATTAACTTAATGCCAGGGTTTGAGCAGGTGACTCAGAAACTGCATTTATACCCTTAATCTAGAGTAAATTTGCAATTTCCAGCTGGAGTTGACTTCACTGAGCTTTTTAAACCCCCTGTGCCCTGGGCCTCTCCCTTCTCAGCATGTCCTGTTCCTGCAGCCACAACCAGTGATTATTCCTTCAGCTTTTCATTGTGTACAAACCCTTCCCCTGTTGTATCCCAGCAGCAGGATTTGCACAGGAGTGCTGAATAAATCTTGCTGCTGGTGCTCCCTGGGGATGGGACAGCCCAGGGGACTAATTCTGGTCTCTCTTGCCTCCTCTCATTAGCTATGACACTTGGGTTCATGCCAATGAAATAGATGCTGAAATTGAGGATCCTCCAATTCCTGAGAAGCCATGGAAGGTGGGTCTGTCTCAAATAAATTCCTGAAGTGATGATATATATGAGATGTTTTAATGTTAACTCCATAACAAGGGCTGTATTTCCATATATATGGAAAAGCAGAGTGATATTTCTAGGGCCATAATGAAGACATCTAGGATCTAGGGATATGGGAGATGCACTTGATGATCCTAGAGGTCTTTTCCAACCTCAATCATTCTATGATTTCATTGGTCTGAAGATGGATGCTGTTGGAAAGCTATTTTGTGAGTGAAAAGGACAGACTTCTGCATCCCTGCCAGTGCCCAAATGGCCATATTTCTTTTGGGCTGGCTTGAGGTGTTTTCCATTAGAGGTACTTCCCTTCCTGCTCTGGGATGGGACCTGACAGCTCATTAGAAGGTAAAATGACATTACCTGATGTTTGAGGAGAGGCAGTGGGGGAAATGCCACATCTTCCTGATGGTTTTGTTAGAGAGAAGAACCATCAGCTTAGAAACCTGAGATTTCCATGCATGTATTACAGGTCTTAAACATATTTTGTATGCAGAAAGCTCATCCTTTGCTATAATGTAGAAATAGCCAAAAATATTAGGAGTTAGACAATATGGAAATTAAGATTCTGCTGAGCACTCAAACCAACCTCAGCAGCCTCATTTAGGTTCTCTCCATAATGACTTTGCTTTCTGCAGCAATGATTTGCCTTTCTGAGCTACCTCATTGCCAGTGAACAGTACAGAGGAGTTCTGATCACACAGTAAATGCAGCTTTATTGGGCTTTTATTGGACTTGCTCCTTCAGACCCCACGTGTGGTGGGTGCTGTGTGTGCTCCTGAGCTGAACTGTGCAGGTAGAGCAGCTGGGGTTGGAAAATAATGAGCTGTTTGCTCAAGCACTGCTTAATCCAACCAGTTACCTGTAAATCACTGGAACGTGTGCTTTTTGTGTACAAATCTTGATAGAAACAGTAAAATTGTGTAAGTCCCAGATTCCAAAGGGGCCTGGATGTGATCCTGGGGGAGCTGCTGGAGCAGGGGGGTTGGACCAGGTGATCTGCAGAGGAACCTTCCAACCCCACCACTGCTGGTTCTGTTAAGCACAGGAACTTATTTTGAGCTATGTAGACTAAACTTTATTTGGGGAGGGATATTTTAAATCAAGATAACCTTTTCTTTCCAAGCTATGGCCAACTCAGCTTAATTTTTTTGGTCTCTGTGACATATCTGAGGTGATCTGTATATTTAGAAAATGTTGATGCTGGTTTTTTTTTCCTCAATGTTTTGTTCTGTACTTTAGGTTCATGCCAAGTGGATTCTGGACACTGATGTGTTCAATGAGTGGATGAATGAAGAGGATTATGAGGTAGATGAGAACAGGAAGTCCGTGAGTTTCCGACAGAGAATCTCCATGAAGAATGAAGAGGTGGGTGCTTCTCTGCTCTCTGGCTGGCTTCTTCATACATTAATATTCTTCATCACTGCATAAGCCAAATATTTGGGAGTCAAAGTTGCCAGAGTCAAGCTGGTTGAACAGTTTGTGATGACACAGTCATGTCAGAAAATTCAAGTCCTTCATCCAGAATTATAAGTGTGCATTTTGATTTTTATCCTGAGGATGAGAGATAAGACCTGCTCTGTGCTTTCTCCTCGTTGAAGCCAGGGCTGTATTAAACAGCAGCAGTTAATATTTGATTTCTGAATTCTCTGTACTCATTGAAAGTAATTTTTATACCCCTCCCAACATGGGATGTTAGTTGGGGCTCTGAAAACACCTTCAGTCCACCTTGAGACCAGGCTGCTTAGTGGGGAAACTCCTGATGGATAGAGGGTATTGAACAAGTCACACATGAGTGTTTGAATCTTACATTGCAGCACCTGGGGGAAAGCTGTAGAAAATTCAGGGGGTTTCACCCCTATATAATTGGTAAATGGAAATATTCCCCTAAATAATTGCTAAATGGAAGTATTCTGGAGCTGAATGTGGTCTATGCTGTGATACTATTGCTTTTAGCTCCTCTGTTGTAGGACATACCAAGGAGGAGTGTAGCCTCCAGCATTCAACAGCTGTAGGGTTTGGGCTGAGCTAAATCCTTTGCTTCTCTGACAGCCTGTGCGTAGCCCGGAGAGGAGGGACAGGAAAGCAGCAGCAAGTACCAGGAAGAGAAAACATTCTCCTTCTCCACCCCCCACACCTGTGGAGTCCAGAAAAAAGACAGGCAAGAAAGGGTGAGTGTCCAGCTCCTGGGATCTGAGCTGGAAATTCTTGAGATGCTTATGGGGAGACCCTGATTTAGATCCTGTAAGGAGAGGGTGTGGGTGATTCTTTGTCCCCCACATGACTCCCTCAGGATTGATGGCTCAAGATGAGCTTTTCTCCTTAATTAGGCAGCACCTTGAGGTGGTCTCTGCAGCAGAGGCACTTGGTGACACTTTAAAACTGCTGCCTTGGATCTCACCAGTGTGCAAGTGGTGCCATCATGCTGGGGACCGTTTTGGGGTGGGATCAGGGTTTATATACAGTGGTGATCTCCAGTGGAAAAGGCTTTGAAACCTCCTTTGTTTTAGTTACATACAGAGGATATTCCCCATGAGCTCCACCAGCACCACTCCTAGAGCCTTCATGTTTTCATAACCCTTCTAACCCAGCCCTTTAATCCTTATCTGAAGAATAGTGTCAAGATGGGACCATCTGAGAGTTGTAACTGAGGATTTCTGTGATGT
>VYZX01018084.1:432862-471566 GCA_013401335.1 Brachypteracias leptosomus
TCCAAATCTCCCTCTTTTAGTTTCCAACCATCCCCCCTTGTCCTGTCAAGATCCTAATCCTGTGTTCAGTAACTTTTAACCTGTAACATTTTTTGAGTGCTCTATGAAATTAAATTAATGGTAGGAGTCTTGTTTTACATTGTTAGAATTCTACAAATGCTGTGAGATGATTTTATCTTTTCAAACCCCAGTGTATTAAAAATGAGAACGAGGAGACAAAGTCTTTTCAGAGCAGCATTTTTCAGATGCAGGATTTTTCAAAGGCTGTACCTTTTCTTTAGCTTTCCAGGACTGAATCTAAGCCCTGGATATTTTAAGAGGGTTCCCAGGGTAGTTTGTGTTCAGTTGTATGCCAGGTGCTATTTTTAACAGCTTGCCTGGTAGAAGAGCTGCCTGACTATGCAGGTGAGAAAAGATCATGTCTGTGTGGGGTTCACACAGCTTCACAGGTGCTCAAAAATCCTTTCTCCTGTTTTAAAATGAGAAAAGATAACTCAAGGTGTGCAAACCCCCTTTTGGGGGGGGTCGAGGTGCAGATATCACAGGGGGGTTGAGTATCTAGATAGAGACACATGAACTACAGACTTATATGGGCAAACTCATGGGTCTCTTCACCCTCAGTGGAAGCAGATGTAGGGACACACAGCTACAGGTTGAACTTAGTATCTCTTCCTCACAAGAGAGAAACATCCAAGACCAGCTTTAAGATTGATCAAAGGGAGTTTATCCTGGCAGGAATTCAGTGTCATGAGACACCCTATTGCAGGCATGAAGCTATTACTGCTGACAAGTGTCTCCCAGTGAAACCAGAAGTAACACATCTGATTGCCTTTAATGCTGTTCTGAGGAGTGAGAAGGTTAATGGGGGAAGAGGAGCAAAAAATAGAACCTGTCTTGGGCAATATTCAAAATTAATGCGGTGTCAGTAACCAGAGATGGCAGAGAATGGGTCAGGAGAAGTTCATCCTGCCCAGGGTTGGAAAGCACTTGTTTTGGGCTGGCTGAGGGTTATGAAGCATGTCTCTTGCAGCCTCCTAATTGTTGTGTTCCCCCTGTGGTACAGGAGGATGAAGATCCCAACAAGGGGGACCAGAGTCGATCCATTGATCCAGGAGAAGACAACGTCACAGAACAGACCAACCACATCATCATCCCCAGCTATGCATCTTGGTTTGACTACAACTGGTAAGGAACTTGCTTTTGATGGTTTTCTCATAAATCAAGCTGAGAGCTGATAAAATTGCCGTTGTTTAGGTCTAGTTCCCATGTGTGGGTGCATCTCTTCCATTTAAAGATCTTACTGAGCAGAATTCTGGCAGTTTCCAGGGAGGGGGAATGAGGAAGAGAATTTCCAGCAGCAGATCCTCAGTCTACACCTTTGTCCCAACCTGCCTTGGGTCATGTAAAGAAGCCAGAATGAGGAATTAGCAACAAAAGTTGACAGAATTTCACTGTCTTTAGCTACTGCTCTTAATTCCTGTCTAGTTTCTGGTGATTTTAACTGTCTGAACTGTCTGGTTTTGTTGCAGCATTCACGTGATTGAGCGTCGTGCTCTTCCTGAGTTCTTCAATGGAAAAAACAAGTCCAAGACTCCAGAAATGTAAGTACAAAGTGAATATAGACATAGAAGAATGTGCCAAGATAAAGGAGCTTCCAGTTTCATGAATTCTGTGGTCACTTCAGCCATGCCTGTTAAGCAGATAGCATCTCTAGGGGTGTGGAGCACCTGTACAGCCAAGTCAAACTGAAACCCAGCAACTTCTACCTTGATATCAAGAAGATTTTTAGCTCTGAAGAAGAGGAAGCACTGGGATGGGCCCCTGGAATGTCCTTCCTTGAAGTCTTTCAGGCCTTGCTGGACAAAGACTTAAGAAACCTGGTCAAAATGGAATTCTGACCATGGTTTGCTTGGGAGATTGGCTTAGACACCTCTAGAGGCACCATGAATGGTTTTCAGTCTGTGGTCTTTCCTCACAGCTTCTCTACCTGCCTGAGTTGCAGAGGTAACTGCAGCTGCATCAGATGTATTTGATCCAAACCATGTTTGACACTAACTCTGCTCCATCAGTTTTACTCTTCAGCTTATTTTTGGGTTGAGGTTTCTGGAACTCAGTGTCTAGCATTGATATGCTCATCACCCGTAATCCCACACTTACCAGAGCATCAGGTCTCCTGATTCTCATCCAGGAGCTGCTACTGGGTATTGCCAGTGAGTGAGGCAAATGAGGGACTCCTCCCAGTCCTGATGTTACCAGAGAGGTGTATTTCTGTTGCCATTTAGGGGTTGTGGGAGCAGCCCGTGGCCTTGGCTTTGTGTTTTCTTTTCAAATAAAATAGCAGCATCCTTCTGAATGGAGCTGTCTTGCCTGCAGCTGAGTTTTCAGGCCAAGGGAACCTGTTTCTAAAGCTCACACAGGTTCATTCTTGTGACAGTGATGCCTGGGGGGTGGTTTCTGCCTTAAAAGGGGTTTTCACTAGATACTACTTGACTTACATCTCTCATTGCTGACAAGTTTCAGCTGATGGGTCGTGTCATTGTCAAAACCAGACTCCCTTCAGGAATATTTCTGGCTTGAGCTTCTCTCCACCTAGTAAGATGTCCTTAAACCATTATCAGATATCAATATATGTATCAATTGTCTTCCAGATACTTGGCCTATCGCAACTTCATGATCGACACCTATCGCTTGAACCCTCAGGAGTACCTGACCAGCACTGCCTGCAGGAGGAACCTCACTGGAGATGTGTGTGCTGTCATGAGGTAAACCCCAAGCATCTCTAAGCCACTGTCTTAGCTTAACAAAGAGTTAGGAGCTGCATTAGTGCTCCAGCATTGGCCAGCATGCTGTTGGTTAGCAGACAGCTTCCCCATTTTCATGGGAACCAGGTTATTTTACACTGTTCTTTATTGATGATTCTCTGCTTGCTGAACCTACTGAGTTTGGATCTTGTGGTTTCAGTTCTGCTGTTTGGTGTGTGAAGGTTGTTCCAGCAATCTCAGCTCTGTCACTTTTCTGCTTGGCTGGTCTCAGCAGAGCCCTGGAAATTTGGAAGGTGCTGAGTGTCTGTGGTGAGGAACAGCTGCAGATAGACATGGGGAGCAAGTCAGTGGTTGTGTGGCCCTCACCATCCCTCACTTGTCTGCAGATGGTTCCACGTGTGCAGTGCCAGCTTTGCTTTGCCTTTGTCCTTGATTAAGGACAAATTAAATGGATTCCTGTTCTCTGTAACCAAAAATGTCATGGTTTGTTCTACACAACATGCTGAAGTGTGGTCAGGTCCACGCAAACTCCTGTTAAGTGATTAGTATTGCTGTTTGTGAAGGATTCTAGAAGATTCTGGATCTGTTTCTTCCAGGAAAAAATCTTCCTCCTTTGTTTCCTTTCTGCAGCATCAAGCATAAGCAAGGTTCTAATTTGTCCCGTTGTTTCCTAGAGTCCATGCTTTCCTGGAGCAGTGGGGCCTCATCAACTACCAGGTGGATCCAGAAAGCCGTCCCATGGCCATGGGGCCTCCTCCCACTCCTCACTTCAACGTGCTGGCTGACACCCCCTCAGGGCTCATGCCCCTGCACATCCGCACTCCCCAGGTGGGTGTGTTTGCCTCTGTTCTAGACAGTGACAGGACTAACTTATCAACTGGGCTCAGCTTTGGGTCCCTCCCTCCCAGAAGGACCTTGAGGGGCTGGAGCGTGGCCAGGGAAGGGCAACGAAGCTGGGGAAGGGTCTAGAGCAGGAGTGTGGTGAGGAGCAGCTGAGGGAGCTGGGGAAAAGAAGAAACAGCCTCAGGTTGCCTTGGGGGAGGTTAAGGTTGGAGCTGAGGAACAAGTTGTTGGTGTTTGGGGCTGTGAAGGGCTGTGCCAGGCTGGGCAGGGCAGTGGTGGAGTCCCCAGCCCTGGAGGGGTTTCCAGGGTGTGGAGATGTGGTGCTGAGGGCCAGGGGTTAGTGGTGCCCTGGCAGGGATGGGGTTAGTGGTGCATTCAGTCTTAAAGATCTCTTTTCTGTTTCTGTGACTTACTTTTTTCCATCTAGATTGAGTTTCACGTAGTTGGAATCTCTAAAATCTGCCAGGATTGTGTGCAAATGATCCTGGTCAAAGTTATCTCTGTAGACTTAGGTTGGACTTGTCTTCAGTCCATGTTCTGTTTAACCTTGAATAACTTTGAATTCCTTCCCCTCTCCCGTGTCTCTTGCTGTGTTTGTTTGCAGGTTCCAGCTGCTCAGCAGATGCTGAGTTTCCCTGAGAAGAACAAAGAGAAACCCACTGACCTGCAGAACTTTGGGCTCCGCACAGACATCTACTCAAAAAAGACTTTGGCAAAGGCAAGTGCTCCAGTTGCAGGTGTCCCTGCTCACTGCAGGGGGCTGGACTAGACCTTAAAGGTCCCTTCCAACCCATTCTGTGATTATGTTGGGATTTTTTTCCCCTGTGCCTTCTATTAAGCTTTCTTCCTCAAGTATCCACCATGAGGTGACATTGAGACAACTTGGGTGACTCTTACATTGCTCTTCTAGATTCTTATGCCTCAGTTAAAACACTAAGGTACATGGTTGTGTTGGATGCCTCATTTTGTAGAAATAAAGACTTGTAGCTACCCTGAGCTGCTCAGTATTGTCAGTCTTCAAACTCCCAGCTTCTGTTATTGCTTATTTCACCTGAATGCTTCAGAATCAACAAATTACCCAATAATTCAATACAAACAGAGATAAATCTTACTGGTTCTAGACTCTGGTTCTGTTCCCAAGCAAAGAGCTGGAGCAGCTTTGTTTGCAGAAGCTGATTTCCCTTGTTGTTGCTGTTTTGGCTGCTCCCAGCAGAGAGCTGCTCAGCTGCTGCATGAATCACTTGGATTCATTTCTCTTTGGCTTGATGATCTGGTTGAGATGCATCTTGAGATAGGATGGGTTTATTTCTCCTCAGTACCCTCCTGTCTCTTGCACAGACACCCAATCTAGATCATGGCCTTTCCTCAGCAGGTGACAAGTAATGGATTAGGGTGTCTGTAATGAAGGAAGATAATTAGGGGAAGTTTTCACCACAAGTTTTTTAATCTCAGGAGTTAACCAAAAGATAGAGATTTGGGAACAGCAACCCTTGAAGTCACTGATTGCTGGATATGCAGATTATCCTGCTGTAATTACTCTGTCTTTCCAGATAACTCATCTCACTTGTAAAGACTTTTTTTTTCCCAAGTTCCTGATGAACATTTAGATAGACTTGGATATTAGGAAAAATTTCTTTACTGAAAGAGTGATTAAGCACTGGAACATGTTAGATAACTCCTTTGATTCCAAGCTAAAGTGATTTAAAGATTCTCCTAGACATGTTGGGAAGGTGGGATCTGGTGAATGAAATGAGATTCTTCCCCTTTCCCCCTAAATGTTTTCTTTTCAAATGTTCTGTATTTCATTTTGTTTTTTTCTGTCTTTTGTAGAGTAAAGGTGCAAGTGCTGGAAGAGAATGGACAGAACAAGAGACATTGCTGCTACTAGAAGTAAGTTCATGGAGGGTTTGGGACTAAAACTGATACTACATGCTTTAAAAATCTAAATAATAGGGTAATAATTCTTTTGAAGTGGACTTGGATGACAACTGCATGATTTACCAGACACTGGGATGGCAAAGCAGAGCTTATAGTGGGACTTAAAACTCAGGAGCAGCTCTTGCAGGGCAGAGAACTCTTCTCATTAACTGAAGTTACTGATGGTATGAAATAAATGCCCTTCAAATAATGGTTTGCCTGCTGCTAAGAGGAATATTTTGAAATTGTGATAAATTTAGAGGTTCCTGGCTCTGCCACAGCATGTTCAGGGAAGCTGCTCGTTCTTGAAATTGTTGAGAAACAGATGAGTCCTGCTGAGAAGGGAAGCTCTTGATTTGGTAGCTCTTTAATCCCACACATCTACTCATCCTGCACTTGGTGTAGGCTTTAAGCTCTCTCCAGAAGCCTACAAGAAGTTTCTCTGACATGCCTCAAATCACACTGGAAGTGTAGAAATGGGTCAGAGACCTGTTAGCACACTAGAACCTGGCCTGTGTCCCCACACTGCTCCACCTGCTGCTCCTGAGCCACGTGGTCACTGTCAGGGCTCCTGTCTGGGATGACAACCAGAAGTATGTTCTGGTCTTCCACACCCATCAGGGCAGCTTGTTCCTCACAGCACTTCAGCAGCAGCAGGATCTTGGTGCCCTGAAATAATTCATGTGCTGCCACTTCCTATAAAGAAATTCTCTACCAAGCTTCCTTGGACAGGAACAGTCTCTTGATGTAGAGGTTGGGTGGTTGATATTTCTTTTATATATATATATAATTGAGTTCTGGTGTAAGAATTCTAGTTTGGGGGGATTTTTGTGCTTGTTTTTACTTGGAGAGCTTAAAGCTGGCTGCAGTTGTGATTGTTGGGGCTTCTTTGTCTTGTTCTGGCTGTTTTTTGTCTTTGCGTGTGTCACTAAACCCATTGAAAAGTTAATTTTGTAGGAAATGTGGACAATGGGTCTTGCCAGTGCTGAACAATCCTCAGCTTCTGTGTGTGGCTGCTGTTCTGAGCTGGCCAAGGTGCCTCACAGCAACACATTGGTATGAAAGTGGTCACCAAACAGCCAAAACAGATGTTAATTTTATTTATATTTGGCTAATACACACTGGTTAGCTGGTAATTTCCTCCTGGCAGGTGGAAAAATGTTACTTATAGGGTGAGAACAGCTAAAATTACTTTCAGGGCATTCTTGTCTGGAAAAGGCAAGATCTCAAGAGGCTGGTTTCTTCCCTTACTACTATTATTTTTAAAAATTAATTATATTTGGTATGTTTTGTATATATATGTATATTTCATATATATATGAGATGTGTGCATATATATTTCATATATAGCTTATGGCCATTCATAGCCTAATGAAATAATCCAGCTGACATGTTCTTTGTTTCAAAAAACCCCCCCCAAAAACCAACCAAAAAACCCCCTCTGTCTTGAGGTTACAATTTTATTTAACGTGAGTTTAAATTAATAATGTTTTTGTTCCCTATCCTTCGTGGGTTTAACCTATGAATAAATCAGTGCAGGGTATATCAGTTCAAGCATAAGTAATTCAGCTATAACGAGCCAGCTCAGCCCAGTTAAATCCTCAGGGGAGCTTTGGGCAAATAGAGATGTGGTGAAGTTCCAAAGAATAAATCTTATCTAAAATAATTATTGTCCTTCTGCCTGTTGACTGGATAAACTGGGAGGGGGGGGAAATGCTGCTTCCCTCCCAGAGCCATCCTGCCCCACCACTGCTCCCTGGCTCCACTGTTCTTGCAGAGTTAAGTGCATTTTTCAGCTATTTATAGCAAGGACAAGTGTTGTGAGAGCTGCTTTGTCTAGCAGAAAAAGAACAGGCAACAAAGAACCAGCTAAAAATGCTGCCTGGCCAGGAAAAGGGATTAAAAATGGATAGATAGTGACACAACTTACAGCACGGGGAGGAATTCAGGGAAAGCAACATGAAGTTGGATGCAGAATAAATATTTCCCCAGTATGACCTAGTGAACTAACCAGTTACTCCTTTAAATGAGGTCAGACTTAGGTCAGGAGAATGGTTCCTGAGCAGCCAGGGGCCATCAGTTCCTGCAGGATGGCCCAGGCTGTCCAGTGTCATCTGAGTTTTCAGTCCTGGACTGAATTACTCTTTCCATGGAGCTTTCCCAAGCTGTTGTGTTGGTGGCTGGTGGTCTCCAGCAGTTCCTGGGCTGTTCTCTCCAGCTCAGCTCAGTGTTGCTCTGGTCTGAACTCACCCACTGATCTTAAACCCAGTGTTTTGAAGGGGAGTTCTCTCTGTTCTCTCCATCCATTCTATCTGAATGGATATACACTAAATAGATGTATTTTTCCTCCTCCTGCCCCAATTGAAGCAGTGAGACCAGTGTTAAACTTCAAACCTCACCCAGGTAGAGCTTAAATCATTCCAGGGGGCTGAAAATCCCCACCCTCTGCAGGCACCTTGGTCTTTTCTCTCTGATTTATTCAGTGCCTCTCAGATCTCTTCCCCTTTGGGATTTAGCTCCTCTGTCCTTTTCCTACTTGCACACCTTGGAAACTGCTGCTTGCTTTGCATTTCTCTCCAACATCCCTGACCTTCAACACTGTGACATGCCTGGGGGTCCTGTGCAGGGTCACTGCTTTGAAGGATTCTCATGGCTTCTGTTGTAGCTGCAGAAACACCAACCACGTGTCCTCCAGAACTGCTGGGGAGAAAATGGGGTGTTTGGAAACACCTGGAGTTTTATTTTAATATTTTCATGGTGATAGAACTGGTTTATATTTACATAGTTCCACTGAGGAGAGAGTCACGGGGTGGTTTGGGTGGGAAGGACCTTTCAAGGTCATCTGGTCCAACCCCCTGCAGGGAGCAGGGACATGGTCAACCAGAGCCCCATCCAACAGGACCTTTAATATCTCCAGGGATGGGGCTTCTGGCACCTCTCTGGGCATCCTGGGACAGGCTCCAACACCCTCAGCACCAACAATTTCCTCCTAATAATCTAAATCTCCCTCTTTTAAACCATCCCTCCTTGTCCTGTCCCAACAGGCCCTGCTCAGAACTCTGTCCCCATCTTTCTGACAGGCCCCTTGAAGTCCTGCAAGTGAAAATCCACCTTGGGCTTCTCAGCCAAGTATGTTGAAAATGGAAATGGGATCTGCAGCTCCCCCAGAAAGATGTTCACCCAGGCTCAGGCCCCTCTGTTAAATCTCCTCAGTTATGTTCTGTTACAATGTGCTGCAGATCCCATTTTCATTTTCAGGTTGAACCTATTTTGCCTCGATCTCAAATGGCTTTTTAATATTTCTGGGTGACTGGACCATGAATTATCCCACTAATGTAAAAGTTAATGGTTCAGGAGACTTCAGCATTTATTTTATGCTATCCAAATGCTTAAACACTAAATTTTCAGAGGGAAAAAAAAAAGCTTGTTAAAGGATAATATTCTCTTCAGCTTCCACTTTGGATTTTTACAGTACTAACTTGTTAGTTTTTAAAAAAAATAGTGCAGGGACTTCAGTAGCTCATTAAATTCTATTGTTAAAATTTGAGTTCAAAAGTGACTGAAATTCTGAGTTACAAAATTGATGTAATCTGGAAGTTTGTTATCTATATAATAAGAGTCCCCATCCCTGGAGGGGTTTCCAAGCCCTGGAGATGTGGTGCTGAGGGACAGGGGTTAGTGGTGCCCTGGCAGGGATGGGGGAGTGGTTGGACATGATGATCCTCAAAATCTTCTCTGAGAGGTCTTCTCTTAAAGGTGTTCTGTGTCAATAATGATTTATCAATGTATAACAAAAACCACGTTCACAGCTACTTGAGAATTGACTTCTGGCTTCATGATAGAAGATCTTCTCTGAATTTATATCTCTGTGAAGCTTTTCATGTGAAAGCAAAATGGGGAACCACTAACTCTGCAAATATTAGTAAATCCCACATCTTCTGACAATTCTTTTAATACAGTAAAAGCATCAAACTCAAGCGATGGTCCCTGAAGCTTAAATTTAGCTGATGTCCCACTGAGATGTTCAGATTCTTCTGCAGAATGTTGGTACTAGGAAAAAAAAAAGATCTTTAATAGTTGCCTGATCCCAATTTATTGCTCCTTCACCACAATAAACTAGTGTGGAAAAGCTTTTAGTGTAGAGTAGGGGTTTTTCCACCAGAGTAACCAACATCTGTGGCTTTGTTTGCCCTCTGCAGGCCCTGGAGATGTACAAAGACGACTGGAACAAGGTGTCGGAGCACGTTGGGAGCCGTACCCAGGACGAGTGCATCCTGCACTTCCTGAGGCTCCCCATTGAAGACCCCTACCTGGAGAACTCAGATGCATCCCTGGGCCCCCTGGCCTACCAGCCAGTGCCCTTCAGCCAGTCTGGGAACCCCGTGATGAGCACCGTGGCCTTCCTGGCATCTGTGGTGGACCCCCGGGTGGCATCGGCTGCAGCCAAGGCAGCCTTAGGTATGGGCTTGACCATGGTCTCTGCAGCTTTGTTAGTCTGCTCCTAAAGGCTGCTGGGTGAGGAGAAGCTGGAGGTGAACTGGCTCCTTCACAGGCAGATTAGGAAACTCCCGAGAGGCCACTGAATGTCTAAAGATGGTTTGTGTCCCCCTTCTGTGGCTGCTGATAGTGTTTGCAAGCACCACGTGGTGCCCCCTCTCTTTAGTTTAGCTCTGGGTCAATGCATGGTGCTAAACTTCCCATATTTGTGTTTTATTTGCATGAAATTACCTGCCATGGTTCTGTGTCCTCTAAGACACTTGATTAAATAGTTCCTTTCACTTTTCTCCTTATTTTTCCAAGTAAAAGACAATTTTATATAGTTAGGAGACTTTCCTACCACATCTGAGAGGGAAAATGAACAACTTAATTGGAAAAGAAAGAATTCACTTTGTCATGAGCTTTACCTGCACGTGGATCAGAGAAAATCCCAGTTTTTAACTTGCCCTAAACCCCTCCTGATGCAATATTTTGTGTGATTTCTTTAACAGAGGAATTCTCTCGAGTCAGGGAGGAGGTACCTCTGGAGCTGGTTGAAGCCCACGTGAAGAAAGTGCAGGAGGCAGCCAGAGCCTCTGGGAAGGTGGATCCAACGTTTGGGCTGGAGAGCAGCTGCATCGCTGGGACAGGCCCAGATGAGCCAGAGAAAATGGGTAGGCTGGCCACCCAAAGCCAGGTGTTCCCACACACTTCCCTTGGGCACCTCCTTCTGACTCAAAAAGCAGGAGTTCACCTCCAACAGATGGAGATTGTGGCTGAGGAGAGTGACAGATCATTCCACACCTGCCCACCGCAGGGTTATTAACTCCTGGCAATGAATTAATGAATTTAGGACTTGCATTAATTGTAGGAATTTGTTTTCCTGCTCTCACTCCCTGGAAATGCCATTGCTGGGGGTGCTCAGGGTGAGCAGACACCCCAGAGCAGAACATCTCCATGGGTATTAGAGTAGCTGGAGGATGCTGCCACTCTAGCACTGTAGTTAAAATAAAAAAAACAGGGTGAGTTTTATGGGCTCTGTGCTGCAGCTGAATCCATAATGTTCTGTCACACCTTCTGATAACCAATTTTAACCCAAATCTTGTGCTCTGAGGACATGGCTGAGCACGGTGGTAGCAGAGGAGGAGCTTTCTGTGATTTAATGGTGAGCTGCTGCAGGAGAACACCACAGTGTTACCATATTAACAATCTCTTGTTCTAGAGCTTGCCTTCAGGGGAGCCACTTTCTGTAGCATTCAGCACAAGCTGAAGTATGAAGCTCATTGTATAAAGTCTCTTCTGAGACTTTAATAGGTTCCAATTCTTCATTACCAGGAAGGTTCTTTATTCATTATTAGGAGGGTAAAAATCCTCCCTTGTGACAACTCCCTATAAAGTGAGACCACTTTGGGTAACCCCTTTCTGTTGATTTTCCCTCTCCTCCAGCAGTAAGAGGAGTGAACACACACAACTGTCTGTCCCTCCACATTTCTCAGACCTCAACCTCTTGGAGCAGATCACCCATCCTGTCAGTAAATGGGTGTTTTTCTCCCCAGCATTGTTGGCTGCTGTTCTGCTCAGCTTATCACAAATCATATTAGTGCATGTAGTGACTGGATATTTAAAGGCACGTATGGCTCTGGGTAAAAGGGCACAGAACATAATCTGGATTGACTGGAAGGGTTGATTTGGGCTGTGCTTGTGCATCTCATGGTTGACCTGCTGTCACCCCCTTGGAGACAGGAGCAAGGTGCCAGTTTGTGTGATGGGATCTCAGGGGACACGTGTGTTCCTGTTCTGTTATCAGCTGCTGCCCAGGCACCTGAAGGTGCAGGTCTGCTGCTTAATGTCCATCATAAAACTACATGTCTCAAGCAGATCTTAAAGCACTAAGCTCTAAAATCCAATTTAAAAATTAGATTTAAAAGGTATCTTCTGAAATAGGAAAGAAGTTGACAGACCATTCAGTCCTCCTGTCACGTTTTTCAGCTGTACACTCAGGGGGACAGGCTTGGTGTGGGCAGCTCAGTGCTTTGGGAGGATGAGTGTGCTGAAAGGGGAACATCAGCATCTGGAATGTCTGCTTCTCCTTGCTCTACCATGTCTGCTTCTCCTTGTTCTCCTGGCTCTGGTGGGCAGTGCTGACAGCAGGCTCTGGAAGGGCAAGGCTTTGGGGGTTACTTTCAAGTCTGCTATAAAACTAAGTGTTATTTCAGCAGGGACTAAGTTTAATTTGATAGTTATTTTAAAATAGAATAATTTTGATTGGAAGAGACCTTCAAGATTGAGTCAACCCATTCCTTGGGAGAAGAGCCTGACCCCCCCTGGCTCCAAGCTCCTCTCAGGGAGTTGTGCAGAGCCAGAAGGTCTCCCCTGAGCCTCCTTTGCTCCAGGCTCAACCCCCCCAGCTCCCTCAGCTGCTCCTCACCACACTCCTGCTCTCCACCCTAGAACAAGCTCAGCTTAAGTTAAAGTTTTCTTGCTGGGACTTTATTTCTCCTTTTCCCCATTCTCCCAGTAGAGGTGTCACTGTCACAAGGACCTCACGAACACCTCTGCTGCTCTGCTGGTGGACCTCCCACCACTGCTGCTCTGTGATTGACCATTTCTCCAGGAGAATTTGCACCCAAACAGAGATTTCTGGAGCACTTGTCATTGAAGGTGGGGAGCTGGAAGCAGCTGCCCATAACATGATGATTCCTGGACGAGCTGTGGGCCAGTTCCAGCAGTAATTGTTCCTCTTGGAGCTAATGCGATTTGTAGTGGGCTGTGACTAATGGAATAAATTAGGACAACAGCAGATGGTTCTCCCTGGGGGAGCTGCTCAGCAAGAGTGAACTGGGTCACTCCACAATCTGTGGTGCCTTCCACCTCCAAAGCAGCTTTGCTCTGGAGGGGCTGGAGGATCCATGGCTTGTGCTTCCAGAGGTGTCTTCAGTGTCTCCATGTCTAGTGCTGCACTGGAGCTGTGGTTTGGCTGGGCTAGACCTGAAGTTTGATAGGTAAATGTCACTCTGGAGAACTAGAAATATCTACTTAGGGTTCCATGTCATAATTAAAGTTCATTAGTGGTTGTATTTTAGAAATGAAATCATAACAGCTCCGTAATTTTAGAAATTATGAATTATAGGCAATGTGGAGTGTGAAGAATGGCTGGAACAGGTTGCAGGAGCTTACATTAATACCCCAGAATCTCCTCTTTTAAGTCTTCATTGTTAGTTTTTCTACAACCTGATGATGGCTCCTTTTAAATCAATATAGCAATAGAGTTAGGAGGAGGCTTGAGAGGTTCAGATGCTGTGGTGGGTGTGGTAGACTCTGCCTCTGGCTTTCCATGTCCCACTCTAGGTTACAGACTGTGAGAGGTGAAGATGTTTTAGTATTTGTTCTAGTAAAAATCATCTGAGGAGAGCAAAGAGAGCTCTGCAGACTGGTGATTAACCTCCAGAAATATTCAGTAATTGAAATTAAGTCTTCACTGAGGTTGTGCATTTTCTTAATGGCTTCTAAAGGTGATTAACTGCATTGATTGTGTGAGGCACGAGGAGGTGTCTGAGTTCCCCCTGTTGGAGGCTGTTATTTGGGCTTTTTAGGGTTTATTTCACTGAAAATATTTTCAGTGGTGTGTGTGTGGATGGTTGAAGCTGTAGCTCATCTGTGGCAGCAAACACCCAGGGAATGGTGACTGATTTACTGGCTCTGCTACAACTGTAAGCAACTCAAATGGATGATTAGATTCAGCAGCTGATGGATGATTTTGTGTCGTCCTCAGACACTAGATAACTCCACACAAGTAGACACAGAAGGCAGAAGTTATTTTGCTTCCTTTTTGGCAGGAAGGTTTCTGCTGTGCTCTCCAGGGTGTGTTTTAATTCAGAGATGATGCTAAAACACTCTGAGAGGTTCCTTCACTTTGTGTCCAGGTGCCCCTGAGCTGGTTCTGGGGGATTTGAGCCCATCAATCCTTGTGAGGGACTCAGCAGCTGGGGTGGTTCTCTGTGAATCCTTCACCCTGGAAGCCCAACTGGTGAGGAGATCAAACCAGCCTCACTACAACCTCCTTTGAGGAGTGTGAGGCTGGGGTTGGGCTCTTCTCCCAGGTAACTAATGACAGGACAAAAGGTGGTGACCTCAAGCTGCCCCAGGGGAGGTTTAGATGAGACATTAGGAAGAAGTTCTTTGCTGAGAGTGGTCAGGGACTGGCCCAGGCTGCCCAGGGAGGTGCTGGAGTCCCCATCCCTGGAGGGGTTCAACAAATGAGTAGATGTGATGCTCCAAGACATGGTCTGGGGGTCATGGTAGTGTTGGGATGAAGGTTGGACTTGATGATCCTGGAAGTCTCTTCCAACCTTAATGATTCTATGATTGGTTATCATGGTGTTTGCAGACAAGCTGAGTGAAGCAGAGGCAGAGGAGGCTCTGCTGGCTCTGGAGTCCTGACTTACTGTGGGAAATGTAAATTATGGTTTAGCTAATAGCTTAATTATCATATTCAGAGCCAGGGTTTTTCCAGAGCTATAGAGTATTTCCTCTCTATTAAATATTAATACTGGAATCTGGCTCTTGACAGGTTGTGTGTGTTGCTGTAGTGAAAACAAAGGGGCCTGGGATGTCTTGGGGGCATCTTTAAACTGTTTGCTGAGCTCAAACTCACATCAGCGATTCAGAGAATCGTTTAGATCGGAAGAGACCTTGAAGATTAAGTCCAAACATGAACCCAGCCCTGCCAGGACACCACTAACCCCTGGCCCTCAGCACCACATCTCCAAGAAATTGTTCCTCAGCTCCAACCTCAACCTCCCCTGGGGGAACTTGAGGCTGGTTCCTCTTCTCCTGTCCCTTGTTCCTTGGAATTCTGTGCATCTTTATGTGGGATTTTGCTTATTGTTCTTCTGATGCCAGCAGAGGTTGGTGTCTGCTGATGCTGCAGTGTCTGTTTGCTGGTAGTGCAGTAAATTCTTACCACAGAATCATTTTGTAGCTTTCCTTGTTGACCTAAAGTCAATCTAACTTCTCTGCAAGTCTCTGGGCTCTGTCAGATGTCCTTCAGGTACTAGAAAAGAGGGGTCAGTGTTCTTGCAGGTCATCCACAGACCAGAAGGAGCTTCCATGCAGAGAGAAGATGCTGCTTGGGGCATGGAGAGGTGATGCCTCCTGCTCCACAAGTGGTTTCTCCCTCTCAAGATGTCTTGTGGTGTCTCACAACCATCTGCCTCCTGTTGATCTAAGAAGGATCATTAATTTGATTCCCCAGGGGCTGCAGGGTTTAATCCCAAACCTGCTGAACAGGTTTAAAGAGCATCATTGGTGCCTGTAAAAGGGATTACAGGGTCTTCCTCATTTCTTCCCCTGGTGTAATGGGGACATGTCTCTCCAGCTAATCAATTCCTTGGCTGTGGTGTATTTTCATTGACCTCGTTAGATCATCCAGGAGGATCACTGTGGGTGTGTTTGTGTCTGACCAAAGGGCAGGACTCATTTTCATCCTTCTCATGGAGAAGGTCAGAAACACTTTGGAGTCCTTTTCTGATCCTTTCATATTTAAATTAACGATCAATTCTCGCAGGACTCTTAATTGTTTGGAGGTGCTTTGATCAGCCTGTGATTTGGGAGCTAAAACCTGATTCAACCCAGGTGAACTTATTCACCCTCAAGCTAAGAATTGATAATTTTAATTCTGTTTTCCCTGGTTCCTGTGGTGTTCCCTCCATGCACACCAGAGCAGCCCTTGTGCTGTCACCTCAGATAAGGGCTCAGAAGCTAATGCAAGAAAACACTTTTCAAAACCCATTGACTACAACCTGCCTGAAGTTGTCATCCTGATTTCAAAACAACATTTATTCTTACAGCCAGGACTAGGAAACCTGAGTGAAATCAGGATGTTTGTCACACTCCCCTACCTCCTGACTCCCTCTGGAGCTGGATGTGTCCCTGGGTAACAGAGAAGAACACTTTGGTTTGGAAAGTGTCCACCAAATGGCCCATGATGCAAGGGCAGCTCTCCTTCCCATGGGATGCTCTGTGTGGGTTTTTCTTTGAGGACATTTTCTCTGAAGGGTGGGTGGGAATCAATGCTGATCAAGAGCTAAAGGGTTGGGGGCAAGAGGCTGGGGCCAGACCAGGAGGTTCCATCTGAGCAGGAGGAGAAAGTTGTTTGGTGTGAGGGTGTTGGTGGCCCCACTGGTTTGGGGTCCTTAGTGTTTAAGATCCATGTTAGCTCTTGAAGGAATTTGCTGCTGGTTGATGTTACTCTGCTGTTGAACAATTATTTGAAGTCTGCTTTGGAGGATTCTGGTGTTTGCCCCACCTGCTGAATAGAATTGAAACCTCCAGTTGACCTGCAGAGCATGGAAGTGCCTGGGGAAAGACCTTTCATGGAAAGCAGCTCAGGGGATCCTTGGCTAAGGAGGAATTACAAGTCTGGCAGCACCATAATTGAGGTTAATCACAGGACTGACAAACCATCTACAGGATCAAATTGGCTGTATCAGGAAAAGCATTTTATAATGCTGCTGTACCAGTGGGAATTACTGTGTGACTTGAGTACAACATGCATTAAAATGTCCTTAGTGTAGGTAGAATTGAGGGGTCTGGTGGTTTCTCTACGTGGGGGTTTCAGCAGAGCATGGAAAGCTTAATATTTTATCCTGCTTGTTGGGCTGAAAAGAAAAACCAGTTTAAATTTAAACTCCTGAGTAAACTTGATTTTCAAACTGGAATTAGCATAATAAGCTTTTGGTCTTCCAGGAGTTCAGTGTTGTGGCTTTTTTAAACCACTGTTAAAGAACAGAAAATTTTAATTAACCCTGAAATAAAGGTTGAGTGATGAATGGATGTTATGGCAATGCTAAATAATCCCCTTGTTTGTTTTCTCAGATGGAGCTGAAGAAGAAAAGATGGAAACTGAGGCAGATGGGCAACAGGCTGAGAAGGTAAATTTCCCCCAAGTAACTAATGACAGGATAAGAGGTGATGGCCCCAAGTTGCACCAGGGGAGGTTTAGGTTGGACATTAGAAAAAGTCCTTTACTGCAAGAGTGGTCAGGGACTGGCCCAGGCTGCCCAGGGAGGTGCTGGAGTCACCTGATACCCGCTGGACTGGCCAAAGTCTGTCTAAAATCTGAATAAACATGATTATTAAATGGGCTTTCAAATTTAATCTCTCCCTTTGTGATAGACAACTCATTTGAAAGCTGTGAACCAAGTTAACAGTGGATCTCTTCTGTGGCTCTAATTCCTCATCAACCTTTCATCCCATTTAGGTTGAGAGCAAAGCAGAGAGTGAAATTGAGGAAGGTGATAAAGCACCAGAAGGAGAAAATGAGAGAAATCCAGAAAAAGAGCCAGACAGTGAAGCAGCTGCAGAGCCCAAGCCAGGTAATGGTTCCTGGCTGCTCCTCGAGCTGGGTTCCCCTTCATTTCCTTCCTCTCAAGTGGCTGGAACGCACCATAAACTCCACACGACAGAAATATTTCCTCTTGCACATCAGGCTGCTTCATGCTTCAGTAGTAAATACTCCAGTTTAATTTCACTGCAGAGTTGGGGCACTAAATTCTTTCCTGAATTCATTGTAGACCTCAGCTGAGCTTTCCTGCACTGCGTGTGGAGACTGGGTGGAGAAAGAGCAGGAGCAAAGGGAGTGTAGGGCATAGAAATGACTTTTTTTTTTGTCTCTATTGTGCACCCACTGATGTATGATTTTTGATGCAGAGAAATGGGACTGCTCACTTGGAAGGTAATATATTAGCTCCATTTCCCTGTGAAGTGATGCAGAGCCTTCACTGTGACAGGCTGAGTACTAGTTTTTAGTGGAGAAGCCATTATTCTTATTTTTAGCATGTTCCCCTCATACCACGTGGGTATATTGGGGTTTTTTTCCTGGAATTACATTCAGTATTTTAGCACCAGGTAGAGCAAGAAGCTTTTTGGTCTAATAATGGGATTGATTTGGAAATGCAGCTGGTGCTGCTTTGAGAGTGCACTGGTGGTTGAGATGGAAACTAAACGTTTAATTAAATAGTTTAAAGTTGGGTCAGATCCTCTTAAGACTGGAATTGTTCCCCTCAGCACTGGGACCCCCAGCAGCTCCTTACCATAGGAAGGTGACAGCGTGGGGGAATTAATTTGATTAACAGCATCATCAGGGCAGGAATTGCTGGTAATGGGGGGAGGAGGCTCCTAACAGGCTTGCTGGGAAATGTCTTGCAGAAGAAAAGGAGGCAGAAGAGAACAAGGAGAACCTTGATGCCAGCAAGGACAAAGAGAACGAGGCTGGGAAGAAGAAAGTGGAGCACGAGATCTCGGAAGGAAACGTAGCTACAGCTGCAGCTGCTGCCCTGGCCTCAGCTGCCACCAAAGCCAAGGTTTGTTCTGCAGGAATTTCCACTGGCTTGGATTCCAGTTCACACCACAACAACTCATAAAATGGGCCTTTGTTCCAGGTCCGTGCGGGTTCACGGTCTCATCTCCACTACCTTGAAGGAGCACAAGTGCCTTCTTCAGTTCCTTCTGCTTGGCCTCCCAAGCAAAACTGTGGTTTTTAATTTGGGTGGCTATTTTTAGGTTTAGGAAGTCAATGAACACCCCTGGATAGCCCCAAATGTGCGTTTTGGGGAAGACTTTGCTCAGTCTAACACTGAGACCGTGGGTCTGTGTGACAAAACCCTGATCCTGCCTCTTATCCTGCCCCCTTACCCTACTCTCTGTAAACAGTGTGATGTTCACTTCCAGCCTGACAATTTTTATAGACAACTTAATGATTTTGTTGTTGTTCAGTGCTGTGTGTCTGCTAAAAGCTCGTTCTTGTCTTCCTATCATTAAACTTCTGTTTGTTTGTTTATAGTCTCCTAACGAGCTGTGGCTTGAATCACTGTCCTGCCTGACAGCTTCTCTTTACCCTGTAATTACTAATTGCAGCTTGTCCTTCATTTTCTTCCTGCAGGAACCAGGCAGCCTTCACTTCTTGCACAGGATCTTTTTCACAAACTGTTTCTCTTTATATGTTTGGGGTTTTTTTAATTCAAACTGTATTTTTGTTTCTTAATAGCTCTTGGATTCAGGGGTGTATTCATGGCATCTGCTTGGAATCAGAGGATGGTCTTGGTTGGAAGAGACCTTTAAGATCCTGGAGTCCCCCCATTCCCCATCCCTGCCAGGGCACCACTGACCCCTGTCCCTCAGCACCTTGGAAACCCCTCCATGGATGGGGACTCCACCACTGTCCTGTTCCTCTTTCCCCCAGCTCCCTCAGCTGCTCCTCACCACACTCCTGCTCTAGACCCTTCCCCACCTTCCTTGCCCTTCTCTGGACACACTCCAGCCCCTCAAGGTCCTTCTGGGAGTGAGGGGCCCAAACCTGACCCCAGGATTGTAGGGGCAGCCTCCCCAGTATCTGTATCTCTATGGACACCAAAGCCAAGCATGGATGGTGCTCATTTCCTGATGGCTTTTCAGGACATAATGAGGTGTTGCATGTGTCCCATGGGCTCTTCCAGCCTCATCTTTGACTCTATAACTTGAACTTCAGACATTTTTTCCCAGGCACACCATATCTCTTGAGGATAGTGTGGTGATGGGTGCTGTCAGGATGATACAATCCCTCCTCTATGAGCCTGTGAGATCTGAGGATGGGTTTTAGTTACTGCCTTTCAGCTTCTCAGATGACAAGACACATGAATTCAGTGCTGCTTTGTCAGAGGTGTACTTACAAATACTGCCAGCAAGTTGGAAAAAACCCATATATATGTGTATAGATACATATATATGTGTATAGATACATATATATGTGTATAGATACATATATATGTGTATAGATACATATATATGTGTATAGATACATATATACGTGTATAGATACATATATGTGTGTATAGATACATATATATGTGTATAGATACATATATATGTGGAGGCATGAAGTGTAACCTGTTTTATGGAAAGCTTCTTGCTCCAAATGAAGATCCTCTCCCACTTTCCTTCCTTTGATAATGAGGGAGAAGGGACTTGGCTAATGGCAGTTTTCATGATGGCAATAATAACATTCTAGGAGAATTTTAGCTTTATATTACAGGAAATAATGTATTCTAATTAGGATGTGCACACTTCAGGGTGGAATTCACGTTCCAGCAGGGATTTCTCTCTTACAAACCAAGCTGATATTAAAGCTTTCAGTGGGCTGGGTCTTGTCTGAGAGAGGAGTTGAGCTCTTTGTAATAAACCCCAGACCTGGCTGGTAGAGTTGGTTTCCTCTGATTTTATATTAGAGGAATATTGTGGTTGGCTGCTAGAGAAACGGGTTAAAGGCAGGCACTTGAAACATGGTTTTTTCTTTTGAGCTAAGTGGCTTCACCAATGATTTGTTGCTTGTGAAATGGTTCCCAGTGAATATCCACGTTAGAATTGAAGTCCCCTTCCCTTGCTTTTTCCTCAGATTCCAAGTCCATATAAACTGTTTTTTCCTTTCTCTGCCCAAGTAGCCCCTGATAGAACGTGTCCTTCTCCTGCACATTGCTTTTAGCTTTGTCCACTTGGGATTCAGCTTCTCCTGCAGCTCTTGATCCATCCCACTGCCCAAAAAGACTCTTCTGCTCATAGTTTAACCTTCTGCTTAACATTCATCTCATGACTTCCCTGAATTCCTCTTTTTAGGGAGCTGCAATTGAACATTTGATATCAAACCTGATATCAAGTGCTGCAAAACCTCCTGTAACTGTCCATAAGTTTTTCCTTGGGTGGTAAACGTGGCTGTTTAACTTTATTCCCAGTCTGATTCACTTCACCCACTAACCCCTGCAACACTGCAGCACTTCCCTTTGCCTGCTGGATTAAGCCTTTGATTATCAGTTGCTCTTTCCACACATTGTATTTAGAAACATGACACTCAGGAATAGAAGGGACCCTGTGGCTAAAATCCTGTTGTGTTTACAGGCAGCTCCATCCCCCTTCTCTTCCCGGGCAAAGCAAATTATGCCTTTAATTGGTTCCTTTTTGCTGCTGCTCCAGAAACTCTCTGTAGGACCTTTATCATGTCACACATGACAGGAGGGAGTTTTCCCCATTGTGTGCCTTCATTTGGAGAGTGTGTGTTACCTGCCACCTCTATCTCTGCTGTATTTTCCTCTTGGCCTCACCAAATGAAAACTAGGTGAAGCATCTTGTCTTTGCCACACTCTTGCTGAGCTGAGCTCATTTCATACTAAAGCTGAGCTTAAGAAGATGAGTGGATGCTTGGGCCAGGCTCTGTGGAGCTGCCTGTGTTGCTTGACAGGTGATTCCTCCCAAGTTTAGTTGTATTCACCCCAAAATACAACTTCTGAGCAGGGGAACTGGGGTCAGCATTGTGGTGAGAGGCACTTGTGGCTCTACTCGTGTTCAGGAATCCCATCTTTAATCCCAGCCCAGCAGTGCTTGGGTCATTCAGAATTGCCTTATCCCAGGATAATACCACAGACCATCCTCTTCTTACTTATTTATGGCTTTACCACATTGCTGCACCCACCTTACCAGGCAGTTCAATCACTGTTCGTTTCCTCTTACTATTCTTTAGTCAGCTGCAGGGTTAGTAGGGACTTGTTCTTTGTGCTCTGAGTGGAGCAGCCTCTTTGGGTCTCTCCAGGAGAAACTTCAGTGATAATTTCTTTTCTAATGTGTATTTTGAGACCCCGTTCACTTAATGATATTCCTTGCTGGTTTTATGTTAATCTAGTTCCATTATTAAAATCTCATGCATCAAGCAAGGCACAATGACTCTTGGAAGGCTGTGTGTCAACAGAGGTACTTCCATTTCCCTAAACAGTATTAATTGACATGAAATTTTCTAGTTCCAGCCATTCAGTTACTTTATTTCAGATGCCTGCACCACCCTTTGCTCAGGGGTTCACTGAATTTACTTGAATTTAGCAGTTGTGTGGTGTTGGATGAACTTGGGGATCTCTCTGGTTCTCTCCAGCTGTGCCTGATTTAAAATGGAACTTGGGGAGAGTCTTGAACATAAAATTATCTAGATTTACCAAAGACTTGCTTTGGTGAATGCTGTCCAGGGGCACTATGTATTAATGGTGGAAACTATCATATATTTTTGAGAAATTCTGTTGATAATTAGGATTATAAGGGAGTTTTATGAAGCTGCTGTTCTCCAGCTTGGTATTTCTCCCAGTTCTGAGCTGGAGTTTGGGGCACAGCTTGCTAAATATCAGTCTGTGTTTGCAGCTTGAGCTGGAGGAGATTCCAGCTTTTTTTGGTGTTTTTTCCTTCTTCCCCTCACCTTCCCCTTCTCAAACCCAACCCCTCTTCCCCCTCACCCCTTGGATGTCTCCATAAGACTTTGCTGGGACACTACAGTTGGGAAACATCCTTTGGCAATGAACTCACCCATTCCCAAGCAGCCTTTGAGGGGTGTTTTGGGTGTATTTTCATTTTAAACTGCAGCCTTTTAACAAAAGCTGGTAGAAAACATCATTAATATGCCTTTTGCACTTGGGGAATGAAATGCTTTTATAGCATCTCCTATATCATGTGTGAATGTTCATTTCTGTGTAAATGTGTCTGTGTGTAAATGGGGTAAAGCTAAAGCCTTGTAAAAATTCTGTTTGCCATTTTCTCCAGCTCACTTTTGCAGTTTAAACACAGCTTTGCCTTCAGCTTTCTCTGCTGGAGGAATACCATGAGGAAACTGGAGATTTGATTTTATTTCATTAAGAGTTTCTTCTACTATCTGTGTAGGGATTGCTCTGCCAGCTCTCCCTAGCCTGAGGTGGAACTTCTGTGCTCAGAAAGCTCGTGGTTTGGTGGTGTGCTGCTGTGTGTGATGGGAATGTGCTTAAATACATACACAGCTCCTTGTTTACTTGAGAAAAAATCATATTTTAATGGCAAGAGTCTTGCAAGGTCTTCTGGTCCCCAATCCCCTCTCCAGAAGTGGAACAGGGTGGCTGGAACAGGCATAGTTGGTTTATTTGTTCCCTTAAAGCTCTTTAGTTGGTGATGTGTGTGAATCAAACCCCTGTGTTCTCTCCTCAGCACCTGGCAGCAGTGGAGGAAAGGAAAATCAAGTCCCTTGTCGCCCTTTTGGTGGAAACTCAGATGAAGAAGCTGGAGATAAAACTTCGCCACTTTGAGGAGCTGGAAACCATCATGGACAGAGAGAAGGAGGCGGTAAGTGGGGGTCTGGATGGAGTCAGGCACTGCAAACAGCTGGAGAACTGGCACCCTCACTGCTCCTGCAGGTCTTTCTCCTTCAACTACAACTCATAATTACCTCCTACAGCAGCATTTGAGTCCTCTCCATCCAGCTTCTCCTTGTCACAGCAGCAAACTGGTGGTGTCCTAGATGGCTTCCTAAGCCTTGCTCCACTCATCTAAGCACCAGCTGAGGTGTAACAGGGAAGAGATGTTGTCTCTGCCTGTCAGTGGCTTGATTACCCATCGTCTGAGATGCTCTTCCACACCTCAGCCTTTGAGAAGCCATTTCTCTCCAGCTCCTCTGGAGATGCCCCAAAACTTCCTCTTTATCAGAGCAGCCATTTCTGCCCATTCTCCTGCTGTGTGACCTGCTCAGTGTGTCCATCAGCCATTACTCCAGATGTGTTGGAGTTGCCAGTCCTGGTGCCTCTCACATTAGTCCCACCACGTTAATTTAATGCAGTCTCCACCCTGGCTGTGACATTAATCACAGTGATAGAGGGTGACAAACTGTGGTCCCCTATTGGAGCAGAGTGTCAGCAGGAATTTCTGGATGGCTCAGCATCCCCCACCATTCCAGGAGGGGTTTGCCTCTGCACACTGACTGGCAGCTCAAGGAATGGACCTAACTAATTTGCAAAGCTCCTCTGTAGGTTTCTTTCTTTGGGGCATAGATTCTATTAGTGACAGAGGGTTTTTTTTCCCCATTTTGAGGCATGTGACATTTTTCCTGTTTCAAAATGTGCATACCAATTTTTTTTTTTCCCTGGGCTTTCTGGTCGTTAAATTTGGTCTTTCCACCTGTCATTGTGGATATTTAGTGGAATAATTAAAGCACAAAAAATCCAAGCTGCCATTGCCCACTGTGCATATGTCCTTAGTTGCTCTGCTGGCTTTTTTTTTTGTTGTTTATAGTCAAGATAAGATGATGTTAAATGTGGCAAGAACTCAGCGCTGCAGCCTCGAGGCTGTTTAGATTTTAGGCAAAATAAATGTACTTTTGTTTAAGCTAAAGTCATTCCAGTGCTGCCAACATTGATGGTGTAACGAGGGCTCCTCTTGGTAGGAGCTTTGCTGACCCAGAATTTCTAATAGCACATGGACGCTGCCTCTGCTGCCCAGGGAGGAGGCACTTGCTGAAGATGAAGCTGCAGCACAATGGTGGTTATTGTATGAGTATACATTAATTGCTTGCACTGCTCCTGTCTAATTGCTTGCAGATTTGAGGATCATCAGGAGTGTAGAATCCATGACTGACCACCTAAAAAATGTGGCTGGTGTCCTGGATCGGGTTGTGGAGGGAGCTTGATGGTGTTTGGGTTGGAAGGGATCCCCAACCCTGCTGTCATAGGGGGACACCCCCCACTAGACCAGGTTGCTCAGAGCCCCATCCAACCTGGTCTTGAGCCCATCCAGTGTTGGAGCATCTACAACCTCCTTGGACAACCTGTGCCAAGGTCTCACCCTCACAGTGAAGAATTTCTTCCTTACACCTAACCCTAACCCTAAATCTTCTCTCTTCCAGTTCGAACCCATTACCCTTGTCCTATCACTCCAAGCCCTTGTAAAAAGCCCCTCCCCACCTTTTTTAGCCCCCTTCACATACAGGAAGGCCCCAAGAAGGTCTCTCCAGGCTGAACAAGCCCAACTCTCAGCCTGTCCTCATAGGAGAGGACAATGCAAGAACCTAGTACAGAACCAGGTGGTCTGTGATCTGCATCAGTTTTAAGACCAGCTCATGTTATAACTTGTGTTTATTGACCTTTTTCTGTCATTTCTCACCCTCAGGAGATGTGTGGAAGGGAAGTTTTCCCAGCACAAGGTGTTTGCAGACACTTGGTGCTGCTCAGGGATGCTTGTAAAGGCTTTTTTGTGTGGTTTTCTTTAATTCTAGGAGGATAGGTACCCTGAAGAGAGCAAAGCAGGAACACAAAGGCCTATAGAAGGGCTCTAAGAGGCAGGGTGCAGCCCTACTTCTTCCCTCACCCTTTATTCCAGGTCACTTGCAGCAATTCTCCTCTGACCCACCAGCCACCTACAGACTCTGTTGCCCCACACGCTCCATTGGCGCCTCTTCATTCTATCAACTCCTTCCCATCAGCTTGGCCAAGGCCAGAGGAGCCAGGGCAGCATCAATAACCCCATTGTCATCCCTCCCCTCAGCAGAGCAGCCCTGGGGAGGAGCATGTTTAATTCATGAGGCTCCTTCCCCATCTGGTTGGGTGGGTGAATGCCCCCTCTGTAGTTTGCAGCCAGGCTTTGTCACACACAGTGATGGAGCCTTGGGATTTCCCCACAACTTCTGCTGGCTGGAGGTCTCCTTGGCAACCTGCTCTGCAGATCACTTGTGGAGTGTGTCTCAACTCCTGAAATATTTGTAAACTAGGCACACAAAGCCACGTCTCCACTTGCTAAGAGATCATAGGATGGGTTGGGTTGGAAGGGACCTCAAAGATGCAGAGAAGTGTTAATTTCTTGAAGTTAAAGAACTTAAGCAGGCAGTGATCAAGCAGAGGTGCCCAATAATAAGAAATATTTACTGTAGCTTTTTTCTTTTCATTTTGGGCTTGCTTATTCTCTACACATCTTCATAATGAAGCAGAACAGCCCAATCTATTTTAATTAACCTGAATTACATGGGGTTTTTTACATAATACTCTTCTTAATAGTGCAGATATTGCTGTGTGGTTGCCATGATGTCCAAGTCCTACACTTAGAGCTCTGCAATCACTAAAACTTCAGTTTCCTGTTCCCCCCCATTCCAACATAGAATCAGAGAATTGTCAGGGTGGGAAGGGACCTTCAAGACCATCCAGTTCCAACCCCCCTGCCATGGCAGGGACACCTCCACTAGAGCAGGTTGCTCAGAACCTCATCCAGCCTGATTGAGAAGAAAACACAGTTTCTTCTAGAAATGTGCTGAGGCTGGATTCCCACACTGATGTGTTGTGTCACTGGGAGGTTCTGTAGGATGGAACAAGGTGAGTTCCTCTGGTCCAGCTGGAAAACCACCCAAAACCCTTTACCAGAACCTTCTGAAGATCAGCCCATAGGTGTTTGAGTTGCAGAAACATGTGTAGCTTGAATTGAACATGTATAATTTGAATTTTCTAGCTCCTAACTTCACCTGGTGTTCCTCCCCACCTCTCTTTGCTGCAGCTGGAGCAGCAGAGGCAGCAGCTGCTGACAGAGCGCCAGAACTTCCACATGGAGCAGCTGAAATACGCTGAGCTAAGGGCCCGCCAGCAAATGGAGCAGCAGCACAGTCAGAACCCCCAGCAGCCCCACCAGCACTCCAGTGGGCCTGG
This sequence comes from Brachypteracias leptosomus, assembly GCA_013401335.1. Taxonomy (NCBI): domain Eukaryota; kingdom Metazoa; phylum Chordata; class Aves; order Coraciiformes; family Brachypteraciidae; genus Brachypteracias; species Brachypteracias leptosomus. The sequence goes on from VYZX01018084.1 coordinate 459,348, forward strand.
CATGAACCCCCTCGGGGCACCAGCACACCCAGGCTTGCTGCCCCACCAGCAGCCCCCGCCCTACCCCATGATGCACCACCAGATGCCACCACCTCACCCACCGCAGCCAGGTAAGAGCTGGGAGGAGAACATCCGTGGTGTTCATCACCACTCCTACCAGGGGAAAGCCAGAGGGAGAGCTCAGCCTGGCCAAGGTGGTCACACCTTGGATGGTCTCTGTTACCTAGTGTTTTGTGGTGGTACCAAAACCCATGGGGGGCTGGACCAGGTGATCTCCAGAGGTCCCTTCCAACCCCACCATGCTGGGATTCTGTATTAGCCAGAATTCTTTCAGAAGGTCTTGTGGGAAGTTTGGGTTGTCATCATCAAAAATAGGTGTGGCAATAGAAAACTGCAGGAGTTTGGAGTTTTCATCTTGGGGAAGACCTGGGCCAAGTGTCTGGTTAGGAAAAGAGGAGAGGCACGTAGCAAACCAGTGAGGTTTCCAGAAGCCCATGAAGGTGTGAAGCATCTCATCCAGCTGTGGGAATCTCCACTGTAGTAAAACTTGATTTGATCAACAGAAGCAGAGTAATGGTCATTGGAGAGGAAGGTAAAGAGCTGGGTGTGATGAGGATGCTTAAGATGAGTCAGGGAGCTCCTGGGTTCTTGGTGCACTGGTGTCCACAAGTTAATGCTGGAATTGTTTTGGGGTTTGCTGAAATTGAATTGAGAGTGTGATAATCTATGGGCTGATCTGGAGATTAAAATAATGTTGTGGCTCAGTTTGACTATTTTATGGACTTCTTGGGTCTCCTCACTTGGTGGTGGATGGAGACAAGCTCTGAGAGATGGAAAACCAGCAAACTGAAAATAGATTAAAGGGGGGAATTGTTGTGTATCACTGGGGGAGCTCTGACTTAGGAGCTGCCACTGAGACTGGAAACATAACAAGATTAAACACGTTGTTGGAGTCACAAGGGGACTAAACCTCATTTCTGGTAGATTCCCATCCTCAGTTCACATCGTGCTGTGTTGCTGCAGCCCCACCAATCATCCAGGCCCCCTGTGTCCCCCAGTGATCCCTTCTGGTGTGTGTTGGGGGGGACTGTGTTAATTAGTCAGGACGTCTCATTTTCAGGTTTGATTAAAGGTAGTCAATAGATTGACTTTTCCACCAGCTCTCCTGTTGGAGGGCAGAGAGCTGATGGGTGGGGAGCAGCTCTTCTGGATGGAAACATCTGTTTGAGAGGGCTGAGAGACACTTGCAGGAGGAATCCAGAACCTCTTTTTTTGCTGCTCTTAGTCCTGTAGATGAACCTCTGGCTTCAGAGCTGTTGGGGTACAGCTTCCCAGTGACATAGAATCGTTTAGGTTGGAAAAGACCTCCAGGATTATCAGTCAACCTTCATCCCAGCATCTCCCTGACCCCCAGACCATGTCTCCAAGCCCCACATCTACTGGTTTGTTGACCCCCTCCAGGGCTGGTGCCTCCAGCACCTCCCTGGGCAGCCTGGTCCAGTGCCTGACCACTCTTGCAGCAAAGAACTTCTTCCTCATGTCCAGTCTACCCCAGCATGCTTTGTAGGAAGCAGGGATTTCCTTCCCTGAGGTCTCAGCTTCTCTCCAGTAACACCTGGTGGCCAATTTGAGGACTCCTCATTGATACCACCACGGTGTAATTGTTCATTCAGGTCTAAACTGTTCCTGAGCCTTGTCCAAGTCACTACCTGCTGCTCTCTCTTAACAAGCTCAGCAGGAGGAACTGACCCGTTCAGCCTGTGCTGGAGAAGAATCCCAAAGTTGGCAGCAGGTGAGAAGCACCAGTGGGCAGCCCTCCAAACACAGCCCCGAGGGGGAGCTGGAGGTGGGAATCCCCGGTGCAATTTCCTGCTCAGCTGCCTGCCTCTGGCTCCAGACTTTACCTTGGTCCTCTCTGAGGTTTCCAAGGAGGTTTCTGACCTCAATAGTGACTAAAAGTGTAACTCTTGGCTCAGCAGACCGTGAACAACACGTGGAGTCAGATGTCTTCAGAGTGATTGATGAAAGCTGAAGGGATGGGAGGAAACAACGTGATGAAAGGGTCTGAAAAGGCATTTATAAATAGAAGGGGAAAAACATTCCTGCTTAGGGCTCTTCTAGAGTCACAGGCAGGAGCAGTTAAGCCAGATCTCTTAAATAAACATTACAAGTGAAGGTTTTTTCTTTAAAATGTTCTTTAGCTTAGATGCAAGTCTCTGGAAACATCTCAGGAATATCTCCAGGTGAGGGTCAGTCTGGGCACTGGAGAATATCTCCAGGTGAAGGGCAGTCTGGGCACTGCTGGGGAACATCTCCAGGAGAGGGGCAGTCTGGGCACTGCTGGGGAACATCTCCAGGAGAGGGGCAGTCTGGGTCAACTTGATGACCAGAAGTGTCTTGGTGTTCTCAGGCACTGATGTCAGACAAATCCCATCACTAGTTCCTATCTCACTGTTTTTATTTTAACTCCATCTTGACTGAGCTTATTCTGTTCTTTCTTTTCCCCTAGAGTAAAGGTTTCTGAAATAGGAAGATAAAATTGGATTCCAGTTTCCCTGTGAAAACTGAACAGAAAATCCCCAGTTTATCCCAGTGTTGCAGCCTTGCTGCTGGTTGTGTCATTGAAGGACATCACTGATTTCTTTGTTCTGGTTACCTGTGAAATAAGTGGCTCCAGTTGTGATGTGTAACATGAGGAGATTCTTGGAGGAAGGGAGATAGGTGTGTAGTAATAGCTGTCATTAATTAACTCTTCCCTTCCTGGGGGATTTCAGCTGGTAAATAATTTATTCAGAGCAGCAAAGCAATGAGGTGAGGATCCCCTTTGCCCTACACCTCAGTGAGTGCCTTTAACCCCTGTGGAGACCAGAGGAACCTCAGAGCTCAGCCTGGTTGCTCCTTTCCAAAGCCCAGCAGCCAGAGCAGAGACTCCTTCCCCTACCCTTGGCAGATTTATCTTTGGATGAGTAGATGGGGGGAGGACTTGAACCAGCTCCAAGCTTTGTTCATCATGCCCCATTGGCTGCTGCAGCCAAACAAAACCACTGAAACCGTTTTAACCACCCCAGTGCCCCTCGAGCAGCTGATTTAATAGCAGTAGAGGCTTATTTAATGGAGATAAATACCTTGGAGATCCTCTAAAAACCATCCCTCATCCCTTCCCCTGTAACCTGACTCTGCTGTTGGCAGCTGGCTGATAGTGGGATGCTCCAGAGCACGCGTTGGGAGATGTCTACACCCTCCAACGGGTAAAAGATATTTTATTCTAGCTGCTAAATCTCATTTTAGTGAACCTTTGGCTTTATCTCTCCCTGCATCTGCTGGTTTTAAGCTCTCCCCCTTATGTAGGTCACACTTCCACATTTTCTGCTTGAGCTGCTGTCTTGGTGTCTCTTGTACAGCGACTGAAACGTGTGATCCCTGGAGGAACAGGGCTTTGTTTTTGCCATAGTGCTGGTAGGATAATCCCATTTTTAATGGGTGTTGCTTGAGTACTGCTCAACTTCCCCATCTTGGAGCTCTGGTACGTGATAGGATTGTTCCTCTGCACATAACCTCAGCTAATTCTAGGATAAAATCATTGCCTGCCATGGCAGGGGGGACAAAAATTGGGCAGCCAACCCTGTGTCCAGCCCAGAGGAGCTGCTCAGCTTGGGGGCATCTTCAGAAAAAAACACAATGCTGCTGATTTTTATATCTCTGAGATTTAAGAGAGAAAAAAGCTCCAGACTCCTTGGTCCAGGTAGGAGGGTGCTTCCCACCCAGCATCCTTGTGAGGCTTGGAGTGAATTGATGAAGAAACAGCATTTTAAAGTGGATTTAATTCCTGTTTAATGGATGGTTTTTAATATGAAACCCAGCTCCCAGGCTGGGGATTTCTCCCTTCCCAGCTCTCCTGAAGCACAGCTTGTGTTCTTCCAGCTTTTGCACTTCTATTCCCCCATCAATCTTAATTTTGCCAGTGAATAACATCCCCTGTAGCTGTGAATATCTTTTTGCTACCAAGCCCTCTGCACCTCCAGGTCCTGTTTTATCTCTCCAGTTCCTTGTTTCTGGCAAGGTTCAGCCCCTGCCCCAGCAGTTTGAGTTGTGCTGGACCTGCTGCTGCAGGTTTGCAGCTGCAATTCTTTGGAGTTTGGGGATTTTTTGACCTTCACCTCTCTGAGAACATGGGATGTGGTGTCTGTGCAGGTGTCAAGCTCCTAAAGACCAGGGTTTGCTTTGGATCACCAGTATTATTTTAAAGTGCAGATAATTCCTCTGCTAGGTCATAAATTCCCAAGTGTTCAGGCAGGGACCAACCCGAGGTGTCCTCATTGAGCTCTCTGAGGTTGCTTTGATGTCCAGGTCGTTGTGACTTGCTGCTGGGCACATGGTCCTGCCTCTGAGCAGAGGATGCTTGTGAAGAGCTGTAACCACCTTTCAGTCAGTACCTTGTGAGCTGGGGCAATTTCCTGACATCCCACAAGATGGAAGTGGCTGAAATCCCTCAGATATGACTCAAAGCTCCTGTTCTGAAGCTGAGCACGAGTAAGAGTTGATGGGTTTGTGCCAAAGTATTGACTCTACCCCAAATCTAGAGCTCCCCTTTCCTGGCTGGGGTGGCCCTGGTGCTTTTTATGCCCATTTAGAGCCTTTTTTGTGTTCAAGGGCTCCATCATCACCCTTTATTTCACATCATTGCCTGGGGTTTGGGGGGGAAGGATCTCCTCTGAGTTCTCTTACAACCCGTGCCTAATAGCTGCTTTTGAACTCAGATACTGCACCTTTCAGCCTGGAAAAGGAAATGTAATTGGATTATGCAAAATAATCTCCCCAAATGAGGCTTTAAAGCATCAATCAGCAACTTGGAGGTGTCTGAATCTTCCAGTTCCTTTATGCAGCTGAAACACAAAGGTCTCTGATAGTGCTGGTGTGGAAGGGAGGCACAGGGGATCCCTCCCCCCCAGCACAACAGGGTTTTTAATAATAGAAATGGCTGTACAGACCTGTTTTTAGGGGTATGATTTCAGTTCTCCTGTTAAATTAGTCCATTAGGCTTCATGGCTGCTCTTTTTCACCCCGTGCTCACTCTTGGATGCTCTGGTGGAGTTTGTGCACATCAAATTCCCTTTTAGTTCAGTGGAAATGTTGGGGTTGACTGAGTGTTGCCTCCTGCCTGTGTCTGTGCTCATCTTTTTGGGAGAAAAGTGCCCTGTGGCTCTACCTGGAGGGACCTCATGGAATCTGGGGGGGTGAAAAGACCTTTCTGTTGTGTTTGGACCACATACAAGGTTGACTCTCATGCACAAACCTCTTTTCTGGCTGCCTGGAGCAAACCAGCCTCTGTTGTTCTCTTCTGATCTCTCCCGTGAGTCTCACCATCACCTCTCTCCTCTCCCTTGCAGGTCAGATGCCAGGACCTGGGTCGATGATGCCCGGGCAGCCCCTGCCAGGCCGGATGATGCCAAGTGTGTCGGCCAACATCCACCCAGCTGGGGGAGGTCCCCCCCCACCCGGCATGTCCCCCATGGCAGGGAACCTCATTGGACCTCGTGTTCCTCTCGCAGCTCCCAATGGCATGTGTAAGTGGATCAGAGAACCCTAGGAGGGGTTGGGTTGGGAGGGACACCAAAGATCACCTGGTTCTAACACCCCTGACGTGGGCACCTCCCACTAGAGCAGGTTGCTCAAAGCCCCATCCAACCTTGAGCACCTCCAGGGATGGAGCATCCACAACCCTTCTGGACATCCTCCTCCAGTGTCTCACCACCCTCTCCAGCAGAAAACTCTCTGAACAAACCTGAGGTGGCTTTTTCACCTTGTGCTGGAAAAGTCATTGTTGTTGAAACCCCTTCATCTGCTGCAGGAATCACAGGACCTGTTGGCAGCCAAGGGCTGGTGGCTTGAAGCTTTAAGTGCTTGTCTGCCCTCTAGGCATCCAGACATACTCCACTGCCCTTTATTTTATTTATAACATCCCTTATTTTATTTATAAGGATGCTAAAGCTCAGTGCTCATCACCAAAACCCTCTTGTCTTAGGAAGAATGCACAGTAGATGTTCAGGAATTAATTTATAGCAGAGGTCAGAGCAGAATTCAGTCCCGCAGCACCTTAGAGAAGAATCAGCCCTGGGAAATGAGAAAGAGGAAGGAAACCCTTGTTAGGAAGAAGCAAAAGGTATATTGGGAATATTCCTTACATGGTACAAACACCCCTAAAAAAGAAGCTGGTTTATACCAGCCATAAAAAGCAGCTGAAGTCAGGAGCCACCGTGTGGGAGTTGCTTGGAGTGAGAGAACGTGGCCAAAGGAAGAAAGCCAACAAAGAGCTCCATGAGTCCCTCAATAAATCCATCTGTTAGCTGGGACATGCACCGTCTGCTCCAGCACAGCAACCTGAACCCAAAAGTGGTGTTTAGGGTAATTATCACCAGGCAGGCAGGAATTGGGGGACCTCTCCCAGGAAATAACCGGGAAGAGGCACCCCAAGGGAGCTGCTGAGGAGCACTGACCCCTTGGTGTAACCATCCCAAGCATGAAATGCTCCATTCCAGGGCTGGTTTAGTTCAGGCTCTTGCTCCTTATTCTTCTGATGCTTCTTTCCTTGGTTTCCCTTTTTCTGAGCCTCTACCTCTGGGAATATCTCGTGTCAGGTTGTGTTCCTGCCTGCTCTCTTCCCTCACCTTCCTTCCTGGGGTTTTTTCCTCCCCTACTAAACAAGTCAGTCATGTTCCATTACCATCTCCTCCCTGCCCATGAAAACCAGCCTTTTGTGTCCTCCCTTTCCTCCCTCCCACTTGCTGCATCCCTGGATCCCTCAGCTCTAACCTACATAGGCTGCTCGGGGCTTTAAGTGCAGGCTCTGTTTATATCCCATCTATTGTTCCATCTTGTTTAAATAGAGAAGAGCCCTGATCTAAAGGCTGGAGCAGAGAAAAATGCTAATTCCAGCTCTGAGAGGTGCTTGGCTGAACTTTGCCAGCTCCTGAGCTGCGTGCCTGTCATCTTGTCCATAAAAACCAGGAGTTTTTTGCCTTTCACAGCACGTAGGGGTTGGAAAGCACAATGACACATGCAGCAGAGCTTGGTGTGAAGCTTCAGAGGCAGGGAAGTCACAGTTGTGGCTGTTTTGGGGATGGTTCTTGCTGTGTTCCCCTTGGACAGACACAGTCTTTGTGCCAGAGAAGGGTCTAGAGCAGGAGTGTGGTGAGGAGCAGCTGGGGGGTTGAGCCTGGAGCAAAGGAGGCTCAGGGGAGACCTTCTGGCTCTGCACAACTCCCTGACAGGAGGTTGGAGCCAGGTTCCAAGAGCTCTTCTCCCAAGGAACAAGGGACAGGAGAAGAGGAACTGGGAGAGGTTGAGGTTGGAGCTGAGGAACAAGTTGTTGTTGGTCAGGGCTGTGAAGGGCTGGGCCAGGCTGGGCAGGGCAGTGGTGGAGTCCCCAGCCCTGGAGGGGTTTCCAAGGCTGGAGATGTGGTGCTGAGGGACAGGGGTTAGTTGAGGACTTGTCAGTGTTGGGTTGATCCTCAAGGTCTTCTCCAGTCTGGCCAATCCTGCATCTCCCATGGGATATGGACACCTGGGTGTTGCCATTGGGTTCCTCTCCCACATTCAGCCCCTCCTGGTCCCCTAATCACTGTTTCTTTTTGTTTTATTGTTCTGCAGACCCCCCTCCTGCACAGCCCCCTCCACCAGCAGAAGGGGTGACCCCCCCTCCGGCCGGAGCCCCCCCAGCCTCAGCAGCTCCTTAAGCAGCCAAGGAAAGAAGGAACTTCTCCAGCAACATAGTGGTGACCAAAAATGAGCTCTGCAGTTACCTTCTCTTCTCCTGGGAGGTTCTCACCTCTCCTCAAGCCCCCCCTGGTCACGTATGTGTGCCTAGACATAGAGCACATGTACACAGCATCTCCCCCCCATCCCTGCCTCTCCTGACCTGGCAGCCCTCAGCATTCCTTTGGGAAAGCTGGAGGTCCCAGACACCAGTAGTGCCTCCATGTTGCTGGTGGGAAGTCCTTCACACTTTGCTCTGCTTGCCTTCCAGAGCGTGCTCCCCTCTGGTTCCCTTCATCTTGGTGTTTGGAGCTTCAGGTTCTCCTGGGGAGGGGAAAAAAAACCCCAAACCCCCCCCAAATTTTGCAGGTGGAGGCATTAACAGAGCTTTAGGATGTAGCACGTGTCCACCCCCCCAGGAGGGTTCTCCAAAGCACCAAGGTGGGATGTCACACCAGGGAAGGAGATCAAGGCATGGAAGGAGCAGGGCTACCAGCCGTGGTCATTAGGGAGCTGATCATTGAGGGCAGGATCCAGGTCCTGGGGCTGCCTCATTAACTTATTGATGGAATTATTGATCCAGAGCCAGGAGCGAAGTGATTGGAATCAAACCACTCAATGGTAGGAGTTTTCTTGCTCCAGTTTTTAACCTTTCTTTTGCCTTTGAAGGTGGTAGTTGGACCTTCCCTCTGAGTAGTTTGGTACGGTAGCCAACTTGAGGAAGAAACCCACGATTTTTAGTCCCTCTTTTTTGGAGCATATACTTTGTACTTTTTAAAATGAACAAAACAAGAAAGAAAGAAAAAAAAAAAAGTAGCTAGTGCAGAAGTGCTTGTGTAGAGGGTTGGGTTGGGAGGGCTGGGAATGCCAGAACTACCTCCTGCAGCCAGCCAAGGTGGGCAGAGCCAGGGACAACCCACCCATCACCTCCCACCTCCCGTGGTCCTGGGGCTGAGTCTGGAGCCAGGCCACCAGCCAGGTGCTGCTGGTGCAGCCCAGGCTGCCAGAACCTCTTGGTTGCTCCTCAGCAGTGGCTGCAGATCATCCTTTGCTGCCTGTGGTTTGGGTTCTCTGCCCGAGAAGAGGCTTTGATGGGTTTCCTTGCCCAAGACCTGAAGACTGCTCATTTATTTAAGGGTGGCTTTCAGCAACCAAGTGCAAGGTGATGGTCTGAGGCTTGACCTCAGAGATCTCCAAACAACCCCAAACCCCCAGAACCACTTCCACCATCCTAAAAAACCCCGAGGATTTGCTTTGAAGAGCACTCAGGTCATTGACTCCTCCACTTGAACTTCCCAAGGGCTGTGTGAGCGTGGAGCCACCACCTCCAGCTCCTCCCTTCCCACCTCCAAGCTCTCGGAATCCACAGTGCCTAGAGAGGACGGTGGGGACCTGCCCATCTTCTGCCTCCCACTAAGGAAATTCATCCTCAGCCTTCCCCTTTCCCCCCCCAACCTTCCCCTTCTCCCCCCGGGGGCTTTGGGGTGACCACGGGATTTTCTGGTTCAGCTTAGAATAACCTCAGGTTGTTTTTAGCACGATCAACTTCAAATATTAAAGGATCCAGGTGGAGACTTTTTTTTTATTTTTTACTGTAGTAGCCACGAGCCTCCGGAGCACCTGAATTCTTGTTGTTTCTGTACAAATTGTGCTGATTTTTTTTCATCTGATCCTCTGTATAGGGCTGGTTTTACTCCTGTGATGCAGCCACACCCGATTTTGTGAAATAAACAGGAAAAAAACGTGGGGTTTTCTTTTGTACAAAGCTGCTGCTGGTCTGTCTGGAGTCTCCTTTCCCTTCCTTCGTGGAGGACGAGCTGAGAGGGGTTCACCAGGATGTGGGTCCATCTTGGGGCTGCTGCTGAGCTGCAGTGGGGTCAGTAGAGCTGGGCCAGGAGGTGCTGCAGCAGCTCAGGTAAGTGATGAAGACCCTTCATGAGGTTCCAAACTTCAGGAGCTTAATGAAGAACAGCATTTGAAGCCTAATTAGGATTATTTTTTACTGTTTTCCCTGTTCCTGGCCCAGCCAGAAGTGCTCTGAAGGGGCAGATCTAATGGAGGAGGGAGGATGGGGCATGTTGAGCTGGTGGGATCCCATCACTCCTCTGTTCCCACACCAATTCTACTGAGAACCTTGAAGGCAGGTTTAGGACAGGACTCTAACCATGGCTCAGTGTCCACCCCGGAGCTGCAGGAGGGTCTTTGGAGACCAAGATGTGGTTGGGGTAAGTAGGAGGTTACCTGCTTGTCCAAAGCATCTGCTGATGGTCACTGCTGGAGGACTCTGCATCTTCACCTGCCTGCCCCAGGCAGGAGCTCTGTGCAGGTTTCTTTTCTTAGCTCTGTTGCTGTGTTGGCAGGAGAAGTTCTGGGGCAGTGGCCCAGGAATGGGCACAGACATTCCCCCCCCCTTCTCTGTGTCTGGCTCCTCTTCCTCCTGACATCCCCAAGTCCCTGTGGTCTCCACGTCCTGTCTGGTGATACCAGCTCCACCATGTGGCTCCTAAAAAGCTGCATTTTTCCTTTTTTCTGGCTGATTTAAAGCCAGCAACGCCCATGAGGGCATCTGAAGAGCTTGAGGGGTCCAAGTGTGTGTTGTCCTTTGCCTCCAGGGACTAATCCAGGTAGGAAAGGCTGTGTCCTGGACAGTGGGTGGCAGGGTGGACCTGGGTGACCTGCCAAGGGAATCTCCCCTTGCCCTAGGACCTCCTGCTGCCAGGGTCAAGATTTATGGACCCTTTTCAGCCCTGGGAGCTTCAGGGTGTCACCTGCAAGGTGCAGTTGGAGACCTCAGGGTGATGATTTGGGATGTTTTTCTCCAACTCCCTCCTTTTCTGTCCTTCCAAGGTGAAGTGTGAGGAGAAGAACCTGGTGTCTCTCAAAAGGTGCTGTTCTCCAGGGGTCAGGTCATTCATCAGTGACCTGGGTGAAGGGACAGGGTGGACCCTCAGCCCGTGCTGGGCTCCCCAGTTCCAGAGAGACAAGGAGCTCCTGGAGAGAGTCCAGTGGAGGCTCCAGAGATGCTGAGATCTTGAGCTGAGGAGAGGTGGGGAAGGTGCCATCACTTGCAGCCACCTTGTCCTGTTCCGTGACAGTTTCTTTCCTCACTCTGAGCAGACTCTGTGAACATTCACAACCACGGGAGGTGCTGGGCTTGGTCCTGGGCTCAGCAGGGCCAGACCCAGGGGCAAGCTCAGCTCCCAGCACCAGACTGGGCAGAGGAGGGATGTGGGGTGGAGCTCGGTGTGCTCGCTGGCAGGACAGATGGACAGACAGACAGAGCTGGCACCGATTTCCTCAGGAAATGCCCCAATCTGGCCCCGTTTCGTGGGCTTTTAATTTGCCTTCAATATTTTGTGTAACTCCCCCAGGGACAGCTGGTCCTGCTGAGGAGGGAGCTGCTGCTCCATGTCTCCTGTCCACATCCATCCCTGCCTGTCTGTCCCTCCTGCCACCCCTCACTCACCCTCTGCTGCTTCTGCCTCCAAAACCACCACCCTGGGGCCCAGGAGCTGCCTTGGCTGCTCCAAAATTGTCTGATTTAAGGGCAGGGATGGAGCTCACACCTTAACTCCACCACTCTTTGCCTGCTTCATGTCCCAGGGGGGTGGGAGGCCCCAAAATCTGCTCCCCCCCAGCTGGATGTCCCTTTGGCATCGCTCTCCATGAAGCAGCAGCTCCCAGGGAGGGTGGTGAGACCCTTGGTCCCCTCTTGCCCACCCAGGTTGGCTGCTGGTGGGGCCTGATCCGGAGCCATCAAGGTGAGGATGGGTGTGGAGCTTGCACCAGGGGGAGAAGGTGTGTGGGAGGTGGTCTGCATGGAAACACGGGGGGAGTGGTGGTGGGGAACATTTCAGGGTTGGAGGTCCCAACACCACCTCATCTGCCATGGAGCCAGAGTCAAGTCCCTCCCCCCTCCAGGGTGTCACAGGCTGGAGCTCTCAGGGTGTTGATACTCCAAGGACATACAAGTAAGTGGCTGGTTGACCACAGCTGGTGGCCCAGGTGTGGGAGGAGGGCGGTCCCTTGGCAGGACCAGGAGCTGGGGGGATGCTCTTGGGTGAGGTGCCCCGGGGCTGTGAGGTGACATGGGCCAGAGGAACACACCCCACCAGGGAGAGGAGGAGCTGGTGCTGGGGACACCAGCAGGGGCTGCCCTGAGGGCTGGTGGAGCCTCTAGCCATGGAGATGCCCAACACCTGACCAGACATGGTCCTGGGCAACCAGCTCCAGGTGTGAGCAAGGGTTGGCCCAGGTGCTGCCCATCCCCATGAGCCCCCAGGTGTTACTGGAACCTTCCATGAGCTGAACAAGCACCAACCGCTTGAGCATGAACCCCTTGCAGCCAACACCCTTCCCGGGCTCCATCTCCTTGCTGTGTGGCCTCCTTAGGACCCTGCTTACAGGTACCTGATGGAGGGACCCCTCCACATCCCCGGGCAGCTCCTGGGACCCCGGAGCCTCTTC
>VYZX01018084.1:478371-507762 GCA_013401335.1 Brachypteracias leptosomus
GATCCCTTTGGGGGGGGCTGGGTCCCCTTGCAGGGGGAGCTTGTTCCCGTTGCAGGGGGCTGGATCCCCTTCGTGTGTGGGGTGTGTCTGTAGGAGCCAGAAAAGGGCTGGATCCCCTTGCCAGGGGCTGGATCCCCTTGTCGGGGACTGGATCCCCATGTCGTGGGGTGGTTCCCCTTGTTGGGGGCCAGGATCCCTTTGGGGGGAGGCTGGATCCCATGATGTGTACGGGGCACGTCTGCAGGAACAGGAGGAGGGTTTGGTCCCCTTGCCGGGACTGGATCTCCTTGCAGGGGAGGGAGGCTGGACCCTGTTGCAGGGGCTGGATCCCTTTATGTATGGGCTGCATTTGCAGGAGCCTGAGGAGGGGCTGGATCCCTTTGGGAGGGGCTGGATCCCTTGGGCGGGGGCTGGATGCCCTTGTGTGTATGGGGTGAATCTGCAGGAGCCTGAGCAGGGCTGGATCCCCTTGGAGGAGTGACTGGATCCTGTTGTAGGGGCTGGATCCCCTCGGCAAGGGCAGGATCCGGTTGTGTGAATGGGGTGGACTTGTAGGGACCAGATAAGGGTTGGATCTGCTTGTGGGGGGGCTGGATCCCCTTGCGAGGGTCTGGATCCCCTTGCAGGGCAGCTGGGGGGTCTGGGATTGGGGCAGCTCAGCTTGGGAGAGGTCACAGAGTTGGGGGGTGATGTCTTGGGGAACCCACAGAGCCAGGAGCTGCTGTGGGGTTTGCCCCTTTGGTCCCCAGAAGAGGCTGTAAAAGACTTGGGGTGCAGCCCCCTCCCCTCAAATGGGTTATTGTGATGCTTGTGGGTGCAGGGTTGAGCAGGTGGGGACCCACTGGGACCCCTCCCCAGGCCATCACAGCCTCCTCGGGGTGCGGGGGGCACCTCTGACAAGCCTTTCTCTCCTTGTCCCCCTCCAGCATCCGAGTGGCCCCCCCAAAACTCCAGCGAGGCCGAGGGGAGAGCCTGGGAGGGCTCCCTGGAGAGCAGCCCCCCACGATGGGACCCAACCAGTGGAGACCCCTCGGGGGTACCCAACAACGGCACCAGCCCCGGGGGGACCATGGTGGGACCCCAACTAGACCCCCCTGGGGTGGGCACGGCCACCAGCACCACCGCGGACCCGGTGGCCATGCCAGAGGGGTGCCCGGGGTGTGCAGGGGAGGGCGATGCCAGCGCCGTGCCCCCCAAAACCGGCTCTGGGGAGGATGGCCAGGCTGCCGTGACCTGGCCCGGGGCTGGGGGGACGGGGTCGGTGGCCCTCGGCAGCCCCGAGGAGCCGGGGAGCGGAGAGCGACCCACACCAGCCTCCCTGCCCAGCCCGGGGGTCCTGGGGGGCCTCACGGCCGCCCCACCGAGCTCTCCCAACCCCCAGCTCGCCACCGACTCGGCCGAACCCGACCTGCTGCCGGCAACCGGCGGCTCGGCCGTGCCAAGGACCCCCGTGCTGGGAGACCCCAGCCCCGTACCGGGCGACTCGGGGGGTCCCCAGGAGCTCTGGGGGGTCTCATCCAGCCCAGCCCCGGCGCAGGGGGCTCGTGGCCGGACGGATCTGACCTGGCTGGAGGAGCCTGGCACGGCCACGCCGGGTCCGGCCGAGCCGCCGGTTGACCGGACGGGCTCGGAGATCATCGACGTCGATTATTACGACCTGTTCGAGGGGGGCGAGGGACTGGGGGGCTTCCCCCGAGGGGGGGCCGGGTCAGCGCGGCGGCGGGAGCCGGAGGAGGCGGCCACGCCCTGGGGTCTCCACGAGCTCTACGACGACTTCACGCCCTTCGACGAGGCCGATTTCTACCCCACCACCTCCTTCTACGCCGACGGCGACGAGGAGGACGAGCTGGACGAGGAGGACGAGCTGGACGAGGAGGAAGAAGACGGGGGGCTGGAGGATGAGAACTACCGCCCGCCCGTCTCGCCCCTGCCCGGTGCCCGGCCCCTGCCGAGGGACCCCCGACCCACCGGCCGCCGCCACCCGGCCCCGCCGCAGCCCCCCGGGAGCCCCCCGGGCCGGGCGGAGAACGGCAGCGAGTGCCGGAGCGGGTACGTGCGGCACAACAGCTCCTGCCGCTCCCTCTGCGACCTGGTCCCCAGCTACTGCCACAACGGCGGCCAGTGCTACCTGGTGGAGAGCCACGGGGCCTTCTGCCGGTAAGGGACGGGGGGACGGGAGACACTTATGGGGGTCTTCATCCTCGTGCATCTCCTCCCTGGGCTCTCCACCCTTGTGCACCTTATCCTTGGGCTCTCCATCCCATGTACTCTACCTCTGAGCTCATCATCCCCTGGGCTCTCCATCCCCTGCACCCCATCCTTGGGTTCTCCATCCCCATGCGCCCCATTCCTGGGATTTCCATCCTCTTTCACCCCATCCCCAGGCTCTCCATCTCTATGCACCCCATCCGTGGATTCTCCATCCCCACACGCCCTATTTCTGGGTTCTCCATCCCTCATTCACCCCATTCCCAGACTCTCCATCCCTCATGCACCCCGTTTCTGAGCTTTCCATCCTTGACACCCTACCTCTGAGTTCTCCATCTTCCTACACCCCATTCCTTGTTCTCCATCCTTGTTTGCCCCATTCCCAGTCTCTCTGTCTTCTTTCATCCCGTTCCCAGTCTCTCCACCCCATTCCCAGTCTCTCCATCCCTCACACACCCCATCCCTGGGTTCTCTATCCCTCATGCACCCCATTCCCAGTCTCTCCATCCCTCATACACCCCATCCCTGGGTTCTCTATCCCTCATTCACCCCATTCCCAGTCTCTCCATTCTCATTCAC
The DNA here is from genome assembly GCA_013401335.1 of Brachypteracias leptosomus. NCBI lineage: Eukaryota > Metazoa > Chordata > Aves > Coraciiformes > Brachypteraciidae > Brachypteracias > Brachypteracias leptosomus. The sequence continues at coordinate 481,159 of VYZX01018084.1, forward strand.
CCCATTCCCACTCTCTCCATCCTTATTCACCTCATTCCTAGTCTCTCCATCCTCTTTCACCCCGTTCCCAGTCTCTCTATCCTCATTCAACCCATTCCCAGTCTCTCCATCCCTCTTTCACCCCATTCCCACCCTCTCCACCCCTCATACCCCCCATCCCTGCTCTCTCCCCCCCCCATGTACCCCATCCAGACCCCTTCACCCCCACAGCCCCATCCCATGGGGACACAGGGGGGGGTTCCCTCTCCCCCCCTCTCCCCAAGCAGCGGCTGGGCAGGAATTAGGTCATGGCTCCGGAGCCTCGCCGCTAATCGGCCCTGGCAGATTTGTGCCCGGGGAGGGCCCGTGCCGGCTGTGCCACGGACGCCTGGCACCCAGCCCAGCCCTGGGGGGGGCGTGATGGGGCTGGTCCCCATGGCCACCCCCTTCCCCATCACCTCCAGGGGTGAGCATCACCTGGAGGGACCCCCAGCCCTGGTGCCCCCCCTTGTCACCCATCGTGTTTGGTCTCAGTGTTGTAGGGACAGGATGGGAGGTGATGGTTTTAAGCTAGAGAAGGGTGGGTTTAGGTTGGATGTGAGGAAAAGGTTCTTCAATATGAAAAGATTCTTTAATATGAAGGTGGTGGGACTAGGACAGGCTGCCCAGAGAGGCGGTGGAGGCTCCATCCTTGGAGACATTCAAGGTCGGGCTTGATGGGGCTCTGAGCAACCTGCCCAAATTAGAGATGTCCCTGCTTGTTGCAGGGGGTTGGACCAGATGCCCTTTGGAGCTCCCTTCCAACCCGACCCATCCTATTATCGATGGGGTCACCCCTCTCAGGGATCTCTTGAGGACCTCACCCCCCTAATCTCCCTGTTCTATGGATGCTGGTGTCCCCTCGGCGTGACGGGGACGGTTTTGGGGTGGGGGTCCCTGACCACATCCCCATTCCAGGTGCAACACGCAGGACTACACGTGGCACAAGGGCACCCGCTGCGAGGCCATCGTCACCGACTTCCAGGTGATGTGTGTGGCCGTGGGCTCGGCCGCCCTGGTGGTGCTGCTGCTCTTCATGCTCACCGTCTTCTTCGCCAAGAAGCTCTACCTGCTCAAGACAGAGAACAGCAAGCTGCGTAAGACCAAGTGAGTCCCACCACAGCCCCCCTACACCACCCCCAGATCCACCCCCAGATCGGCTGGTCCCAGCTCCTGGGGCTGGATGAGGTCCCATCACCTCGCGGTGCCATCAGGACCCCTGATGATGGGTGGGGAAGCTCCGGGAGGTGGGGGGTTGGTGCCCTGCTTGTGGCTTCTGCTCCACAGTTAATCTTTCTAAGCTGCTCCTGCCTGGCACCGGTTAATCTGGTGTGCTGGGAGCTGGGGCCACCAGCTGGGCTGCCCAGAGGCCACCAGAGATGGTCCCCACCGGGGACAGGGATGGGAGGAGGGGGGGGGGTTGACAAGGTTGGGGTCACCCCAGTGTCCCAGCAATTGCTGCCCCGCTTTGCTGGAGCTGGGGAGGATCAAGCCCTCCCAGCCCGGGGCCCTAATGAGCCGTTAATTAGTGTTGGGAAGTGCCAAGTGTAATTAGCAGCAGAGCTGGTGCCAGCCCATGGAGCTGCCTGGGAGCCAGCGGCTCCTGCCTGCCCTGGGCTGCCCTCACCCCCCTGCCTGCAAGTCTGGAGACAAGTCCCCTAAACCCCAGATCTGGGGACATTTAGACCCCCCCAGACCCCCAGATCTGGAGGCTCATCCTCTGAAACCCCAGATATGGGGACATCCCCTCCCTCAGACCCTAGATCTGGAGGCATGTTCCCCTAAACCCCAGATCTGGGGACATTTAGACCCCCCCAGACCCCCAGATCTGGAGGCTCATCCTCTGAAACCCCAGATATGGGGACATCCCCTCCCTCAGACCCTAGATCTGGAGGCATGTTCCCCTAAACCCCAGATCTGGGGACATTTAACCCCTAGACCCCAGATCTGGAGGCTCATCACCTCAAACCCACAGATCTGGGGGCATTTACCCCCCCAAACCCTAGATCTGGGGACATTTAGCCTCCCCAAAACACCAGAACTGGGGGCATTTAGTCCCCAAATCCCCATCCCTGGGGATTTTTAGCCCCTAAACCCCAGAGCTGGGGACATGTAGCCCCAAACCTCCTGCTGTGGGGACATTTAGCCCCCCAGATCCTCAGTGCTGGGGGTACGTAGCCCCAAACCCCAGAGCTGGGGATATTTAGCTCCTATATGCCATATGTAGGGACATTTAGCCCCTAAACCTCTATCCCTGGGGACATTTAACCCCAAGCCTCCAGAGCTGGGGACATTTAGCCCCCCCAGATGCCCAGATCTGGGGGAATTTAGCCCCAGATCCCCAGAACTGAGGATATTTAGCTCCAAACCCCATCTCTGGGGACATTTGGTCCCCGAACTCCAGATCTGGAGGTATTTAACTCCTAAACCCCCCAGATCTGGGGGTATTTAGCCCCAACCCCTCACCTCTGGGGACATTTAGTCCCCAAACTCCAGGTATTGGGGCATTTACCCCCCTAAAACCCCCATATCTGGGGGTATTTAGCCCCACACCTCCATCCCTGGGGGCATTGATCCCCTAGACCTCCAAGACTGGGATGATTTCCCCCCCCAAACACGGTCTCACCTCCATCCTCTCCTCTCCCCTGCAGATACCGCACCCCGTCCGAGCTGCACAACGACAACTTCTCCCTCTCCACCATCGCCGAGGGCTCCCACCCAAACGTAAGGAGGCTCCGTGTCCCCCCTCCCCTTGCTGTCCTACCCCTGTCCCCCTGCCTGGTGACATCTCACCCGTAATCCTGGTGCTACCAGGGGGATGGAGATCCTGGGGGTCTAGGGTCCTTCTGCACCCTCCATGGCCACCGCTGTCCCACCACTGCTGGGTCCTACCACATCCTACCCAAGCCAGAGCCAGGCAGGGGGTTGTTGTCACCCCGTTGTCCCTCAACCCCATCCCCTCCTGCCCACGTGTCTCCTGGTGGCTTCAGCTCCACGTGGGGGTGGCATCTTCAGGGAGGGGACAACCAGGGTGACGTGGCTCTGGTAGGTGATGCTCCCTGGGTGTGGCGTGGCCGGGGTAGGACCCGTGGTGGTGGGTGATGCTGGAGGGTGAACACCAAGATGTTCTCCTGGTATGGTCAGGATGTGACCACCTGAGCTGCCCTCCCAACCTCCTGCCTTTCAACCCACAGCAGAGACGTGAAGGGCTCTGCTGAGCCAGAGGAGGACCGTAGGTCCCTCCAGCCTTTGCTGTAGCTGGTTCTCCCCACCCTCCATCCACCCCTTAGCAGCCAGGAGGCTCCAAGAGGAAGAACCTTGGGCTGAAGCTGGTGCTGCTCCCTGGTGTCTCGCTGGGATCCCCCCCATCCCTTGTCTCCTCTGGGATGTGGTTCCCCCAGTGGCACGTGGTGCTCGGGACGCAGCACGTGGAGGATGTGGAGGGGTTGGCACCCTGGAGAGGGGGTTGTGGGGACGTGTGGCACAGCCCTTCCACCTGGTGATGGAGCTCGGTGCCCCACCAGTAGCGCCCATCCCCTGGGGTTGCCGTGGAGCTGATGGCATGATCCTGGACCAGCCGGGGACTGGGAGTCCCTGAAGAGTCCCTGCCCTGAAGATGGAGGTTTCCTATGTCCATATGAGCCATCCCTGGGCTGTCTCCATCCATCCATCCATCCATCCATCCATCCATCCATCCATCCATCCATCCATCATCTCTTGCCATGAGGCACCAGGAGCATCAGAACTGCTGATGAACCACCACACCAGGGCTCATCCACCACCACATCAGGACCATCTGGGCACAGACATGACCCAACGTGGCCAGAGCTCCAGGGCCACTTTCTCCATGGATGGGGGACAATCTCCTGGGGGGAAGATGGTCCCGGCAGCCATGGTGGGACCATGGGACGTTCCTGGCTGGCTGTACCTAACAAACCACAATAAACCCAACCCCTCGGGCCTCCTGCCAAGTGCTGCTCGGGGAGCTGCTGATGGTTGTGGAGATGATGAGATGAACGAGGCTGGAAATGGGGTGAGGGGGGGATGGGTCCCATGGTTGGTGTGGCTCTTGGATGCGGTTGGAAGGTGGCTTCGGGTGCTGGAGGCACCTCAAGGTGCCTGGTGGAAAAGGACCTGAGGGTGTTGGTCAACAGACAGCTGGAGATGAGCCAGAGAGTGCCCAGGTGGCCAAGGAGCCACCAGCATCTGGCTGGTGTCAGCAGCAGTGTGGGCAGCAGGAGCAGGGCAGGGATGGTCCCCCTGGGCTGGGCACTGGGGAGGAACAACCCCCAATCCTCTGGGGTCCCAGAAGGACCTTGAGGGGCTGGAGTGTGTCCAGAGAAGGGCAACGGAGCTGGGGAAGGGTCTAGAGCAGGAGTGTGGTGAGGAGCAGCTGAGGGAGCTGGGGGGGTTGAGCCTGGAGCAAAGGAGGCTCAGGGGAGACCTTCTGGCTCTGCACAACTCCCTGACAGGAGGTTGGAGCCAGGTTCCAAGAGCTCTTCTCCCAAGGAACAAGAGAAGAGGAACCGGGAGAGGTTGAGGTTGGAGCTGAGGAACAATTTGTTGGTGTTTGGGGCTGTGAAGGGCTGTGCCAGGCTGGGCAGGGCAGGGGTGGAGTCCCCATCCCTGGAGGGGTTTCCAAGGTGTGGAGATGTGGTGCTGAGGGCCAGGGGTCAGTGGTGCCCTGGCAGGGATGGGTCAATGGTTGGACTCCATGACCTTGCAGCTCTTTTCCAACCCAACCAGCTTCATCACCCTCTGATTCTCTCCACCTTGGGCCCCTGGAGGTCAGGACACAGTTTCCAGCAGCCACATCACCACCTTCCCTCGCTCACCCCCATTCCCACAACATCCCCCACCCCACAACCACCTCCTGACCTTCCTCCCCCCGTATTTCTCCCCCCAGGACGACCCCAGCGCTCCCCACAAGCTGCAGGACTCCCTGAAGTCCTGCCTGAAGGACGAGGAGCCTTTTAACATCCACAACTCCACGTCCCCCAAGCACGATGGTGGTGGAGGTGGAGGTGGAGGTGGCAAAGGGGAGCAGGACAGCGCCGAGATCAACTGTCTGCAGAACAACCTGACGTGAGGAGGAGGAGGATGCTGATGAGGAGGAGGATGAGGAGGAGCTGCCCCCGTCTCCCCGCTCCTCCCCGGCCGCTGTCTCTGTGTTCCCCGCATGCTCTTGGTGTGTTTTTTGTACAGAGGAAGCAAAAATCTCCACGTTTGTCCCTGGTCCCCCCTGGGCTGAAGGTCCCCCCGGGGCTCTTCGGCCTCGTCGTGGTGTGGGGGGTGGGTGGTTTGTGCCCCGTGTCTCTCGCTTGGTTCGTGCCCCGCTCTCCTCTGAACCTTCCCCAGCCAGCAACTGACTTTTTTTGTACTTTTTTGCCCCCCCACTTTTTTTGAGATACGAGTAAAAACAACAGAGAAACAGGAAAAAAAAAAAAAAACCCAAAAAAAAAAAAAAAAAGGGAAGGAAGATCTTGAAATAAAACTTTTTTTTTTTTTAAAGTTAAGCCTCTTGCCAGTGCCTGCGACCTCCTGACAGACACAACCCCCCTGGGCCCACCTCAGCATCACCAGGGGCTGGGGGGGTCCCAGTAGCCCCCATGCCTGGTTTGTGCTGCTGCCACTGGAGCAGGGACCCTCCTGCTGTCCCAGGCAGGCTCAGGAGGTGATGGGACACTCCAGGATGGAATGGGGGGTGCCTGGGGTGCACCATGCTCATAGAGGGTGCTCCATCCCCATCTTCTCCATCATCATCTCTATCTTCCCCATCTTCTTCCTCTTCCCTGTCTTCCCCATCACCTCCATCATCCCCATCATCTCCATCATCCCCATCATCTCCATCATCCCCATCATCTCCATCATCCCCACCATCCCCATCACCTCCATCATCCCCATCCCCTCCATCTTCCCCATCATCCCCATCACCTCCATCTTCCCCATCATCCTCATCTTTCCCATCGTCTCCATCATCCCCATCATCTCCATCTTCCCTGTCTTCCCCCTCTTGCTCATCATCTCCATCATCCCAACCTAAATCAACTTGATGATCCTAGAGGCCTTTTCCAACCTCAATCACAGAATCATTTAGGTTGGAAAAGACCTCTAGGATCAGCAAGTCCAACCTTCACCCCAACATCTCCCCGCCCACTAGATTGATTCTATGATTCTGTGATTAGATGATTCTGTGGTTCAATGATTTGATGGTTCTATGATTCTACAATTCCACGGTTCTATGTCAGTGGGATTTTGGGCTCTGCAACCTCAATACCCCGGGGTTGTCACCCCACATCTCCTCATTTCCACCCACCAAAACCTCTGGCAGCTTGGGTGCTGCTGCCCTGGCTCCTGCCAGCATCCTTCTAGTGCCACCACCCTGCTCCAGGAGCAGACATGGAGCTGGGATCTCCCCCACGCTCCCTCTCCCTTCCCACAGGAGCTGTTGTCTTCTGGAGACAGAGTCACCAAGGAGCCAAAACTCCTCTGGAGGGAGGAAATGAAGCAATTAATCAGCAGCCACCATGAAACGTGCTGGAGATGTCCCCGGGGTGGGTGGGAGCTCCAGCCACAGCTCAGCATCCTGCAGACGGTCCCGATGCTTCCCAGGAGATGCTAAATAATTAATTCTTGGCTCATTTGGGGAGGTTAAAAAGGAGGGATGGGGGGAGATGCTCAGGAGGGAGGGGCTGGTGGCACCATCGGGGGGTTGGGGGTTGTTGTTCCCCGAGGTGTGGTAAAAAATCAGGGATAAGGCACCAGGAGCAATAAAAGGTGTGTTGGGGAAGCAGGAGCTTGGCTGGATGGAGAGGAGATGGTGACATCCAGGAGAGCATCATGGAAAGGTGAGACCCTGGTGTGGGACTGGGTGGGAGAGGAGGGGATGAGCTTTGCTGTGACAGGGGGGACAGGACCTGGTGGTTGTGTGTGAGGAGCAAGGGTCACGGGCATGGCTGAGGAGGGAGATGTCAGAAGGGGTTGGGAATGAGGTGGGGATGGGGTGAGGAACGTCTGTGGGGCTGCAGGGAGAGGAGGGGAGGGGCAATGTGGGGATGGGAGAGGTCACCTCACACCTCCGGCTGTCCTCGGAGGGAGTTGGTGGGGCTGGATGCAGGGAGATGAGGGGGTGGGATGGGTTGGCCAAGGGGTGACACCAACCAGTGGATGTGTGGCTGCCTGGTGGGCTCTGGGAACCATCTGCTCCTCACTGGGCTCCTTCCTGGCGGAGCTGCCTGGGGAGAGAAGAAAGTCTCCTTGGTTGGGAAGAAGCTGATGGAATAATGGTGGTTTCTTGGCCAGGCTGAGAAACCTCAGCCCTCTTTCCAGGTGTCCTGCCTGGGATGGAGCAACCTTCACCCTTTGGGTGAGCTGGGGGAGCAGCTGTCCCTGCCACCATGGATGGTGCCACCTTGGAGGTGAGAGTGACATGTCACATCCCAGCCACCATGGATGGTGCCACCTGGGAGGTGAGAATGGCACAGCACAACCCATCCACCATGGATGGTGCCACCTGGGAGGTGAGAATGGCACAGCACAACCCATCCACCATGGATGGTGCCACCTGGGAGGTGAGAATGGCACAGCACAACCCATCCACCATGGATGGTGCCACCTGGGAGGTGAGAATGGCACAGCACAACCCATCCACCATGGATGGTGCCACCTGGGAGGTGAGAATGGCACAGCACAACCCATCCACCATGGATGGTGCCACCTTGGAGGTGAGAATGACATTACACAACTCCTCCATCCCAGATGGTGCCACCCTGGAGGTGATAGCACGAGCTCTCCATCATGGATCTGTCCTGGCTCAACACGCAGGTGCCCACCTTAGAAGCCTTCCAGGTGGTCAAGGTGGCCACTGGTGTTTCTCATCCTTCACCAACCATTTTTCACCCCTTCAGAGGAGCCCAGCACATGGTCAAGGTGGGCAGGGGGGGTCCAGCCTCTCCTAAAGCCGGGTGGTGACTCTTTGGTGTTAACCCTTTCAGAGCAGTGGCCCCAAGGAGGGGGTGAGGGGACGGTGCCCTCCTCAGCCTGGCACCCTGGGGTGCAGCTCAGGGGCTGGAGGGACTCATTGGGGTTCAGGGCAAAATTGAGTCACGAGGATTTGAGGAGGTCTAAGGATGCTCCAGCTCATAACATGGACATGAAGGGAGCTGGGGGAGGTTGTCCCCCTGTCCCTCCTCTCTGGGCTATGGATCTGACCCCCACCACCCCCTTCCTTGCTGTACCCCTTGCTATGGACCCTACTCACCCACCACCACCCCCACTCCCCACCCTGCTCCACCCACGAGCCCTGGAGCCCCATCTCACCATGGCCTTGGTGTCCCTCGCCGTGCCTCGGTTCCCCGTGGGGTGATGGCACATCCCCAACCTGTGGGATCTCCTCCTGCTCTGCCTTTGCTGGAGCACAGGAGGGAGGAGGAGCTCGGTTTGCAGGGTGGGTGCCTCGGGCTGGAGGGGCCAGATGGGGTGACCAGGGGGTACCAGAGAGGGGGGACATCGAAGAGCATCTACTGGAGCCCATCTCATGGTCCTTAGGGAGGAATGTGCCCCCTTGGCAGCTGAGCAGTGTCCTGGTTTCATGAGCCCTAATCACTCTGGGCAGCTATTAAATTGCAATGCTTGGTTGGCTTGCTGCAGGGGAGGTGGCCCTTTGTGGCCAGGCAAGGGCTGGCACAGGACATGGGGTGTGAGGGGACTTGGCTGCTCCGTCCTCCATCCCTCGTCCTCTTTTCTACCATGGACACACAAGAGGATCAGAGCCACCACCCCAGACAAGGAGCCTTTCTTCTCCTGACCAGCCCCGGCTGCCTGTGACAAAGAGCTGGAGTCACAACTCACCAGCCCAGCCCTGGCCAGGGGAGCTGGGGAGGAGAAGGGGTGGATGGTGCATGTTCCTCAGCTCCAACCTCAACCTCCCCTGGGGCACCTTGAGGCAGGTTCCTTCTTGTTCCTTGGGAGCAGAGCCCGACCCCGCCTGGCTCCAACCTTGCAGGGAGTTGTGCAGAGCCAGAAGGTCTCCCCTGAGCCTCCTTTGCTCCAGGCTCAACACCCCCAGCTCCCTCAGCTGCTCCTCACCACACTCCTGCTCCAGACCCTGCCCCAGCTCTGCTGCCCATCTCCTTTGCCTTTGCCTGGTGCTGATCTGACCCATGTTCTCCACCACACCATGGTCTGGCTCCAGACACGCTCCAGTTGTCCACATCTCACGTGGTCAGATAACTCCTACCTTTCCTGTCCTGCCTTCCAGGCCCCAGAGTGTCAGGATGGAAAGACCATTCCCAAAGCCTCCTGCCCCACCTGGACCATCCCCAGGAGCTGCTCAGCCAGCCCCCAGGACAGACCCCCCCATGGAGGGCTCAGGATGTGTCCTGGTGACCCAAAGGCACGTTCAGGAGGAGACACCCCCTGAAGGTGAGTGTGGGGAGGTTGTGGGAGCATCTCCTGACCTCCAGCTCCTCCCACCATTGCTGGGCAGCCTCCTGGCTTTGCAGGAGCCCTGGACTGGTGTTTCCATCACCAGAAGGCACCAAGATCTCAATATTTAGTGTTGGGAAACACCAATTAATCCATTATTCTTGGTCCCACTGTCCCAGGGAGTGACTCCAGTATTAAAGTGACTCTGTGCTGGGTTTGGAGAGAAAAGCAAAATCCTCTGAGCTTCGTGAACTGCTGGGTGAGGGTGAGACCAGCTGGGGACATTCCCTGGTGCTAGGGAAGCTCTGGGGGTGTCTTCAACCGTGGTCACTGCTTTGGGCTGGGTGAACTGGTTCTGCTGGGAGGGGAAGGAGGGAGACTGGTGGGAAGCATAAAGGATGGAGGCAAGTTGGCCAAGGTTGAGCGTGGAGTGACCAAACTTCCCAGGGATGTGGGAAAAATGAAGAGAAGGGCCCCAGAGCCACTTTGGGAGCTGGTATCTCATGGGAGGCACGTTCAGGGGTGAAAGGACTGAGGGGAACTGGCAGCTCTTCAAAGCAAGCACCAGACACAACCCGTAGGAAGTGGAGCAGGGACCAGCTTGGCTCCATCACAAGCTCCTCACCGACCTTGGGCTGGAGACAAAGAAGTTTAGAGCAAGTGGGAACTGGGTCAGCTTGCCAAGGGCAGTGTTAAGGGTGGCATTAAGCATGTGGGGGGACACCAGAGAGGGCAAGGCACAGATTGAGATGGAAATAGCCAGCATCATTAAGGGGAGGGAGAAAAGGCTCCATCAGCAGGAGGAGAAGGAGCAAGGGAGTGTTGGGCTGGACCCAGGGAAGGCTGCTGAGAATTCAAGGGTTTCACTGGGGGTTGTTGGGGTTTTTAACTCAATCTTTTCTTTAAACCAGACTGCAAGAAGATGGTGACCACAATAAATGAGATAATCAACCTACACGCATCATTTTCTGAGCTTCATCCTCAGAAAACCAGTTAAAGCCACCTCAGATCTATGAGGGAGCACAAGGGCCAGGTAGAACCAGAGAATCATTTAGGTTGGACAAGACCTCTGGGATCAGCAAGTCCAACCTTCATCCCAGCATCTCCCTGACCCCCAGACCATGTCCCAAAGAGCCACATCTACTTGTCTCAAAGCCTGGAGAGCCCTCATGGAGAAGCAGCAGGCTTCGAAACCAAGTGGCTTTTAAAGGTGACCTGAAAATAGAATCAGAACTCTTTTATTTTTCCCCTCTTGCTTTATGAATGCATCAGATTATTCCTCATAGAATCAGCAATTAGACCATGGGGAAACAGGGCAAAGGATCTTTGGTTCCACAACTATCTGGAGTGGGGATGCTGAGGAGGGAAAGGGCGGGAGAGGGTGTGGAGTCAGTCGTGAGGGGTTCCAGGAGCAGGTTGGAGGAACACCTGTCAAGAAGGGTTTAAGTCGAGCTGCTCTTGCCCCGCAGCAGGTGCTGCTCTATCTGCACGACCTGCCCAGGTCCCTCCAGCCTGATGCTCAGTGATCCCGGGATGCTCCAGCTGTTTGCTCCTCAGGAATGTCAGGCTGGAGGTGGTGCCCCTGCAGAGCAGGTTCAGGGGCTTTGTCTGCACTGGGGGCTGAGAGGATGGTGAATAATCAGCATTGTCCCCTGAATTTTGGGTAGGTGATACATACACAGGGGTGGGGGGGTGTGTGTTACATAGGGGGGTGTATATATATATATATATGGGTGTGTATATATATATATATGGGTGTGTATATACATGTATGGGTGTGTATATACGTATATTAGTGTTGGGCTTGTTCAGCTGGAGAGGAGAAGGCTCCAGGGAAACCTTCTGGTGGCCCTTGCAGGACTTCAAGGGGCCTGTCAGAAAGATGGGGACAGTTTTGAGCCGGGTCTGTTGGGACAGGACAAGGGGGGATGGTTTCAAAGAGGGAGATTTAGATTATTAGGGGGAAATTGTTGGTGCTGAGGGTGTTGGAGCCTGTCCCAGGTTGCCCAGAGAGGTGGTGGAAGCCCCAGCCCTGGCGATATTAAAGGTCCTGTTGGATGGGGCTCTGAGCAACCTGCTCTGGTTGACCATGTCCCTGCTCCCTGCAGGGGGGTGGGACCAGATGACCTTGAAAGGTCCTTCCCACCCAACCCCTTCCATGATGTGATGACTCTGTGAAACACACCCCCAGGCAGGGATATTTGACATGAGGAGCTACCCAGGACCAGCTCTGGTGGCTGCAGCTCATCTGCAAAGCGGTGACAAGCTGGGAAAAAATGTCAGCTGAGCAAAATAAACTGATTTTCCCTGAATTTTCTGGTGGAAAAGGGAGCAGGGGGTGAGGCCCAAGGTCACAGGCAGGTGATGTGTCAGAGGAGCCATGGCAGGAGCAGCCACCCCTCACTTCTTGTGGCAGGGAGGGACCCTCTGCCTTAGAAAACCCTTTTCAAAGTCTCTTGCATTTCTTCAGAGCCACCCAGCACCTGGCTCAGCTCATCCATTATCCCCTCCAGCTGCTGTGTCAAGGCCCCAGCGTTGAGGGGGGGGTGAATTCATCCCCCGAGCCCAAGCTGAGCCAAAGGGACAACTCGCCCGTCCCTTTTCTTACCCGCCCATTGACCCTCAGCCCAACATCTGCTCTGGTGTCACCCTCTTTTATCACCCCCAGCATCACTCAGGCTTTGAGTGTTCTCTCAGCAACCACGGAGCTATGTGGAGGCAGGAGACCCTCCCACTTTGGTGTGGTGTAATTTGATTTATGCATTAAACCCACGGGGATGGGGACACCCCGGGTAGCGGGGCAGTGTCCCCGCCACTAAAAAATCACCAAAAAACATGAATTAAAGTGTGTTCTCCCTAAAAATCATCTCCCACACACTCACATCCAGAACCTGATGCCCTGTTAACCACATGCTTGGGAATTACTCACACTAATTGTTTCAATTTGTTGCGGTTTTGGGGTTGTTGGGGGTTTTTTTCCCCCCCTACTTTTGGTCACAAATTGCTTTGCACCCCCAGGTCTGCTTAATTAGAAGCAGGCTCGTTACCTATGGATGCCATATGGCTGTGCTGACAGGGTTTGCTGCATTGTGAGCCCTGCAGAGGAGCCCGGAGCAGATGGGAGGGAAGGGGCAGAGGTTTCAGCAGTGAAATCCTTGCTGCCTCTGCGTGGTGACAAGTCAGGGAGTGTGAGCAGGAATACATTAAGGAGCACAAGAGGTGTTTTCAGAGATGCAGCTGCACTTTGCATGCGGGTTTGGGCCCCTTCCCACTGCAAAGAGAAAAAAAAAAGAGGATTTTACATTTCGTTTACAAGGTTCTGCGGCTCCTGAGGGAGCTGGGGAAGAAAAAAAAGTGCTAGAGAAGGAGAGAAAAATGCGACAGTGCAGACAAAAGGTGGGCTGGAAATGGCATTTTGGCTGGCATACAAACGCAGCCCTCGGAGAGCTCCCAGGTAGGGGCATCTCCAGGCTCTGAGAACTCCCTTTGCTGTCGTCTGAGCTGCAGAACAATCTCTGCAGACAAAGTCGGAGGCCAGGAGCCAGGAGATTTCAAAGGGTGTTGAAGGAATGAAGGCTCTGGCTGGACCAACACAGAGCAGGGACTGAGCTGGTCACTGGACTCCCTGAGCCCAGACCCAGGTTCCCAGCGCTGTGAAAGGGTAAGAGAACAAAAGAGAAGCGATTTGGACTTTTCAAGAAGGTTTCAGCCAAAGCTTTGACAACATTTGAGCCATCAAAGGGTAGGGGAGGAAGTTTTTCCACAGCCAAATAAGTGGTTGAAGGACAGAGAGCAAAGAGCTGACACAAACCCAACGGGGTATCTCAGGGGCTGGGCTGGGACCTGCCTGGCCCTAATTACTCTGGGGAGATGGGGTGATCGGTTTTAAGAGGTAATACCTACAAATATAGGAAATAAAGAGAGAATAGCAGCAATGGCTCCACCAAACATCCAGAGAGCTTTCCTACCACGGTTGTCTTAGCCAGGAGGGAAGACTGAGGCCGAGGCAAAGCTCTTACAGCTCCTCTGTAATTCACAATTCAAGGGCTTCCCAAGCTAGTGGTGGCCCTCAGGAGATCTTTCTCCCATCCATTCACCCTCCCAGCCCCATGTAAAGCTCCAGGAGGGATAATCTGTGGTTGTGAAGAGCTGAACCAGGCAGGGATCTCCTCTCTTGCCATTTATTAGCATCGTTTGATGCCCCCTAATGCTCGCAGCGGAGGAGACAGTGTGAGGCTGGTGCAGCTTCTCTCCAGCTCTTCTCTGCCATAGCTCCCCTTAGCTGGACAATCCTCAGCTACACTCTGAAAATCCAAGGTTAAAAAAGCTTAGATGGAGGAATGGAAGGTGAATTCAATGCCAAAAAAGTGCTAATTCAAGGATATGGGGGAAAAAACCACTAAATAATGCGGATTTTTATGGTTATAGGCTGTGAATTTGTTGTTACATATGGGAAGGGCTGTGGTTCATTCTTTGAGGATCAAATTAATGTTCAGCAGCACTCAAATGTGCTAATAATTAATAATAAGAGAGTAACAGCCCCCTCCAAACATCCTGCTGTCCCAGGGTGTGTTTTATCTGCCAGATAAACCCAGGGACCCACAGTCCACAGTGGGGTGTAGTGGGGGGGATCAGCGCCACCAGGGCCAGCTGGTGGTCCATACTAGGGTCATATTTAGCACCTGCATTAACAGTGGGGATGGGGAGGCTGGAGAGATGGGCTGGCAGGGTCCTCATGGGGCACAACCACAGGGAAGGTTGGACCCAAAGCACCGGGAGGGGCTGGGGGCTGCCCAGATGAAGCCCACTGGCACTTGGGGGCCTGGTAGGCACCAAAATGAGGGTGATGGGTACCGGGGTGAGGGTGACGGGTATTGGGGTGAGGGTGATGGGCATGGGGATGAGGGTGACAGGTGAGATGATAAGGGTGATAGGCACCGGGATGAAGGTGACAGGTACTGGGGTGATGGTGACAGGTACTGGGATGAGTGTGATGGGCACTGGGATGAGTGTGATGGGCACCGGGATGAAAGTGACAGGCACTGGGGTGATGGTGACAGGCACCAGGATGAGGGTGACAGGCACTGGAATGAGAGTGATGGGCACCAGGATGAGGGTGATGGGCACTGGGATGAGGATGACAGGCACCGGGATGGGGGTGACAGGTACTGGGGTGATGGTGACAGGCACCAGGATGAGGGTGACAGGCACTGGAATGAGAGTGATGGGCACCAGGATGAGGGTGATGGGCACTGGGATGAGGATGACAGGCACCGGGATGGGGGTGACAGGTACTGGGGTGACGGTGACAGGCACTGGGATGGGGGTAACGGGTGACGCTCCTCCCTCACCCCGGGGCTGTCTGGGGAGCAGTGTGACCAGCCGGGCCCCTCCACAGCCACACAACCCTCGTGGGAAGAGGGTGGAGCCATCCCCAGAGAGTCCCGGGACACCCCCGGGACACGGTAACCGGGAGAACCCCCCGAGCCCCGGCAGAGCCCCTGGGGGGAGCGGGGAAGCCCCCGCTGAGGCGCCCCCGCCACTGCTCCCGCCCCGCCAGCAGGGGGCGCCCTCCGCCCGCGCTGGGCGCATGCGCGGCCTCGCACCGCCTTTATTAGCCCGGGCAAGCTCCTGGTGGCCTCCGCCATGTTCCCGGAGCTGAACGAGCTGCTAGACGCGGCCCCGCAGCGACCGGAGACGGTGAGAGGGAGGGCGGGGAAGGAAGGGAAGGGCCGGGGGAGCGGGGCGGCCATGGCGGGGCCTGCCGGGAGCTGGAGTCCGGGCCGCGCTGGCCGGCGGGAGCCGCGCGGTGCACGCCGGGAAGGGCGCGGCCTCCTGAGGCGGGAACGGGACATGGCGGCGGCCTCCGCCTCTATGGGGGGTCTCCAGCCCCTTCCCTCCGCCCGGGCCTGGCTCCTCACGGCCCCTCGCTCCGGTACCCGCCGCTGTGGAGGCTCCAGGCTCGGTTCTCGCAGCCCTCGGCGCTCGGTGTCCCCGAATAGCGGCAAACCCGGGTGTGAGACCCGCTCCCCAGCGCTCCCCCCGGGCCTGGGGTGGAGTCTGGAGGTTTCTCTCCCCTGGTTTAATTTAATTAAAGAAGAGGAGGCCGCTGAGTGCGTTCAGCTCATCCCCGCAGTTTGTGTGCTAATGAACTGCGTTGTAATTAAACACCCTTGTGCTGTGTGAGAGCCGGGAAGTGCTTCAGGTAAAGAGTAAAATGTTTTAACGTTGTTCCATGGTTTTCCTGGTAGATGGGGAGTGTAGTGGTAGCATGAGGGGTAGTGGTTTTAAACAGAAAGAGGGGAGGTTTAGATTTGATATTAGGAAGGAATTTTTCTCTCTAGGGTGGTGAGACCCTGGCCCAGGTTGCCCAGGGGGATGCTCCATCCCTGGAGGTGTTCAAGGCCAGGCTCGATGGGGCTCTGAGCAACCTGCTCTAGTGGGAGGTGTCCCTGCCATGGCAGGGGGTGGAATGAAATGATCTTTGAGGCCCCTTTCAACCCAAATCATTCTAGGATTCTAAAACCAGAATGGGATTTATCCCCCACCTCCTTAGTGGTGGAGTCCCCATCCCTGGAGGGGTTGCCTCTCTTCATTCCCCTCCTTCCCTTCATTCCCCCAAGAATAGTGCAAGAGAACTAATAGTTGTATTTTCTGAGTGACACCATTGTGCTGTGCCTGCCTCCTCTTACTGCTTTTTCCACCCTTTTTTTGGATGGAGAAGAGGTTTCTCAACCTCAGCCTCTGCTTTGTGTCCCCTGCAGACATGTTCAATATTTGCCATTCCATTATTGCCACTTTACAGCATGTTTTAGGCACTGGGGAGCTAATTCTGATAGATGGCTTCAGAATTGCCCGTGAGGAGGTTGCTTGGTGTTGCAAAAGGCTTGTTGTTTTCTAATAGATTTTGGGGAAAAAAAGAGCAATGCTAAGTTTTTTGTCATTAAAAGCAGCCCCTCTATGATTTGTATTGATTAGAGAAGCATCTTGATTAAGGTTTTACTGGAAACAAATGGCTTGATGAGACTGGTGCAGATAATGAGTGTGCACTGATGAGCAGAATTAATTTCCTGTGTGATCAAAACAAGGTGTGTGCTTTGTGCAGGGAGCTCTGCTCCAGAACATGGGGTTTGGTGGTGTAGGAAGGTTCCTCTGGAGATGATCTGGTCCAACCACCCTGCTCCAGCAGCTCCCCCAGAGCAGGGGGCCAAGGATCGTGTCCAGGCCCCTTTGGAATCTCTCCACAACCTCTCTGGGCAGCCTGGGCCAGGCTCCAACACCCTCACCCCAGACAACTTTCTCCTCCTGCTCAGGTGGAACCTCCTGGGTTCCAGTTGGTGCCCGGTGCCGTGGTTGGGTGGCAGTTCTTTCTCTCAGACCCCCAGTTTCCCCTTGCCTGAGCAGATTGCTCCTGGTTCCCTTGTGCCAAGATGTTTGTGCCCTCATCTTTAAGTTATTTTACTTCTTCTCTTCCAGGGTAAGTTCACACTGCTGCGAGCCACCAGAACAGATGGCAGCTTCCTGGTGCACCATTTCCTCTCCTTCTACCTCAGAGGTATGTCAGGAACAGAACTCTCCAAGGCAAGGGTTTGCTCTTGGGGGTTCCTCCAGCATAAAGGGTTTTTTTTTCCAGTCCAGGGTTGTGAAGGGCTGTGCCAGGCTGGGCAGGGCAGTGGTGGAGTCCCCAGCCCTGGAGGGGTTTCCAAGGTGTGGAGATGTGGTGCTGAGGGCCAGGGGTTAGTGGTGCCCTGGCAGGGATGGGGAATGGTTGGACTTGATGATCTTCCAACCCAAATGATTCTACGTGATCAAAGTCTGGTTTCTCTGAGCATGAGACACCCTCAGATGAGCACAAATCTTTGGGGTCAGGATCTGTGGATCCCAGTCCTGACTTGTTCTATATCCTTGGTACAGCCCCTGATGTCTGTGCCCCTGTTTCATCATCAGAGCAGTGGAGGTTGTAAATCATGTGGACATCTGACTGAGGTGTGGGCTGTGGTTCCTTCAGTGCCTGGGTGGTTTATAACCTAATTAAATATATCAGAAACAAGCAAACAAAGGGCCTGGCCAGGTGCCCAATTGTGTTTCTGCTGGCAGAGTAACCTGTGAGTAACCTCCAAGCCCCTGGAATCAGACTTAAACCTGTTTTAATTAATGGAACAAAGGGGAACTGCAGGAGAGCAGGTTATTAATGGTGTGAAGGGTTGTCTGGGGCACCCTCATGTTGTCTATGTACCAGAACCTTTAGGAGCTCCTGAGGGGTCAGTGAAGGCTCAACTGGGGTCACTGACTGTTGTATTCATACCCAAACCACAAGGCCAGGTTGTCACAGGCCAGGCTTTCAAAAAATCCCATTTTAGTGAGGTGTCTTTCTCCAAATCCCTCATTCTGGGTGTTTTCCCAGTCCAGGTCTCTTGCCCCATGAGACCCAAACTGGGGATTTTTGGCCTGTCGGTGGTTTTGGTGGTTTGTGCCCCAGTCAGTTGGTGGCCTCCTTGCAGTGACACCAACAAACAGTGCCAGGAGGATGGCAGGAGATGGAAAAGGGGCCTCCTGCTTTTTTTGTGTCACCTCCTTGTTCTTTCCCTCTCTTTTTAAACTGATTTAACGTTTTCCCTAATGTGGAAATCCTACAGAAAGGTGGAAATCCAAAGCCAGGCCGCAGGACCTGCCTCACTTCAGGGCCTCTCCAGACAGATTTGGCTGCTGTGGTTGATCTACTGTGATTTGTGTGCTCTGATAATGGCAGCTTGCAAGATAAAAATGCTAAAGTGTCTTTGTCTTCTCACCCAGCTGGCTGCAAGGTTTGCTTCGTGGCCCTGCTCCAGTCCTTCAGTCACTACAGCATCGTGGCACAGAAGCTGGTAAGTGTCTTCTCCTAATGATTCCAGGTCGTGGTGGCTTCTCTGGGGTGGAAGGGAATAAGAAGGGGGAAGAGGAGTCCCATGTGAGCAGGTGCTTCCAGATCTTGATGGGAGGTTCAGGATGGGTGCTCCTGTGGTGGGGGATGGAGAGAACTCTCTGGAGAAAAGAATCAGAGAATTGTTGTGGTTGGAAGAGATCTTTAAGGTCATGGAGTCCCCACGTGTGCCCTAGACCCTGGGGATGTGGTACAGGACAAAAACCTGGTTATGAGGCTCAGTGCAAGGCCCCCACTGGGCTCTGCCCTGGGAGCTGAGTGGCTGCTTCACTTCTTGGTGCTTAGAAATGTTTTCTGGAGACCAGCATTCCCCAGACTGGTAGCTGCAGTTCCATCAGTGCTCTGGGGTGGAAAGAGCCCTGGTGTCTGTGTCCCCAGGGCCTCTCTGTGGGCCTGCAGGCCATGCTGGCAGTGCAGCACCAGAGCTCCTGAGGTGATGGAGTCCTCTGTGATGAGGTGCTTTGGGCTGAGTCACCTCTGGGTTCTGCAGGACTCCTGTGTGCCTCTTTGGGCCTCTTTGAGGAGCCTCAAGTGCATGTTCTTCCAGGTTTCCTTGTGGTGGTGGGTCAGGCAGGGATTATGTGTACCCTGACATGAGGAAACAAAGCAGGGATGGTGATTCCCTGTGTCAGCACATCACTGAGCTCTGCTGCAAACTGCATCCCTCAGCTTTTTGTGCAGTGCTCAGCTGTGGGATGCTCTGGTGGGGAAGTCCAGGTGGACTTCCAAGGCCACTGCTCCTCCCTCCCCTGGTGCTGCTGGGAATCCTGGGCACCATCCTGGGCACCATCCTGGGCTCCCTGCTCTGGGGGAGCTGCTGGAGCAGGGGGGTTGCACCAGATCATCTCCAGAGGCCCCTTCCCACCACGCTGGGGTTCTGAGTGAGCAAAGAAAGCATTTCTAGGTAGAGCTTTCACTCAGAGCAGACACTCAAGGTGCAATTCCCCTGCAGAGCAAACCAGCCCCTGCAGCACCCAATAGTCCTGCCCTTCATGTGGCAGAGGGGAGGAAATCTTGGGGGAGACTTCGGCCAGTATAGGTGGGAGCTTCAGCCCTGCACTGTGGGATCCTTGCCTGCTCTAAGATCAGAATCATGTTTGCTGGTGTGTTTCCCAACGTGGTGAAATTCCCCAGAGCTCAGCTTGTGCTTTTAATAGGTGCTGTTGTCACCTCCCTGGTGGGAGAGGCTGAGGAGGAGAGGAGAGGAGGATTAGCTGGAGCACGCGTGCGATGCAAATCGGAGTCATTTGCTGCCTGGTGCTTCCACAAAAAGGTTCCTGACTTGGAGGGAGGTGATAAGAACAAGACATCTTGCCCAGGGGAGCTCAGAGGAGTGACTCTGTTTGCCCACAGCCATGAGCTGTCCCTGCCTGCTGCTCTCAGCTCTGAGTCAGTCGTGGTTAGAACTTCACAAGGTGCCCCTGTGGTCGGGTGTTGTGAATTCCTCCTGAGCTCTGAGGAGCTGGAGGTTGTAATGTGGGTTATTTATATCTCCCTGAGTTTCCATGAGGGCTTGTCTTTGTTTAGGCCAAGGAGGATTAAAACAAAGCTCAGTCGGGGTGGGTTTGGGCAGCTTAGTTTCACTCTTAGGCTTACTTAAAGCTCTGCTGCTGTAGGTCTCTACTGGGGAGCAGCTGGGATGTGATTTCTGTGGCTGGAGCAAACCCTCATTTCAGGTGGGAGTCCCCAGCCCTGGAGGGGTTCAAAACCCATGGAGAAGTGGCACCTCAGAACATGGTCTAGTGCTCAGGGAGATGTTGGACTTGATGATCCTAGAGCTCTTTTCCAACCTTAATGATTCTATATTTGGTTTCTTTTAAAGGAAAAATATATTTTTACTCATAGAACCATTCTGATGGGAAGAGACCTTCAAGATCACCAAGTCCAACCATTAACCCACCTCTTCCAGGCCACTCTGTGGTCTCCCCCTCACCTGCTCCCCTGTCCCAGCACTGAGGGCAGTGACCAGAGGACCTCACCTGGTCACCTCAGCTGTCCCCTGTGGGTACTTGTCCTAGAGAAGAGTCCTTGACCTGCCTGGTGGCTGCACTTTGTACCTCACCTGTGGCTGCTGCTGGAGCTGGTCCCACACACCCCATTACTCCTGCAAATATTTTGCTTTCCCTCCTGCAATGGCCAGCAGCAGTTCTGGTTTGGAGGGACATCACTGCTGGGCTGAGAGCAGTTGTGCTGGGGTGAGGAGCTCCCAGCTCCAGTCACCCCAAGCTGCTGGTGAAGCATTTCTGAGCTTGATCAATAAATGGCAGATCTCCAGAGATAATCCTGTGTGCTCTCAGTGATAGTGGAGTGTGGTGCTGGGAGATAATGGGAGCTTTCATTTCAACACTGGGGCTGAGCTGCATGAGCCAGCAATGGGCCCTCAGGGCCAAGAAGGGCAATGGTCTCCTGGGGTGCATGGAGGAGAGTGTGGGCAGCAGGTCAAGGGAGGTTCTCCTCCCCCTCTGACAAGGGGCACCGGGCACCAACTGGAGCCCAGGAGGTTCCCTCTGAGCAGGAGGAGAAAGTTGTTTGGGGTGAGGGTGTTGGAGCCTGGCCCAGGCTGCCCAGAGAGGTTGTGGAGTCTCCTGCTCTGGAGGGATCCCAAAGGGGCCTGGACACCATCCTGAGCTCTGGGGGAGCTGCTGGAGCAGGAGGGTTGGACCAGAGCATCTCCAGAGGTTCCTTCCAGCAGCCTCAGCTCCTCCAGGGGTCCCCTGGCCAGGATGGAGGAGGTTGCCTCCAACGTGGTGTTTCCTGCTGGCCGTAGGCAGCGTTCTCTGGCAGCTGCCCTGGTGAATGAATCTCTCCCCCTCAGCTGGGAGGGAAAGCCCTGGAAATCTCCTCCTCTCATTAGCACCCAGCGTGTGGCAACTGATAAGCCCTGCTGGAGCTGAGGGTTAATCTTCCTCTTCCTTATCTCCTCAGACCTTCTCTCTAGAGACCCTCCTGTGGAAATGCTGCCTCGAAAACCCCCTGTAGGGATTGTCTCATCCCTCAGATGCTTAAGATGCAGCTTCACAATCTTTTTTTTTAATAAAAAAAGAGGGTTTGAGGTTTTGGTGCTTACATCTTCACCTCAGAGGAACAGGAAGGATGAGCTGGTGAGCCCTGGGGTTAGAAATGAGGAGGCAGAAGGGGACACGTGGCTCTGCTGCATCTCCCTCATGTGTCAGCAAAGAGCTGGGTGGCTCTCAGGGGTGTCCTGAGGGCTGGGAAACACCTGGAAAACCTCCAGGGTCTTTTCCAAGGAAGGTGTTGGGGTGGTGCCAAGCTCTGCTGAGGTCCTGGGGGAAGAGCTGCTGTGAGCCTTCCCCTTGCTGGGCACCTCAAGCTCCATGCCCAGGTCTCCTGCAGCTCCCAGCTTAGCAAATAAGCAAAAAATCTGGATTTTCTGTGATGCTTTAAAAGCTCCTGGTCAAAAGCTCCAGTGCTGCTGCTGTGTGGCCTCTTCCAGTGATCAGGCAGAAGCTAGGCCTGGCTTAAGGTAAAGGCTCCTGCCCTAGACTTACCTCTGTTCCTGACCACTGCTGCTCAGCCACCCTCTTTGGAGGGTTCCCAATCTCCCAGCATCCCCAAAAGGGTGTTTTCTCTTGGGGAATATGGGAGCTGCTCTCTCAGGATCCTTGTCCCTGTCAGGCACTGCTGCATTGAGCTCAACCTCCCTGTGCTCTCCAAACCATCTGCCCTCTTCACCCACGTGCTGCCTTGCCCGACAACCCCGTTTCCAGGTTTGAGACACTGGGGATCTTGGCATTAGTGCTCCTCAGTTCCATTTTAAGGCATCCCAGGCCCCTTGTGAAGTGTGGGAAGCAGCCCACACTGGAGAGCCCACAGATGTGCACATCCTGCTGCTGGGGCACACGTGGTTTGGGGATGGTGTGTGAGATCTTTGTGTGATCATGGCAGCAGCAGGTACTGGGTTTTCTCCTGAGAGGTGGGCTGATAAGCTATAAAATAGTTGGCAAAAGCAGCATTTGCTGATGGAAGTGAGGATGAGGAAGGAGCTCAAGAACTAGATCCCCAGTTGGGGTCTCCTGCATGGCTGCAGCTCTGCCAGGGCTTTCTCTGCTGGGGCTGGATGTGCCCAACATGTGGCCCTTGAGGTCACCCTCATCATCAAGCAGGGCTGGGAGCTGGAGATCTCAGCTGGAGTTGTGGCCCCAGGTAGTTTGTGAGGATCCCTCCCCCTTCTCCAAAGGGGAGTCAGGGCTGAAGCTGCTTCCCAAGCTCTCTCCTGGGTGTTGTGCAAGTGCCAGGCTGCCCAGCCCATGGTGTTCTCCAGATCCTGGCCCTGCCTGGCTCAGGGGTGTGGGTTGTGATGTGATGAGGAGTCATTGCCACAGGAATGATGTGGAGATAAGGGGAACAAAAGGCTTCTGCCACCTAAGAAGGGAGGGTGAAGAAATAGCTCACAGAGGTCTCGGGGGCAGCCTGTGGAAGCCTGTGCCAGTCCTCTCCCTGCTGCTGAGGAAGAACCTGGTTTTCTCCCATAAAATGAAGTTGTCCTCCCAAGAGCAGCTCCAGGAGGTTTAAACCCCCAAATCACAGTGGGGATTTTTATCTGCTGGCAAAAGAAGAGAGAGAATGAGTTCAGCAGTGTAACAGAACAAGCCTGGTTCACATGGCACCAAGCTGGGGGGGTGTGGATCTGCTGGAGGGTCAGAGGCTCTCCAGAGGGGTCTGCCCAGGCTGGATCCATGGGCTGAGGACAATGGGATGAGGGTCAACCAGGCTAAGGGCTGGGTCCTGCCCGTGAGTCACAGCAACCCTCTGAAGGACTCCTCTGGAGCATTGACTTTTTTAGCCCATTTAGCTGAGAGTTGATAAAAATCCTCTGTCAGTGTGCTTGGTTCTGTTTGCCCCATCCCTCCAAAGCTGTGTTCTCTGCACCATGATGTTCTCCTCCCTCAGGGAGTCAATCTGACAGCGGCCAAGGAACGGGGACAGCTCGTCTTCTTGGAAGGCCTCAAGTCCTGCCTTGACCTCGTGTTTGGAGAGAAGGAGGAGCAGCCAGGGCAGCCCAGTCCTCTTCAGTTTCTGAGGTGAGCCTGAGTGGTGGGTGTTCTAGGGCTTGGTGGGGCCACAGCACTTCCTCCCTGAAGCCACCACCAAGAGCTGCAGTGAGGTCCATGGCCAAGACCCAGCTCCCTCTGGGCTTCCCAAGGCCTCAATAGGTGGTCACCTGAGTGCATGAAGATGTGCACGTTGCTCTGCTTGCCCCCCACTGCTCACAGGGGGATTCCACCCCCCTTCCCCGGCATTTTGGGACAATTCCTGTCCCCATCTTCATTGCCGAGCATGTTAGAGGTCTGGAGAAAATTAATGTCAGTGCTCAATGGGTTTGTGTCAAATCAAACTCTATCCCAGAAGTTTTACTCCCTTTTTTTATAATTCTGAGGTTTCATCTCATCCAAGAGGAACGTGCTGCTTTAACCAGGCTTTTGATTTTCTTCCCACCTCTTCTCTTCCAGTGAGGGCACTTCTGACCTCAAAGCCTTGTTTGACTTCGTCCGGACGTCCCTGGCTCCTGGTGGCAGCGACTCCTGGAAGGTCCCTGTGCTGCTGGTGGATGACCTGAGTGTCCTACTCAGCCTGGGGGCCACTCCAGTGGCTGTGCTGGACTTCATCCACTACTGCAGAGTCATGGTGTGCTCCCAGCTGCAGGTACTGCTGCCTCTGCCTCTAACGGGGACAGGAGAGCTCTGAGGCACAGCCTCAGGCTGCCCCAGGGGAGGTTGAGGTTGGAGCTGAGGAACAAGTTGTTGGTGGGCAGGGTTGTGAAGGGCTGTGTCAGGCTGGATGGTTGGACTTGATGACCTTAAGGGTCTTTTCCAACCACAAGAATTCTGGTGAGGTTTTGGAAGGCTCTGACATATATATTTTGTTACATTACCTGCTGTTTATTTTCTCAGTGGACTTCAGCTCAGGTCTGAAGTATCTTGGTCACCAGAGCATCTGTGCAAGCTCTTGTTGACATCCTGAATGGACCAGGATTTGGCCGGGGCTTCACAGCTGCCTGGTGCTCTCCTTCCAGGGCAACATCGTGGTGCTGGCTCACAGTGATGAGGATTCAGAAGATGAGGAGAACGAGCTGGTGGTGACTTCCCTGTGTCATCACAGCGACCTGGTCCTCTGGGTGGAGGGGCTGGCGACCGGCTTCTGCAAGGACATCCATGGGCAGGTAATGGCAAAGGAGAGCCTGGTGAGGGGGCACCTGTGACTGTCACACAGAGCATGGCCTGCAGGCCTTGGGTGGGTGGGATGGGCTCCATCTGCCCTGCAGGAGATGGCCCAGGAGCAGCCTGGTCTGCAGCATTTCTAAGGGCTCTTCTCAGGGGCTACCACCAAGGGTAGCTTCAGGTGGCCACGATGGTTTCTTATCAGTGATCCCCCTTCCCTCCATGCCTGCAAGAGTTGGAGAGGGTGAGGATGTCATGCCTGAGGCAACCAAAGGTCTGATGTTCCTGTTCCTTCCCCTTGGCAGATTAAGATAATCAAGAGGCTGTCCCTGGAGCTGACGGGGGAGCAGGACCACGTCCAGATCTACCAGTATAAGATCCAGGACAAGAGCGTCACCTTCTTCGCTCGAGGCCTCTCCGCTGCCCTCCTGTGATCTGCTGGGTGAGCATGGCTGGGACCTCCACACTGGACCTGTCCCCACACCAGCCTGGCTGCTCCCCCAGTGGCCAACTGGCCAGGGAGGGAAGCTCAGTTGCGTGCCAACGAGGGCATCAGCCAGGCCAGGGCTTGCTGCATCCCTCCGTCCTCCCACCGTGTTCCCAGGCCAAGGAGAAGACACGAGGGGCAGGAATGGCCCTTGGAGCATGTCCATGCAGGCCGGGGCTGCCAGGAGGGCTGGGTGTGCCTCACCTGCTCCCTGGGTTCTGGAGGCATCACCCCACCCTCCTGCTGGGGTTTCAGGAGATGACACAGAGCGGGTGGAGCCAGGGTCGTGTTGCAATTCCTGCCTTTCTCCCAGCTCTGCTCTGGGAGGGATCTGCTCAGTTCATGGTGTCGTTCAAATTAAAACAATCTTGATGTTGAACCTTTGCTTTATTTTCTCTGTGCAGGAACAGAGGTTGGTCAGATCTTAGGGACAGTTTCTTGCTGGGCAGGGCAGTAGTGGAGTCCCCAGCCCTGGAGGGGTTTCCAAGGTGTGGAGATGTGGTGCTCAGGGACAGGGGTTAGTCGTGCCCTGGCAGGGATGGGGGGACTTGATGATCTTGAAGGTCTCTGATTCCATGATCTAGGGTCCTTCTGAGGGAGCTTCTCTTTCCTGTGCTGCTCCTGGTGAGGGCTTGGTCAGGGAGCACCTGGGAGATGCCTCCTGGAGCAAGGGAGGTGAAACCTGTGGTGGCTCCTGGTTCACGGTGAGGACTAAGCCCAGTGGTTTCCTCCATCCCTGCCCAACGTCCCGAGGTGCCCTCAGGACATGAATATTGAGCTGCCAATCTGGCAGCTGCTGAGCCAAGGCCACTCGGTGTGGCCCTGACCAAAGTGAGACCTTGCTCTGGAGCTGACGCTGCAGGAAGGCAGCAGAGATGAGGAGGGATGGGGCTGGTGGCAGAACAGGGTGGCCTTGGGCAGGGTCAGCCAACATCTGCGTGCTCAGGGCCACCACTACCCACAGCTCTTTGTTCTCCAGCCACAGGCTTGTGCAACACCACAGCCCAGCTGCTGAAGCAGGTGGGACTTGGCCCCAGGTCTTTGGTCTCGGTTCTCCCGTCCTTGATGGGAGCAACCTGAGGCCTTGGCCAGAGGACAAGCAGGGAAAGGCCCATCAGCGCTGGGGGTGGTGGGACGAGGGTGCAGGGCTCTGGGAGAGGGTTGAATGTGGTGGTGTCAGGCAGGACTGGAGACTTGGAAGGTGTCAGAGCCTGATGGCTGCAAGAAAACCCCCTGAAGAGGCTGGTTTTGGGGGGGTGCTCCACAGGAGATGACCCAGCTGGGGGCTGCTTGTCCCCTGTCCTGTTTCTGCCCCTTCCCTTGGTTTCCCAACCATGACCTGTCTCCTCGGGCCCCTCTTTGTTCTGATCCTCTCTGGGGATTTTGGGAGGGATACCGGGAGCTGTGCTGGGGGGTGACCACCACACTGAGGGACCCGAGCCACGTGCCTCCGTGTCCGGGGCTCCCGGTGGCTCCCCTGTTCCTGTGTCACCTCCCCACACACCGAGTATCAGCTCCTCCCTCCAGGACCAGTCACCCCCCCAACCCCGCCATTCCCTGGTGCACGCTCGGGG
>VYZX01018084.1:507815-542113 GCA_013401335.1 Brachypteracias leptosomus
CCCTCCCTCTCCGTTCCCCCCCGCCCCCCGTTCCCCCCCTCCCTCCATCCCCGCTCCGCGTGTTCCCGCCGCCACCGACCCGCTTCCGCCCCCCCTCACGTGACCAGTGACGCGCTCGCTCCGCCGCGGGGGCGTGGCCTATGGCGAAAGGGGCGTGTATATGCAAATGAGATTATATTGCTGTTGCATGATGGGGCGTGGTCATCCAATGGGGGCGTGGCCGGCGTCCGGCGTTGCGCGCGCGCGTGGGGCCCGGCGGCGGCGGCAACGGGGGGAGGGCGCGCGCAGCCCCCATCGCCTTTAACGGCCGTTTAACGGTCACTCACCCCCCGCCTTTTCCTGAGGGGGCCGCGGCCTTTAGGCCTCTCCTCGGTGGGAAACCTGAAGGGGACCCCCCCCTTCACCATCCCCTCTGTGATTGAGGGGCCTCCCTACCCCTTGTGGGGTTTTTTGGGGGGGATAAAGGCGGATTTGGGGTGTGGAGAGGCCTGTGGGATCCTCTCCCCCCTCCCCTCACGGTCTGTGGGGGTTCAGGTGCCGGCTGGCTCTGGGGCTTTGTGGGTGGGGGGTGGTTTCTTTGGGGGTTGTGCAGCTTGGGCTTTATTTTATGGATGCATCTTCTAATAATTAGCGAGAGCGTGGGCGTGGAGGTTAATTTTCCTGTTTGCGGGGCGTGAGGTGCCGTGTTCGCTGAGGTCTGCAGCGGGGGGGACCCGCTGGGCGGTTGAGGATGCAGGAGCAAGTGGTGGTTGAGGGGTGGCTGGGGTCGGGCAGAGGGTCTGCTGAGGGCCCGGAGTGTCTGCAGGAGGACTGGGAGGGAATTGGGATTAAAATAGAGTGTTTGCTGCTTAAAACTAGGAGTTGTCACCCTGTGCTGAGGAGAGATGGGAAGAAATGGGTCTGAGAGGGGTATGGAAAGTTTTGGTGGGTCAGAGATGATGGGAGGCACCTGAACCAGTAAAGAGGGTGAGATGAAGAGTTAAATCAGCTCTGCTGCAGAATCAGAACAGCCTTTGTAGAAAAGTAGTAAAAAAATACTGAGTCTGTAAAGGGAATGACTGAAACGAGGAGTAAAATGCTCACTAGGTTTGCTGGGAATGTTGGTGGGGAGCTGCTGGTCACTTCAGTTTGGTTTTGTGGGGACTCTGCTCTGTGTGGTGCAGGTATCCTTCATCCCTGCTAATCACCTTCATCTTTTAGGTTTACTTAATATTTAGGAACCAACTTCACTATGTGAGAGCCCGAATGAACATTTAGGTTGTTTTCTACTGACCCGTTTGAATCCCGGAGTGGTGTGGTTGTGGTTTTGTGTTCGGGAGAACCCTGAGGAAAGCTCTCCTGCCTCAATGCCAGGATTCCCTGGGTGCAACCTCTGCTCATTTTTCAGGGCTGCTGAAAGACAAATGATGTTCCCTTTCACAAGAGGGGCAAAGATGAGGCATGAGCTCACTCTTTGTGCAGCCTCACACAGTTACGGCCGCGTCCTGGTGTGATAAATTTAGGATTACATGAGCTGTTGTGTAATGCAGAGAGGAGATTAGCTGGCTTGAGTTCAGAAGAAAGGAAAACACTCTGGGATTTTCACTCTGTGAGCAGTGCTGTTCACCAGTGTCCATCCACAGAGCAGTTCTGCTCCCTGCTTTTGGTGACAAAGCTTAACTCTGCACAGTGCTGTTTATTTTACCAAGCAGGGCTCAAACAGAACATCACTAAAGAGCAATGAGGAGTCAGGTTTTGTCTCAGGAGTGTTAAAACAGTGTTTTAAGTGTCAAAATCCCAGTGATGGATGAGTTTGTCAAGCTCTCTGAAGGCAGCTGTTGAGTTACTCGGTGCTATTTTCATTCAGTGGGTTGCTAGGCCTGCCTGTTGTCAGAGTTCATGGAGTTATGCAGAGAAAAGTCTCTTTTTTTTTCCCCCCTCTCTGATGAACAAAGACTTTAAAAAATAGAACAGGTCCAGCTTGATGAACAGAAATAGTTTTCCCTGCCTGTAGCAGAATGTAGTAGGTCAGGAGTGGAAGGGGAGTAGCAGCAGTAGAGTGAATTCAGCAGGTCCTGTGACCTGGGATTCCTCCTCTCTGTTCTCTCTGTGTCACTCTGGTGGGGCTGACAGTCCTGCTGTGGCTGTCTGTCTGTCCAGGGACCTGCAGCAGCTTTTCTCTCCCTTTTTACATGTTGTGGCAACGTGGAGCCCTGGAGATGGGGAGTGTGGGAAGCTCCTCTCTGCCAGGAGCAGGACCTGGCCCTCAAAACTCAGTCTTGAGTCTGAAACGAGACTGGAGGTAGATGTAGGCTGAGCTTTACAAGTGATATCTTGTGCTATCATTCCTTCAAAGCTTGTACAGGGTGAGAAGGAAAGGTCTGAAGGAATGCTAGGCAGCTCTGTGCTCATGCAGCCTCCTGTTTCAACACCTGCCAGCTACTCTCACCACCAAAATACCAAAAGAAAGGTGGAGGAGCAGGGGTTTAAAGGTGGTTGTCTTCAGGTGAAATGGTTTAATTTGTGTCCTCGGGTAAAGACACAGCCCTGGTGCTTCAGAACATCCGCTGTCCTTCTTGCCTGACTGGGTTCCCTTGGGAAAAAAATCACATTCTCAGGCTCCTGCCAGTGACAGAGTGAGTTCAGGCTGAGTTTCAGCTGTGGGGTGGTGAATGAGAGGAGGAGGGTGGCATTTCTTTGGTCAAAACTGAATTAATCTTGTATGGAGCATTGTGATAAAGATGCCATGGGAATAATAGTTGGTTTGTTTCCTTGAGACAATGTCCGAGTCAGACTTTGGGTCTCGTTGTCCAACAGAGGAGTTTGGGGATTGTTTCACTGCTGGGAAGAAAGAGCTTAGTGATGTGCCAACCCCATGGTTCTAATTGGTGATTATTAGAAAGAAAAATATTTAGTTGTGTGTGATGCTGGAGATGACAGAAACTCCCTGCTTGGAAGCTGGGAGTCCTGGGAGCCTCCTTCTCCAGGCTTGCCAAACGTTTCTGCTGTAACCTGGAACCTGCTGAAAATCAATCCCATGGAGGTGAGTCACCTTACAGACACTCACCTTCCCTCTGCTTCCCAGGCTGCTGTTTGAGCCTCAGAGATCTTGAATGCAGAGTTCTTTTTTATGATGCAAACCGGTTTGGTGGTTTTCTGTTGGAGGGAGTGAGGCAGGGAAATGCACACCGAGGTTTCCACCTTGGATTTTTTCTGTTTCATGGCCTAAGCAGTCAGGGTTGGTGTTGTCTCCCTTATTTCTGTCACCGTTGGCATCCTACCTGTGAGAGGCTCCCTGTTAATTATCTAATTATCTACTATCTGAGGTGGACACAGCCAGAACTTGCAGCACTCAAGGGTTCTCTCACTGGAGTGCTCGGGAGCTGTCAGAGGCTCTGTGTGCAACAGGAAGCTCATTGCACCAGAGAACCAGAGGTACACTTCTTGTTTTTCTGCCAAACCCAGAAGTTTCAGAAGCTCTGGTGTTCCCAGCTCTCAGGAGATACCCAACCAGGACTACACAACCCAGGTCCTCCTCCTGACCTGGGAACATTATTGGTTTGGGTGTTTCCACAGTCTGTTTTTCAGGAAAATGATGGTGCTTGGTGCATAAACTTAATTGGATCCCACTCTAATTGTAGTTAGTCAGGAAACTTCTCCTGGTGGTAGCTGCACTTTGTTAGAGTGTGGTTGCATGTGGCAGGGTGGCTACTCAAAAGCTAATTCTGAGGGGTTTTGGGGGGCTGTGAGGGGTACTTTTTAAAAGTGCTACTGGCCAATTTAACTTTCCCTACCCCGTTGGATGGAGTAGGGATGTTAAGTGTTTATTGTGGCACGAGCTCTTAACAGAATTGCAGTCAAAGGTGCTATTCAGGTACTCAGGTGAGACCATTTCTGTGAGAAATAGAACCAAAACCATACAGCCAGACCCTGTTGGCCTGAATTAAATAGGTTTTGTTGGTTTAATACAGATCTTTAACCTCTCATTCTGATTCCTGTCCCAGATGGGAGTTTGGAACCAGGAAGTGTATCTTTGCAGGGAGAGGAGCCTCGGCTCTAGATAAAGAATCAGGAAAAATTGTGTTCATTTAGGTACTCATTTGATGAGATAAACGAGTAATTGCAGGGGCAGAACTGCTGAGAAAAGAGTGAATCTCCAAGGGGTGTGTTGTGATGATAAATGGCTGCTGTGGGTGCTTCTCAGTGAACTTGGTCTCCAAAAAGCAGGTGGAAATCATTATTAAAGTACTAATTGCAAGTGCTGTTTTCATCACTCTGCAGGTGTGGGTCAGCCAAAACCAAACCCTGCTTTTCACCTGAAGAGCAGCAAGAAGCATGGAGGTAGAAATCAAACCTATGAGAGGGATCAAGGGATACAAAAATTATCCTGGGAATGTCTACAGAGTAAGAAGAGGGTGGAGGAAGGAGCAGAGAGGAAAATTTAGGGTCCAGCATCACTGAAATCAAAGTGTTCAGTATCTCTTGACTTTTCCTGAGGACCAGAGTCAGCTGGTGAGCAGCTAATGCTGGTGGCAGCCCATTAAAAAGAAAGAGCAGGTTTGCAAGCAGTCACTTCAGGGAGATATTTTGGTCTGTGGACTGAAAGTACCGGCTGAAAAAAGGCCTTAAAAGCTTTAGTGGGTGTCTTTGGAGAAGTGGAAAGTGGGTGATGTTTTGAAAGACTGGAGAGGAACGAGCAGCTGGTGTGGGTGCAGGAGTGGGAAGAGGAGAATGGGGAGTAGTAGTCATCTTAACTCCTGCAGCAAGGAGTGAGGTGGTTTGTGAGCCCCTGAGGGGTGATGGGGAGCTCATAACAGCCTGTGCCAGTTTGCTGTGGTACCTCCCTGGCAAAGCAAACTCTCCTTTCTACAATAAGGTGTCAGGTCAACAGAAGCTGCAGTAAGGTTTCGATTTTGCCCTAATGAGATTCTCAAGTAGGTGAGATTTAAAAAGGAAAAAAAATGTGTTAGAAGGTGCTGCTGTGTGATGGGTACAAAAGGAACATCCTCAGAGTACCAGTAAAGCTGTAGGAGAGGGTCACTGGAGGGCTGTGGGTTTTTATTTGTGCTGTAAGTGGTAGAACAGACTGTGCATATGAAAGTTGTACATGACATAAGCAGGGAAGGATGGCAAATATAACAGGCTTAAAAGCTGCCTGAAGAACTGGCTACAGGTCAGGGAGGATGGTGGTGAGGGTTTGGATTCAGGCAGAAATAACCGTTCATTAGGTACAGACCATAATCAAGGGAACCCATCACCCTCACTGGCAACCAGGGAGCAAAAGGAGGGGTGGCAAAGGTGCTGTTGGGGTGTATAAGCTGGAAAATGACCTGGGTTTGGTACCACGCTGGAAAGTGTCATGGACCAAGTGGAAGGAGACGATGATCTGGGTGAGGTGCTTGAATTAGAGCCCTCAGAGTCCCTCCTGTGAGCTGTGATTACTGGGGAGGTTTGTCCTGAGCTGTGGGTCCCTGCCCAAGGCTGGCTGAGCTGGGAGAGAAGGTTGTGTCCTCCACTGCAGAGTGGTGTCTGGCCTTGTGGTTATTATCTGCAGTGTTTATCTTGATCCTTTTTCAGTTTGTGCCCTTTAGTGGGGTGTGAGGGCTGCTCTGGGGAGGTTTGGGCTCTATTTGTGGTCCATAAGAGATGTAGGATTTAGAAACTGGCTCAGAAAGAGCCAAGTGGGTGACATTGTGCTCAGGAGAAAGTGGGCACAGCAACTTGGTTTGACAGTGATGGAGCTTGATGAAGAGCTATGAGGAAATCAACACCCAGTTAACACTTGGAGTCTGTGTTATTGGTATGGACATGGGTTTCCTCCATAGTTCTGAGATTTTAAAATAGGAGTTCAGGTTTCCTGCTCGGTGCATTCATAGAGACCAAGATCAGAGGTGCTCTGTGTTGGCTGCTCTTTGCATCATGGAATTAATTTCTGCAACCAGGAACTTCCTGAGAGTGAGAAGTTGATGAAATTCCCCCATGTCTGTGCCTGGCTGTGGAGCTGGGACCTTGCAGAGTCCAGCACATCCTCCTCGAGCTGAGCAGTGGCTTGGTGGTGGAGCTCTGAGATGTAACCACGTGTGGCTGTTGCATCAGGCTTTTGGTATTGCAGGAGGAAGTGATTCCCCAGCCATTCATCATAAAGCAGCTCCAGCAGTGAACAACCCCCAGCAGATTATCCCCAAAGCAGTCCCGTGAGGTGCATTGTGTGAGGATGGATGGCTGCTGGTCAGTAGGATAGAGTCTGGTTTCCATGGGTGGACAGGCTGAGAGCAGCTGAACAAGGCAGACACGTTGGAGAAGTGGCTTGTGACCAACCAGAGCCATGTCTTGGCCTTGCCCTGCATTGTCCCACATGCTCACTCCTCCAAAAATGTGTCTGCTGCTTTTTTAACCCCTGTGACATAGACAATGTCCTGGGGGAAAGATTTCCACAGCTTAACTGTGTGTTTATTTTGAGCTGCCTCTTCATAGCTCTGCTGGATGCTGAATTATTCCTGCAGGGGCAGCCCTGCCCTGGTGCAGGTCTGCAGAGGAGTCCATGTGTCCATGGACTGATTGGTCCTTTTCCTGAGTGAAAAGTCTGCCCACACTTATTTGGTTTATAGAATTGCTCCATATCTGTGATAATCCCTGTGGGACTTCTCTGCACCTCTTGATTCCCCTGTGTGGAGGTGAGGAGGAGGAGGGAATGACCAGAACTCCTCAGTCATTGCCACCATGAATAACTACTGGAAGTGTTGCTTATCATCACACCTTTTTTCCAGGGAAATGGTGAATATATCCAACAGCACCATTCCCTGGGGGACTCTCCCTCCATTTAGAGAATCAGACATTTCTTATGATCCTTTTTAACCTCTCTTATGATCAAGCTCTGTCCTTATGTCCCCCTTTATCACACAGTTTTTTAGAATCCCCCATATAAGGACTTCTTTTGCTGTTTCCTACCCATTTCTTTAAAATATCTGCCTCCGATCTGTAGTTTCCCAGATATTCCTTACTAAAAGTAGGAATAATACTTCCCACCTTTCAGCAACAGTATCAGGACAAAAGATTCCATCTTTCTCTAGCTGTTTGGTGCTGGAGCTTAGAAATCCTCTGAATAATTCCCAGACAGACAAAGCAGCCACGTTCTGAGGGGCTTAGAGACTGGCTGAGAACCAACATGCTCGTTAGAAATCCACATTCTGGTGAAACTCTGGAGAAAGTAAGAGATTGCTGCTAATATTTACAGTAGCAGCTTTTGAGTGTTGATTCCTCACTTTATGTTCCACAGTGGTTTTAATAGTGTCAACGGGATTGACTGAAATTGTCACAAATGCTGCTAAACCCACGTTTTCAAGGAGAAACTCTGCTGTGATCGTGCAGTAAATGGACAGTGGAGATCAGCTGGAGAAGAGCTCTGTGCTCAGAGCCTGGGACATGTTCTCTCCTCTGGGAAGCTGTCCATGAGCCTAATGAGCTGGGTGCATAAAGAAGAGTACCCTTTGAAGTGGTGGACTTCTAAATTGAGATCCTTCCTATTTTTGTTACCTACCCCAGCCTCCTGCATTTTATGGGTCTTCATGTGGAACATCCTCTCCTTCCACCCACACCAAGTTGTTGTCTAGAGCCATTGGAAGCATTTTAGGAAGCAAGAAAGTCCATTGGAGAGGAACCACATTCAATGAATTCTTGATGAATGAATTCTTAACTCCATTCAGTGAATTCTTAAGCAGGAGCTTACCTGAGGTTCTTCTCTTGTGGCATCCAAGCCCAAAAGATGTCCTGAAAATAGGTTTGGAAAAGTATTTGGGGTTTCAGTGTCTCCTTTGGTAGTGGGTAATGAATTATTGGGTGTGTTAAGATTGGTTGGGTGCTTTCTTTCTGAATCTTGGTCATCATCCTACTTGAGCATTTCAAGATACAATTAATAATTTGTAAATGAGTAAAATTCCACCTGGAAAATGGGATCTATTTCAGATAACTGCTGTCTCTTTAAACTCTCAAAGCAAAAATTAATATTGTAGGAGGAAAACAGGCAAGAAGGTGAGAACAAAGTGAGTGGCTGCTGTTAATTTGTGTAGATTTTGTACCAAGATGGGGCTCCTCAATCTCCACACCTCTCAAGCTCCTGGCAAATGTGCTTTTACTTGGGTTTGGTGCCTTGTTTAGTTTTTTTTAGTTGACTGAGGGAAAAGAGCTGCCAGGTGAGTTTAGAGCACACAGTCCAGATGTGAAGAGCTTTGAGGTGTCTTCAGAGAAGGATAAATGAGAAGGGAAGAGTGTGTGGGAGGTGGCTGATCCTCACTGTGCTGTTCCCTTGTACTTGTGAGAGGTTCAGCTCCCATCACAACCACCTTGTTTCTGACCAGAGGAAGGTGAGATCCTGCAGTAAATCTTGTGTGTTGAAATCTGGTTCAGAAACTCAGTTCTGACTTAGATTTTGTTCTGGCCATAGAGCTGGGAGGGAGGAAATGCAGCCTGAAATCTAATTTATTGAAGAGTTTCTCCTTTCTGAATTCTTCTCTGCAGAATTCCCACCTGAGAACACAGGGGCTGTTCTGGAGCCCTGTTTGTGCCAGGATTAACCCATTCCAGCCTCCAGGAGATTAACACAGCTCCTGCTTTTCCCATAGGAAATGCTCTGCTCCCTCGTGACCCCTGTGTCCTCCCAGAGCACAAAGCACTTTATTCTTCTCCTGGGAATGTGAGTGGAGAGCAGGAACTGGCTGGTAGAGCTGATTGTGCAGCATTTCTATGAAGGGAGGTTAGTGTTTTGAGCATATTTCTTGTTTTCCCACCTCACAAGTCTTCAGAAGACTGGCCCTGCCTGGAGGAGAACCCACATTGGTCAGTGGGACTTGGAAAGTGGGGGAATTAGGTTCCCAAGGGCTGCTCCTCTTCCTTCCCCTTCTCCCTTTAGCTGCTGCTGGGAGGTGGGACCTTTACAGGTCGAGTGGAGACTGTAAATCAGGTGGTAGACCCAGTATTTATTGGTGGTCACTCTTCTCTTCTGCTTTGCATGTCCTGGGTGTAGCCCAGGAATGCCCCAAATACCTGTAGCCTTTGGGGGGGGGTGTGTTTATGTGAATATGTCCTCATGGGCTGCAGAAGTGGAGGAGGTGACCTGTGGACATGCAAGAGGCATTGTCATTGTCCTCTCTGGACCTTCTGCTTGGATCATCTTCTTCCCTGCAGCCCAGAGGAGCATTTTGCTCATTTGAAGCAGCCCAGCTGATTCTGTCTCCAGCAGCAGCATCGATCCTGCTCTTCCCCTTTCTCTTTGCTAACTTTGAAGGCAGGAGGTTGCTCCTCTGCTGCTGCCACCTCCAGGGAGCTGGTGTGGGATGGATGGATCCGTGGCAAACGTGAATTCCCACTAATGGTCCATGTGCCTGCCCTGAGAGAAGAGCAGCAAATTGCTCTGCTCAGCTGGCAGCAGCAGAGAGCAGCTGAGTCACCTTTAGAAATCCTCAGTTTCAGGAAACTCTTTCTTCTTTCCCCTTCATTCCTCCCATTCGTCTCCAGATATGCAGCCGGGGAGGAAAGCTTCTGAAATTGCCCATCCAAGGCTGCTGCAGTGATGGGGTTTGATGTTCTCCTCATGGAGAACGGGTGGGTCATGGGTTTGAGGTGTGAGGTCCCACCAGCAGCTGGTGTTGGGGGTTTGGAGGCCCAGAAGGACCACGTTGGATCTGGTCCTGCTTTGCCAAGGAATGGAAAACTCTGGGTTAAAATTCATCTTGGAAGTTCAGCTCCAGAACTTTGCAGGCAACGAGATGGAGCAAATTATTTTATCTATTGAAGTGCAAGAAAAATTACTACAGAACACTGATATTTTTTAATATACATATATATATATATTTCATCCACTCCTCGCTAGCTCAGGGGTGTGTTTTTATGACAACACTAAGGCCTGATTCAAGAACATTGTATGGAAAACTTGAGATCTTGAATGTTCTTAAAAAGAAAACAGATTGCTGTTTATTCTAACAGGAAAAATTTTCTTAGGTTGGGTGTTTTTTGTCTCAAGTTGTCTGAGCTGCTGCTCTCAGCAGCATTGTCCTGCACTTGAGGGCTTTCTGTGAGGGTTGCAAAATGCCCTTGGGCAGAAATGTAAAGAATTTGGAACATGGAGCTACTGTTAAATGAGATAAAAGCTTTTGTCTTGGGAAAGGCTGTATCAGGCAGCATCTGTAGGGTTGGGTTCAAGAGGAAATTCTACATTCCTTAGCTGATCACTCGGATTTTTTTGTGAGAATCTGCAGTAGAGCCAGCAAACTACAGCAACAGGAGGAGGTCTCCAAGAAAATACAACCCTTCCATCATCCCATGGGACAGCCACCTCTCTCTTCTGGTGTTTGAGGCACAGGTTCAGATCACCTTGGTTTTCCGTGAGGAGATATGAGAGGCTTTAAACAGTGTGTTGGAGGACTCTGGAGAACACCTTGGAGAACATCTGCTCTTTTTGTGGAATCCTAGAATGGTTTGGGTTCAAAGGGACCTTAAAGATCATCTCATTCCAACTCCCCTTTCATGGGCAGGGACACCTCCCTCTGGACCAGGTTACTCAAAGCCCTGTCCAACCTGGCCTCGAACCACTGTGAGGGTGGTGAGACCCTGGCACAGGTTCCCAGGGAGGTTGTGGGTGCTCCATCACTGGATGTTTTCAAGAGCAGGTTGAAAATCTCAGGATTTGCTTTGGGACCTTCTCACCAGCTGAGCTGAGGTGTCTGTGCATGTCTAGGAGGTGGACTCGGTCCCTTCCATGGTGTCACCTGTGGTTGGCAGCAGGTTGCCCATCACACTGTGGCAGTCGGGTTGTCCCAGCAGTAATGGGGGAGAAGATCCTGTGCACGAGAGTAATTCCCCCTTCTGCAACTCTCCAGGTGTCGTGGACTTGTTATAATCTAAACTCTCTCTGTCTGTGGCACCAGATTCCCAGTTTGTGACAAATCCCTGGTCACGAACACCTCTTGGACCCAAAGTGAGCCCCAGGCTGTGTTGCAGGGTTGAGGAGACAACCCTCCCATCACCAGGGAGATGTTGGCCCATCCTAGAGGTCCTTCCCAACCTCGGTGATTCCGTGAAACAAGCTAATAACGGTTATTTTCCCCCCTTTTCCTCCCCAGCTTGCTTCCCCTCCCAGCTGCAGTGCCTTGGAAGCCTTGCCCATGCTGGAGCTGCCCACCCCCTGAGCTGGTGCGGGATGGCAGCCAGGTGAGGCCAGGCGAGGATGACCCTGACTGAAAAGCTGCGCGAGAGGATATCGCGGGCGTTCTACAGCCACGGGCTGCTCTGTGCCTCATACCCCATCCCCATCAGCCTCTTCACTGGCCTCTGCATCCTGGCCTGCTGGTGAGTAAGGGAGGGCTCGGGGGGGCCTGTAAGGAGGCAGGGAAAGAATTCAGCAGGGTTTGTAGTGACAGGCTGAGGGGTGATGGTGTTAGGCTAGAAAAGGGGAGGTTGAGGTTGGATAGCAGAAAAAAGTTCTGTAATATGAGAGTGATTGATCGCTAACCTTGGTCTTGGAAGGTCCCTTCCAACCTAAACCATTCTGTGGGTCTAGAAGTTGTGGAGGCCCCATCCCTGGAGACATTCAAGGTGAGGCTTGATGGGGCCCTGAGCAACCTGATCTAATTAAAGATGTCCCTGCTTCTTGTAGGGGGGTTGGACCAGATGAGCTTTGGAGGTCCCTTCCAACCCAAACCATTCTAAGTCATACTAAGTGCTCATCATTGCTGGGAGCTGCTGCTTTGTGGGGTTGTTGTAGCAGCACCATGATCATACTCAGCTTTCTTTGCCTTCTAGGCTACCCCAAAAACTCTTGTTTTTTTTTTAAACTGAACAGATTTTCATCATCTCTTTTTGTGGGACAAAAGAAAAGACAGGAACAAAGTATCTTCCAATGCAGGCAATCCTGTGATTCATGTGGTTTAGCAAGTAAAAACTAATTGGATAGGGTAATAAATAAAACAAAAATAATCCCCAAACACCTGCTGGTGGAGTCCAAAACCAGGGTTTAAAAATGGGAGAAGGAAAGTTGATATTTCTCTCCACACTTGCCCATTCTCCCCTCCCTTAGGCTCCTTTTCCAGCCCTTGCCTTGGCCTGTGTGGTGTGTTCTTGTAAATTCTCTATTTCTGGACTCTAGTTTGGATCTGAGTTATAACTGGATATAATTTCACTCTCAGAAATGTCACAGCAGCCTCTTAATCATCCCCAATGAGGTGTTGTTAGCACTGGAGTGGAGAGAACACCCTTGCCTAGGTTTGCACAGACATCTGATGTGCCTGGACAGATTCTATCTGCAAGTTTTTAATCTGAGTATCTCATCTCTTTTGGCCCAAATAACTTTTGGTGCTCGACTCAGGGGTAGGACTCATTGGTTAACTTCTTGTTTTACCACAGATCCCTTTGTAGGTGGGTGATTTTCATCATCCCACTTAAATAGTTCTGCTTTAAGAAACATTCCTGTGCTTTACAGGGACAAACTTACCTGAACATGTCACTTGATTTTCCCCTAGTAGGTTGAGGTGGCTGCTTAAGCCTGGCACAAGGGTAGTTCCTCCTGCCCAGCTCAGATGATGCCTGTAAATCTGGGAATGGGGGTGAATTTGAAATTCCTCTGTAGTTCTGAAGAATATTTGTAGTTAAGGAATTTAAAATCACACAGTGAAGCAGGTTTAGGAGAATTAAAGAGGGTGAGTCTTTGAGGGTGTTCATTGACTGAAGCATGAGGTGGTTCTACCAGGCATGAAACTCTTCCTAGGAGAACATTGTGCCTGTTTCCAGCTGTGTGACAAGCAGAGGAGCTGAGTTGGTGTCAGGCTCCTCACCTTCCAGACCCACAGAGGACAGAGTCTCCCGTGGGACCACTAGAAACCAGTTCCCTGTAATGACTCCTCTGTCCTGCTTCACAGGAGAAAGGCACCGGGGAGCAGGAGGAGCCATTACTTGGGCCATGCAGGTTTTTGGGGGTCAGGGCAAAGCAACCACCATTTGTTCTGTGCACTCAGCAAGGTGCTGCTGAATATCTGGCCTTCTCCACCCTCTGGCAAGACCCCTCTTCTCAAATTCCAGCTCTCCCTAGCAAAGGGGGTTCAGGTTTCACTCTCTTTGTGATGGTTTAGGCTGGAAACAGGCTCAGAGCTTGTTCTGCAGCCTGCAAATGGAGGTGGCAGCTATTTTAAGGTGATACATCAGCACCTTCCCTCTTATCTAAGGCTTGGCAGCTCTTTGCTTGCCTCCTTATTCACCAGCAGAAGACTATTCTGGGGTGGTGGAGATCTCCTCTCTGATTCTGAGGAGGAGGAGGAATATGCAAT
Source organism: Brachypteracias leptosomus (assembly GCA_013401335.1). Classification (NCBI taxonomy): domain Eukaryota; kingdom Metazoa; phylum Chordata; class Aves; order Coraciiformes; family Brachypteraciidae; genus Brachypteracias; species Brachypteracias leptosomus. The sequence goes on from VYZX01018084.1 coordinate 521,105, forward strand.
CAGAGGGTTTGCAGCTCTGTGGAGCTGCCAGCTGCCTGGGGCTGGCCTGGCAGCTCTCCAGCTTGGCCCTCTTAAGCTGTCTTGAAAATATGTAAAGTAGCTGGATGAACATTTTTGCTTGAACCTGCCTCATGCTTGGGAACTAAAATTGCTTGAATTCAGCAACAGCAACTTGGAGAGGAGCTGGTTTTCCTTTCTTGGGGGATTTGCAGAAGGCTCTCAGGGTGCACTGGTAGATGAGCAGCCAAAAAGAACCCTTCCAAACCCCAAAACTTCTTTTGGAGCTTTTCTGGCACCTGTTTTAGATCCTACTTTCCCTCCCTCCTTTCTCTGTTCACCTCTTTTCCTGGGGGTCAAAACAAATCCCTTAACAAAGACAAACGTGAGGAGAATCAACCCATGAAATGACAAGATAAATGTCTGGATGAAGCTGAATAAATTCATGACCAAATGTTTTAGCATCTTACTGAAATAACTTCCAGCAAGTGGAATCTAGATTGAGCACTTCAGGAGTTCTTCCATCCTTTCATACACGTGAATCCTCAAAATATCCCTGCCATATAAGCAAATCTATGGCCCTGCTTCTCTTTGTGTTGTAGCTGGCTCAAGACAAGGGAGGTTTGGAGTCCCAGTGGTAGGTCTTGTTCCTGAGCTCTGCTGCAGAACAACCCCACAAACAATCTACACCATCTAGTCATGTTGCAGTAAGGACTAGAGGAGCTCAGCAGAGGCAACAGGGGCTGTTTGAACCTTTTATTTAAGATTAAAACTGCCCCATGGGCAGGGACACCTCCCACTGTCCAACCTGGCCTTGAACACCTCCAGGGATGGAGCATCCACAGCTTCCCTGGGCAACCTGGGCCAGGGTCTCACCACCCACGGGTGAAGAACTTCCTAATATCTTATCTAAATCTCCCCTCTTTCAAAATAAGAGGACAAGATCATCAGAGCAAAGATCCTGTTCCTGACACAGGTGATAAGCTGTGAGTTAGAGCCCTGGCTGACAAGTCCCTGTCTCCAGCAGTGCTGAGTGGGAGAGTCAGGACTCATTAGCTTGTGATGATAATTATGTCACGTGGCTTCTGTTGACTGAGGAGCCTGGGCACGTGGGGAGCTGGAGGAACCCATCAGTGTGACCTGCAGAAAAGCTGGATGGAGAGAATCTGAGCAAAAGTCTCCCTTGCCTGCCCCAAAATATGGATTGGAGGGTGTGTGCAGATCTTTTCCTGCAGCATAAACTCTCTTTTCCTATTCATAATTGCACCAAACTGCAGGTAAATGCTGAAGTGGATGGAGATACCAACAGATCTGCCCTGAGCACAGGCCTGAGGAGGGGGGTGGAATGAGGGACACTTGGTTGCCCTGCTTTGCTGGCAGGAGAACAGAGTCCTCAGCAGCCCACAGGCACCTCTAGGTTTATTTTCTCCTTCCACCAGAGATTTCCCTTTTGTCTCCTCATTTTGCTGCTCCTGAGCCTTCCAAGCACCCCCATTTCCTCTCCTCCAGCACTTTTACACCTACTTCCAAATTTTTTGGACGAGTTTGAAAATCCAAAAGTAAAAAATCAAACCCAATGAAGCACAAAGCCAAACCCTTGGTCATTCCCAAACAGCCCCCAATTTGCTCTGAGCTGCTCTGTCCTGGGAGCTGGGAGGAGACTCTGCCCCAGGATGGGAGTGGTCCACTGCTTCCCCTCCACAGAAAATTAAACTGCTCTTTTAACCACTGAACAAACAGATCCTGGATTCTCAGCCCTCTCTCACCTCTCTCCAAGGCCTGGTGTAACCCTGAGCCAGCTGGAAGCTGTGGGTAGGTTGGGTTGTTTAGATGAACCTTTCTTCCTTCCTTCCCAGCTTCTCAGGCTGCTGTGAGGAGCAGGTACATAGGTAGGAGGAAATTTCTGGAGTAGAGGAACTCTGGCATGTTTCTTGGCCACAAAGTGCTTTTATTCAGATGTAAATACCCTAGTGGCTGAGAACCAGCTTGGTGGAGCCACTGCCAACCATCTCCAGAGGCTAGTTTCTTTAAAACAGAGAAGTACTTCTCTTTTTTTAAGTTCCTGTGGTATCTAGGCTGGATGTTAGGTCTTCCTCTGTGGCCTCAGGCACAGCAAGGGCAGCAGAGCATCCAGAATGGCTTGATGGGGCATGTTCCATACCAAAAAACCACCTCTGGTGCTGGCCAGGTGGTTGTTTTGCAGGCAGCTGGGGAAATTTAGGTCATTCTCCTTTCCCAACTGCTCTCCTGTCCCTCTGCTGCTCCCACAGCTCTGCCAGCAGCTCGTGGTGGAGTCCCAGGGGGGTTGTGGATGCTCCATCTCTGGAGGGGTTCAAGGGCAGGTTGAGCAACCTGCTCTAGTGGGAGGTGTCCCTGCCATGGCAGGGGGGTGGAACTAGATGAGCTTTGGGGTCCCTTCCAACCCAAACCATTCTATAACTTCCCTTTTTTTCCCCCCGGGACTTTTAGTTCTCCCTTTCCAAGGGAGAAAGACCAATTATGTGTTGGAGAAACACCTCCAGCAGCTCCTCTTGTGTTATTGCTGTCTCCTGTCCTTCAGAGCTCGCAGTGCTCTCCATTTTCATGGTCCTACTTTTTTTTCCAGCTCTTCCTAAACCTCTCCTGCTTGTCTTGCCCACAGTTACCCACTGCTGAAGCTGCCACTGCCAGGAACAGGCCCAGTGGAGTACAGCACCCCCGTGAAGGATTACACCCCCCCCTCCCCAGAGGCCAGGCTGCAGCAAGGGGACCTGGGCGAGCGTCCTGACTGGGTGAGTCCTGCCCTGGGGGGGTGAGGGGCTGGAACCTCCCTGCACTCTGCTGTGGTCTACAGAAAACACTTCTGGTGACGTGTTGCTTTGTGTAGCTGTGAAGTTCAGGCTGTGCTTGTCTTGCTCTGTCAGAAAAACCAGGCATTAAAAGCTTGGAAATGCTGTTTGAGAGCCTATTGTTCAAGGATGACTTTATCCAAGGCTTTCTAAAGCATTATTAGATTTAAAATAAGTTCAGTGATGGGTTCTGGCCTCACAGGCCCCTATTTCCTAGTATGTAGTTTCCCTAGAGCCACAGGATGAGCCTCCTGCTGCCACCCACAGCTTCATGGAGCTGCCCAGAAGGGTGAGAGGAGGATCTAGTGCCCCTCTGCTGCTCCAGCTGCCTGGGGAGGTGCTGCCAGGCACTGCAAGGGTGGTTTTAGCCTGAAGGGCTCTGGATTCTGGCTGTCAATCAGTTTATCCATCAGAGATCACTAAGGAGCTGTCAGAGTGGGAATGTCCCTAGCCTGGAGGTGGGAGACAGACTGGCCAGCTCCCCAGCACTTGAATTTTCTCTCCTTTACCTTTAAAATCTTACATCCAGCAGTTGTGATTTTTTTTTTTCTGGTGGTGTGGGGAGTCTGGGCTTCACCCCCAAGCCACAGGGTTTTTTTGTAAGGTCACAATGAAGAGTTTTTCATTTGATTTGAATTTAAGCAGCCAAAGACTGCAGTGTGCTCTAGGGAGTGCTGGAAGAACCTGGTGAATTGAGGGTAATCTGAAGGTGGGGTTTGGTTTGGGGCTTTTTATTGGGTTTTTTTTTTAATTGGCTGGTATGTACCATGCAGGTAAGTGAGACTGATCACCTTATGCTAAGGAGAAGGAATTGACTTTTCTTTTGAGCCCTGATGCTTTCCAAGAAGGCTGATCTAATGGTCTAGCAAATGAGGGAACAATTTGAAAATCATCCTTTGTAACCTCCATTGCTCTTTATCATTCCAGGGTCTCTCTTAAATAGAATTTACCTCTTGGTTTAATGCTTTTGAAGCCTCCAGCTCTCTGCTCTCTCCTCTTCTCACTGTGCCTGGAATCATTTGCTGCCTTCCACACTCCCTGGTGCCATGGAGAGCTTTTTTTCCCCGAGGTTGTTAAGCTGGGCTGCTGCTGGCTGATTAAATCCTCCCTTGCTTTGTTGCCTAGCTCAGCTACCAGCACAAAAGCTCTGGCTGCCACGGCACAGAGAGCAGGGGGGTTTAAATGCCACCCAGCAGAATCAGCACAGGTTGGGGGGCACACAGAGCTGGGAGAGGCAGCTGGGAGCCCCTGCTCCTGCCTTTCCCTCCAGCACCAACCTCAGCAGGAGCTAGGAGCCTCTGCCTCCCAAAGCAGCACACAGAGCAGTGCCAAAGCAGTCAGTGGCATTTTGCCTCCTGGAGAAACAGACTCTTTTTGTTCTTGCTGTCATGTCTCACCTCTCGTCTGGGAGAGGAAAACCAGGGGCTGGCAAAGCCCTTCCTGAAGGGTTGCCAAGCCGTGCTCTCCTTCTGCTCAGCAGCTTCCCCCTGCCTGGGGCTTTCATCCCCCCTCTGCTCTCCCCTGCAGTATGTTGGTGCTCCCGTGGCCTACATCCAGCAGATCTTTGTGAAGGCCACAGTCTCCCCATGGCACAAGAACCTCCTGCCCGTGGATGTGTTTCGCTCGCCCCTCTCCAGGGTCTTCCAGCTGGTGGAGGAGATCAGGAACCATGCCCTGAGAGACAGGTAATTACTGCTCATTAGAGCCCCTGGAGATGACCCACTGCTGGACACACCCAGCTTCTGAATCACCACCTCCTGAGTCTCATTATTAGCTGGGAATTTGTGAGATTCTCAGAATTTAAAAGCAAATGAGAGGTTGCTGCTAGCAAGTGACATCAGCTCCATCCTGCAGTAGAGCAGTTGAGCTCCTGTGCTAGAGGGCTCCTCTGGTCACTGAGGATGGGCAGGAACTTTCCACACAGGGCTGGAAGGGGCCTCCAGGGTGATAGCTGTCACAGCAGATATCCTACAACCCCCCCAGAATCACGTGAGCTTCATGTTCAAGCAAGTTCCTTTGACCCCTATTGTGAAGCTCTTCTAGAATTCCAGAACCTTCTCCTGACTTTCCACTTGGGTGTATTTAGGAGTGGTTTGTACCTGTCCTGACACAGTCCTGGTACAAAAATAGCTTTCCTTTGCTTCCAGACATTTCCCAGGAGAACTCGTGCTCCCCACCCCAAATCCTTGTTTCAGTTGGCTCTGAGGAGACAACTCTTGGTCCATGTTGTCATCCTGGTTGCTCCCCTTGGCACTGCTGTGTCATTCCTGAACGTGGGAGATCAGATCTGTGTGTTCAGAGCACCCTCGTTTGTGTGTTACTTGCCATGCTGGAACATTCTGAGGCTGCAGGTCCCTTTTCATGGCCAGTCACATCAATTTTACATGTGATGAAGTGATGAATTAATGTCTCCACGTCCCTCTCTGGCATTTGATGAGCTCCCACCTTATGGCACAAACTTTTTTAATCCCCAAGTCCATGGTCTCACCCTTTGTACTCTCAATAGAAAGGGGATTCAATTTACTCCAGCCCTCACATCCCCCATTTCAGATATTCTGTGATTCTTTAACAGGGTTTATTTATCGTGTGTCATTGGCAGATGTCCCTGTGCCTTATCCCAAGGTTGTTAATAAAAATAGATAACAACCCTGCTTCTCTGAACTGTGAGGGATTCCACTTGGTCTTCCTCCATGCTGGTGGTTCCCATTAACCTAGTCCTTGTTTCTGCTGATTTTTGTGTCTCTCCTGTGAACTAAACCATGTTCTACTTGGTGCTGCATCCAAAGCTGTTTTGGGACCCAAACCATCCAAGAAATCAGGGGTTTTAAAGACAACACCACTCACATTTGCTTTAGTCTCACTTTGTAAACCAAGAATGTTTGATACACCTGAACTTGTCTCTGAGCTTTCCTTCAAGTCCTAAATTTTTATTTGTGGCCAAGTTCTTGGCCTCTTAAGGCCAGAAACCCTTCCCTACATGCCTGGCTATGTTCAGTGAGATTATCTCCCCTTGGTGCTGCCCTTGATGAAGAGTGATACAGCACAGAAACAAGATTAAACTTGGAAAGACTTTAAACCTTGGGATAAGAGCTCCCCTTTTGATAAGGGGCTTGGATGTTTCAGGAAACATTTAACTTTGAGATAAATTCTGAAGGTTCTGAATTTCAAGGTTGGAGCAACCTGCTCTAGTGGGAGGTGGGTGGAACTGGGTGATCTTGAGGGTCCCTTCCAACCCTGACAATTCTATGGTTCTGTGAAATGACCTCAAAAATCATTATGAAGTTCCTTGTTGTCAGTGTCAAAGTTAAGTGCAGCTGATTCTCTTAATCTAAAAAGGACATTCTTTTATACTAAAGAACAGCAGGAGATGAAGACTGTTGACAACAGGATAGGACACACAAGGTGATTATATCATATATCATAGAATCATGGAGTCATTTAGGTTGGAAAAAACCTCTAGGATCATCAAGTCCAACCTTTGGGCCTATATCAAGTCCTATATATTCTATATTTCTCAGCAGTGCAGGGTTAATGGTTGAACTCGATGATCTTAAAGATCTTTTCCAACCCAAACAATTCTCTGATTCTGTATTTTCATCAACTGGAACTTGCCCAAACTTTGAGCAGTCATCCTGTGGAAAAAGTCACAAGTGACCCAAAATCTGAAGGTTGCTCCAGTTCATGGGTTTTGGTACCACTCTGCATCCCCAGCCCACTGGGAGGGACACATCAGGAGTGTGCAGAGGATGGTCTGTGCTGGAAACTCTTGTCACTGGTGTAATTCAGAGATAGTGAGAGCTGAAATACAGAATAATAGTCATCTTATATACCTGGAGCTATTATCAGAGACATCACCGCAGCAGTTCCTTTAAATTACCTCTCAGAAAGCTCCTGTTCCTCTAAACACAGTATTTTCCAGCATATTTTCTGCCATTTGCTGTTGATAGCTGTGACTTTTCAGGTTACCTTGCCATATAGTGGCAGGATGTCTTCTCTGGAGGGAGTTCTCACAAAGAAAGACAGGACTCAGGTCATTGGTTGGTTTCCATGTTTGAGGAAAACTCCCAGAGAAGGCTTTTTACAAGTGGGTCCAAACTGGGTCTTGTTTGAATTACTGGTTGGTAAGGAGCATATAAAGGATGTAGAGCAAGGGGTGTGTGAGGGGTCTAGAGCAGGAGTGTGGTGAGGAGCAGCTGGGGGGGTTGAGGCTGGAGCAAAGGAGGCTCAGGGGAGACCTTCTGGCTCTGCACAACTCTCTGACAGGAGGTTGGAGCCAGGGGGGGTCGGGCTCTTCTCCCAAGGGACAGGAGAAGAGGAACCAGCCTCAAGTTTCCCCAGGGGAGTCTGAGGTTGGACAAGGTTTAGGTGGCCCAAGGCTCTTGCTCCTTAACCATGAAGAGCAAGAGCCACAACGTGGTGATGCAGGTCCTTGGGTTGCTCATCCCAGCAGCTGTGCCCGTTGGTGAGAGCTGCAGTGTCTGACCTTTGTTTGCCCTTCAGTTCTGGTGTCAGAAGCCTGGAAGAAGTTTGCCTTCAGGTGACAGATCTGCTGCCCGGGCTGAGGAAGCTGCGGGACCTGCTGCCCGAGCACGGCTGTTTGCTGCTGTCTCCAGGGAACTTCTGGCAGAACGACCGGGAGCGCTTCAACGCTGACCCAGACATCATCAAAACCATCCACCAGCACGAGCCCAAGACCTTGCAGACATCAGCCACCCTCAAAGGTGAGGCTGAGGGGCCAGAGGAGTTGGGAGAAGTGCCTGTGGGTCGGGATTTTATCCTCGGTCTCTCCAGTGTTACCAAACTGGGGGCATTTTGTGTGCACTGTGGTTTGGAGCCACTCTTGGAGTGGCTTCACAGACAAGCTGGAGATTCACAGTGTCCTGGGAACTCTGAGGTTCATTGTGATGTGTGGGTTTTTTAATGCTGCCTTTTAATGCAGAAGAGACATGAAATAGCTCTTTGCAGTGAGAGACATGAAATAGTCCTTTGTAAGGCAAGGGCTTCCTGGAGCCTCTGGTTCAGATCACACAAAACCAAGTCTCCAAGGATTTCTTTGCTGCATCCTTGAAGATAATGCTGAAGGACACCCTGGGTGACCACTGGATGTGCCCGTACATGAACAGACAGAGCACAGGGAGCAAACTGGAGGGGTTAGAGGCTGGCAGCTGGAGAGCTCCAACCTTGTCCAGCTCACAGAGGTGGCCTGGGATAGACACAGGCTCTGAAAGGAGGTTGGAGCCAGGTGGAGGGGTTTCCAAGGTGTGGAGATGTGGTGCTGAGGGCCATGGGGTAGTGCTGGGGGAACGGGGGGACTCCAGGAGCTTCAAGGTCTATGATTCTTGAGCAGAGATAGGCTGGGAGGACAAGGAGTTGTCCTTCCTTTGAGTGAGCAGCAGGAATGCCTGGAGCTTTGAGTAGGAACTGGTGATGAGCTGGTTGAGAGCTCCTGGGTTAGGATTGGAGGGCAGACCTTGTCTGCTGTGGACTGCCTGGTCGGGAAGAAGATGAGGACAGACAATGTCCCCACAGGAAAGAAGATACTTTTATGTTTAAAGGGAATTTCCCTTTTAATTTGTGCCTGTTGCCTCTTGTCCTGTCACTGGGCACCACTGATGAGACTCTTTGCTCCCCCACATCAAATCTTTATCCACTTGGATCCCACCAGAGCACTGAGAAGCTGCTTCCTCCAGCAACAGAGGTTCTCATTCAGCATTCCTCACCACAGCCCCCTCATGTCCCACCTCCTTGGTTTGTTTTGCTGTTATCCTGCTGTTCCTTTCACACCCTGTTGTTGCAGACCTGCTGTTTGGGCTCCCAGGGAAGTCCAGTGGGGTGAACCTCTACAACAGGCGGCGAGTGGTGTCGTACATGGTCACCCTGGGGCTGCAGCGCTATGATTCCAGGTAAGGGGCTGAGCTGTGCTGTGTCAGGGCTCCCTCATTCATTCCTTGGCAACTTCCTGGTTTTCCCTACTCTGGTTATTGTTATGTTGCCTTTAATCTCCATTTTCCCAGAATCCCAGCATGGTGGGGTGGGAAGGGACCTCGGGAGATGATCTGGTCCAACCCCCTGCTCCAGCAGCTCCCCCAGAGCAGGTGCCCAGGATCACATCCAGACCCCTTTGGGATCTCTGCAGAGCAGGAGACTCCACTACCTCTCTGGGCAGCCTGGGCCGGGCTCCAACACCTTCAATCATTGCTCTGTAGGCTGCAGCACCCAAGCTTTGGTGGACACCCGGGTCACTGGTTGGTTACAGGGAGGAGCTGTCACTAGGGACTGGCAGCCTGGTCTTGTGAGCGTGCTCTAGAAAACCCAGGAAACAGGAGATAAAGTCAGCTGCTTGCCAGAGAAATGAGCTCCAGCTCCTCCAAAGGCTGTCCTAGCAAATCAACCTGGCGCCAGCACCTCCTTGGACCTGTTTGCTGGTTGTTGGGCCCAGTGTAGGTGACATCCCCCCTCTGGCTTCTCCCCTGCAGGTTCCTGAGCAGCCTCCGCTCCCGCCTGAAGCTGCTGCACCCCAGCCCCAACTGCACCCTGCGGGAGGAGACCATCGTCCACGTCCACTTCAAGGAGGAGATTGGCATTGCTGAGCTCATCCCCCTCGTCACCACCTACATCATCCTCTTTGCTTACATCTACTTCTCCACACGTAGGTTTGTGGGGTGGAGAGCAAGCCAGTAAAGCACCCTACACCTCCCAGTTGGAGGGAGCAGTGGTGTGGTGCCCTTCCCTGGCTGTCCCTTCCTGTCCCAGCAGGAAAGCTGGTGGTGAAATCCTACCCTCAACCACCATGTGAAGGATTAATAGCCCTGGTTATCTGATTTCTCCTCATCTGTCCCTCTTAGACAGTGTGGTGTTACCCCTTGTGATAGCTTCCGAGGTGTTTTCTGTCATAGGCAGCTTGAAATGCCACAGGAATTAATTTTTCCAATTTAGAGAGATGAATTAATTGTAAAATACACCAAATACATGCTCTGAGCTGGGGGGTTTAGACCTTATTGGCCACATTCTGACCTGGTGGGTTTAGACCTTATTGGCCACATTCTGACCTGGTGGGTTTAGACCTTATTGGCCTCATTTCTGACCTGGTGGGTTTAGACCTTATTGGCCTCATTTCTGACCTGGTGAGTTTAGACCTTATTGGCCTCATTTCTGACCTGGGGGGTTTAGACCTTACCAGCCCCATTTCTGACCTGGGGGGGTTTAGACCTTACCAGCCCCATTTCTGACCTGGGGGGTTTAAACCTTACCAGCCCCATTTCTGACCTGGTGGGTTTAGACCTTACCAGCCACACTGAAATTCCTTTTTCCCAGCTGAACTGGAACCCGTGTGAGCTTACAAGCCACATGTTACCCTCTGTCCCACCCCATTACAGACCCTCTTACGTACTGGGAAGGTCTGGGAGCTGCATTTCAGGCCCTGAGACAACTCGTGGGTTGCAGGATATGAAGCTACTTCCTGAAACTAGTCAGGATGAGGATCCCTTTTTGATTTCTTATGAATACATCTTTTTTTTTGGCTGGTAGCCAAGCCCCTGTGTTGTGTGTTCCAGGGAAGATCGACATGGTGAAGTCCAAGTGGGGCCTGGCTCTGGCAGCAGTTGTGACCGTGCTCAGCTCCCTGCTCATGTCTGTTGGGCTCTGCACTCTCTTTGGATTGACTCCTACTCTCAATGGAGGGTAAGTTTCCAGCACCAAACCTCTGCCTAGAGAAGGGCAGATGGGAGGAAAAGCTGTTAAATGCTTCATCTTTAAGATCTGGGATTTCTCAGATAAGCTGCTGTGATATCATTTTACACACTGCTCTTTAAAATCAGATGCTCTCCTGGGCTGAAGGACCATGTGTGTCTTTGCTGGCCGGCACACAGACCTGACTCTCCAGGCCCAGATGGAGGAATTCCTCTCCTAGAAGCCTCAATAATTGACTTCAGCAAATGAAATATTTGTTGTTTCTGGTTTTACTGCTGTGGAACCCTAATTATGGATCAAGACTGTGTCGCTCTTGGAGCTGCACAAATAAAAGAGGATCCACTGGGATTTTAATGCCAGAAAAAAGACAATATTTGGATGTGGATACAAGGGAGGAATCCAAGGGAACAGCTTTGGAGAGATCAAGGCCTTTGTGTCACCCTCAGAGTTGTCACAGCAGGGTTTATTCCTCCTACAGCACAGCAAGAGCTAATTCAGTCCTCATTGCTAAAAGCAGCTTTCCAGCAAAATTTCCTGATTCCCTGGTGTCTGCCAGAGCATTTTCCCTCAAGTTCCCTGATTGCCCCCAGGGAACAGGGTGTCCCTGGTGTGTCACACACCAGTGGCAATGCTCTGGGCTTTGGCCAGGGTAGGGTGCAGGGTCTCAGCAAACTTTGGTCTGACTTCCAGCCTTTCTGATCCGTGTTGTTTGTGGTGGAGCCTTCCGGAGGTGGCTCTGTTTGGGTTTAAGGGGTTTGTGATAAGCCTTTCCCCCTGACTGGTTTTTTAAGGTGTTAAAAGCAGTGTTTATTTATGTACAAAGTGTTCCTACACTTCATGTTCTCAGTGTGGTGGCTTCTGAGCTACCTGCTGTGCTGAGAACAGAGCTCCACGCTCATGTGTCTCCTTGGCTGCCCGAGCCTGGGGTGCTCACAGTGGTGGAAGCTCCTGCCCACGGGGTGTCTGAACCATACGCTGGAGAATTTTTTCTTGGAAAGTTCATTTTTAAGATGATACTGATCCTGATTCTGATTCCTCCAGAGAGATATTTCCATACCTGGTTGTAGTGATTGGGCTGGAGAACGTCCTGGTGCTCACCAAGTCTGTTGTCTCCACGCCCGTGGACCTGGAGGTGAAGCTCCGCATTGCCCAAGGTAGGCAGCCTGCTCTGGAGAACTGCTGGGAACCCAAGGGCTGGGAGGTGGGGAAGGGTCTCCCTTCTGTGGAGGAAACCAGGACTCTGTGTTGGGTGTGAATTTATTCTCTCTTTGCATTGTTTTTGTTAATCCAAGAACTATTATAAGCCTGTAGTTGTGGGCTCTGCTTCTGAGATGGTTTAACCATCACCTCTCCTACCAGGGCAGGCTGGGGGAGTTGAGGTTGTTCAGCCTGGAGAAGACCTTATTGCAGCCTTCCAGTATCTGAAGGGGACCTACAAGAAAGCTGGGGAGGGACTGTAGATAGGGGCTTGTAGTGATAGGATGAGGGGTGATGGGTTCAAACTGGAAGAGGGGAGAGGTAGATTAGAAATTAGGAGGAAATTCTTCACTGTGAGGGTGGTGAGACCCTGGCCCAGGTTGGTGCTCCATCCCTGGAGGTGTTCAAGGCCAGGTTGGATGGGCCTTGAGCAACCTGGTCTGATGGGAGGTGTTCTGTTGACTGTGCTCATGTCTGCCTGCTGGGAACAGTCTCTACCTGTCTCTGCATGTTCTTTCTCCAGGCTTGAGCAACGAGAGCTGGTCAATTATGAAGAACATGGCAACAGAGCTTGGGATCATCTTGATCGGGTACTTCACCCTCGTCCCAGCCATCCAGGTGAGGTGGTTGGTCAGGTTGGGTTTGCAGGACACAGCCTTGTGGGCTGACAGTGTATTGTCCAGTGTATTTGTTGTCTGGAGACCTCTGAGAGGGGGTTTGAGACTCTTCTTCCAGGGGAATTAGCCCATCAAACACACATCAAACTGGGGTTTGAGTAGAAACAGTTTAAGCCCTGGAGAAACAAGTACCTGGACATAGAGTGACTTCAAGGGTCTGCCTTTGGCTGGAGAGCAAGTGCTCCCCTTCCTTGACAACCTGAGCTCCTGGAGGAGCTGGAAATCAGGGCTGAGGCTCATGGCTGAAGTGCAGGAGGTCACCCCTGGAGACCATTTGGCCCTGTGGTTGGATCCATGGGTGGGAGGCTGAGAGCTCTGCCTGCAGCCCTGCTGTGGCTCCCTGGTCCAGGAAAACCTCCTCTGCTGGAGTTTCCTCTGGTGCTTTGATGTTTATGGTGAAAGAGAACAAAGAATGAGGAGCTGAGTAAATACACTCTGGAGTTCTCACGTGGGCTTTTCCATCACCAAACTCCCAACTGCTACAAAACATCAATAATAGGATTTGTCAGTAAAATAGACTCCAGTGAGGGTTTAGTGAGTTTCCCTTTTCCCAAAGCTGAGATATTTAGCAGCTAATCAATGTGTCCTCTCTGCAGGAGTTCTGCCTCTTCGCTGTGGTCGGGCTGGTGTCTGACTTCTTCCTCCAGATGTTCTTCTTCACCACCGTGTTGTCCATCGACATTCGCCGGATGGAGGTGAGGAGGGGCCAAGAACATGGGGCTGTGCCTTGGGTGGGGGAGGATGAAAGGAAGAACCCCCAAGATTTGCACTCTCTAAACAGAAAAAAGTAGGAAGTGTAAAAGTTCTGGGGCAGCACTTGCTTGGTCACACTTCTGCAGGGATTGGGGACCCTACTTGAGGGAGCAGGACACCCTCAGATGTAGATTTGGGGTAGATGAGGTGGAAGGAGACACTTCATGAACTGGGTGAAGTGAGTGTGTGGTGGAGAGAAGCTGGGACAGGGGGTGGAAGGAGACACTTCATGAACCAGGTGAAGAAGGGAGTGTGGTGGAGAGAAGCTGGGACAGGGGGTGGAAGGAGACACTTCAGGAACCAGGTGAAGAAGGGAGTGTGGTGGAGAGAAGCTGGGACAGGGGGTGGAAGGAGACACTTCAGGAACCAGGTGAAGAAGGGAGTGTGGTGGAGAGAAGCTGGGACAGGGGGTAGAAGGAGACACTTCAGGAACCAGGTGAAGAAGGGAGTGTGGTGGAGAGAAGCTGGGACAGTTTGACCCGAGGGTGGAGGTGGGAGCTCAGATGTGGTCACCCACCAAGAAGAGGTGCTGTCTGCACCCCCCCCTCTCTCAGTGCCCCGATGAGCAGGTCTCTCAGGTGTTGCTCCTCCCTTGGCAGCTGGCTGACCTCAACAAGCGGCTGCCCCCCGAGGCCTGCCTGGCCCCGGCCAAGCCCGCGGGGCGCTCGCAGCGGCAGCCGGCCATGCGCCCTGCCACCCCCCACACCATCACCCTCCAGCCATCCTCCTTCAGGAACCTGCGCCTGCCCAAGAGGCTGAGGGTCATCTACTTCTTCGCCAGGACACGTCTGGCCCAGAGACTCATCATGGTACGTGGGGGGGGGTGTTTCCTGCTGTCCCTTCCTGCTGGACACCAAACCAACCCAAACAGGCTTAAAAAAACCCCAACCAAACCTCATTTTCTTGCATCGTCGTTGCCCTACAAGAGTTTTGCTGCCCCACGGTGAACACAAGTCAAGAAGAGCTTCCTTAAGGACGTTGCTCTGTGTGTTCTTCCCTAAGAACTTTGTTAGCTCCAGGGCTCTGCTCTTTGCATGAGGTTTGGGTGGTAATGGGTCATTTTCTGGCATTTTCTTTGAGACAAAAACCTGCAGGTTTTCAGGTGTGAGTGGAGAGAGAAATTTTTTACAGAGCAGAAATCATGGTTGGTTCCTGGAGATAATATGAAGACCAGGAGATGTTTTGCTACATGAAAGACCAAGGCTTTGCCTTTAGCTGGTGTGACCGTAGAGGTTCTACCAGTCACTGGTCCAGGAGATGTGGAGCTGAGGGACATGGGTTAGTGGTGCCCTGGCAGTGCTGGGGGAATGGTTGGACTCAATGAGCTTCAAGGTCTTTTCTGATCAAAATGTTTCTGTAATTCTGTGACTATATGGACCTGAACCCTGAATTCAGCCTCTCCAGCCCCATTTTGGGGGTGGTAGATGTGCTGGTCCCAGCCACCAGCTGGGATTCTCTCCCCTGCTGTGCTGTGGGTGACAAGTGAGGTTCCTGCCACCAGCTGGAGCTCATGAAGAGCAGTGTCCAGTTCTGCCTGCTGTGAACCCCTCCCAATCCTCTTAGAGGATAAGGGCCTGCTGGGAGTAAGACCATAACAGCCTGTGGGGTGGTGGGGGGGGTGCTGATCAGCTCAGAGCTGATGAGATGTTGGAGGTGACGTGTGGAGGCCACCTTCTGACCAGGCTCCTCTCTGCCCCTCGCAGGCTGGGACGGTGGTCTGGATTGGGATCCTGGTCTACACGGACCCTGCTGGTCTCCGCACCTACCTCACCTCCCAGGTCACCGAGCAGAGCCCCCTGGGGGACACGGGCCTGCCTCCTATGCCTGTCCCTGGGGGGGTCCTGCCTGCTGGGGACCCCAAGATCGACCTCTCGGTCTTCCCTTCGGACCACATCCAGCTGTCGGAGAACCAGTCGCAGCAGCGGGAGCAGAAGGCAGGGCTGGAGCCAAACCAGCACTCCTGGGCCCAGGGGGCAGAGGGCAGAGGGAATGGACAGCCAGAGCTTGGAACAGAGGCAGAGGTTACCTGGGGAGCAGAGGATGAGGAGATCTGGAGGAAGCTCTCCTTCAGGCACTGGCCATCCCTCTTCAGCTACTACAACATCACCCTGGCCAAAAGGCAAGTGGGCTGGCATGGAGGGCCTCAGGAGATGATCCCGGGCATTCTTCTTCCTTCTGAGTTAGAGAACTTGGGTTCCACCTGCCTTACTCCAAATGTGTCTTCAGGAGGAGGAGGAGGAGGAGACCTCCTGTGTGCTCTGGAGGTGCCAGACACTCCAGGGCTGTCTGAGAACACGGGGTGTGTTCTCACTGTGCTCTTGGGTGTCTTCTTGTCCTTCCTTCACCCTGGAGGTAAAGGAAATCAATCTTTAAATTGTCTCAGTTTTTAAATCATGGAAAAGACCTCTAGGATCATCAAGTCCAACCTTTGTCCAACATCTCCCTGACCCCTAGACCATGTTTTCCAGCTCTTCCACTGAAAAAATTTTGGTGGACTTGACAGTGTTGGGTTAAAGGTTGGACTTGATGATCTTAAAGGTCTTTTCCAACCTAAATGACTCAGTGACTCATTTATAATTTTGCAAACCAATATATGCTCACCTGTAAGTGACAGGGATGGTAGGTGTGAGGAATAGAGACTTCTTGGTGAGATCTTCTGGCCTGCAGCCTACAGGAAACTGGGCCAGATCCCTGTATCCTCACCTAGATCTATTTGATCTCATCAGTAGTTCCTTCCTCTGCTGGCTTTTAACATCCACCACAGGGAAATATCCTCAGAGAAAAATATCTCAGAGGAGATCTTTAAAACACCTGACAGGACACCCTGAGACCTCCCTTGGCTGCAGTGAGCAGAGGAGCTTGGTTACCTGGGAGGGTTTCTGTGTCCCTTCCTTGCTCCTGAGCTGCTCCCCTCTCTCCCTTCCTCCAGGTACATCAGCATCCTCCCAGCCATCCCTGTCACCTTGTACCTGAACCCACAGGAGGCCTTAGAAGTGCGGCACCCCCAGGAGGCCAACCGCTACCACCCCTTCCTCTCCTCCAGTGGTGGCAAGCTGGACACCAAAGCTCAGCCTGACCAGGCCTCCTCCAAGCTGCAGGGACACCAGGATGTCACCCTGTACAAGTAAAGGAGCCTTCTGACCGTGCCTCAACTCTCTGGGTGGCTCTGGGGCTCTTCTCCTTGGTGGGACACCAAAATACTCATCAAGCTCCAGCCAAAGTCCTGCCGCACTCAGGACATGGGCTCAGTTAGTGCAGCAGTGAATTCGTCTCTCCTGGCAGAGACTGAACACACTTTAGATTAATTATCCCCATCCCCATCTAGTGTTTTTCTGACTGTCTTAATTACGATGCACTTCTCTTAATGAAAATCTCATTGATTGACATTTTCCCATTAAAAACCCCCTTAACTCCCCACAAATCACTACAGCTTGTTAGGAATTTTTCTCAGCTTCAGAATTTCCACCACCACCATCTGTAATAACTACAGAGTATTTTTCAGACTCTTTCCGTGGGTTAATATTTGGGTCTTTTATCCCTCCAGGGTGGCTGCTCTGGGCCTGGCCTCGGGGATCATCCTGGTCCTGCTGCTCTTCTGCCTGTACCGGGTGTTCTGCCCCAAGAACTACGGGCAGAACGGGCTCTCGCACGGCCGCAGGAAGAGGGGGGACCTGCCCTGTGATGACTATGGCTACTCCCCCCCCGAGACAGAGATCGTCCCCTTGGTCCTCAGGGGTCACCTCATGGTAGGTCTGGGCCTTCCAGGAAAGGCATTTTCCTGATTTTCTTTGTTTTAGTGAAATAAGAGACCAGCTGTGCAGCTGTGGTGGAGCCTGAGGGCTGTAGATATGTCCAACCACTCCCCCATCCCTGCCAGGGCACCACTAACCCCTGTCCCTCAGCACCACATCTCCAGGGCTTGGAAACCCCTCCAGGGATGGGGACAAAGCACTGGGGGTGGAGTTGGAGCTGCTGTGCCTTATCTTCCAGAGATGTTTTATCTCCATTCTTGATCCTACCATCTCTTTGGGCCACGCTTGGCCAGGGAAGGGGAAGACAGATGGTGTCTGGTGGTTTGCAGCAGCCTAGTGCTCGTCTAGGACATAACATTCATCACCTGTAGAGTTCCTCAGCCCCACACGAGGTGATTGTCAGGGTGCAGAGGCCTCAGCTGAGCTTGTTCTTCTTCCCAGGACATCGAGTGTCTGGCCAGTGACGGGATGCTGCTCGTCAGCTGCTGCCTGGTGGGCCAGATCCGCGTCTGGGACGCTCAGACTGGGGACTGCCTCACTGTCATCCCCAAACCCAGGTATGTAGGGTCTGCAGGAGGTCCCTCTAGGGTCACTGCTCACCCCTCTGTGAGGAACCACCCCTCTCTGGTGGCAGAGGTGGGACAACTGAGCCTGTCTTAACGTCTTGTAGGCTGCGAAGGGACAGCAGCGGCATCTTCGAGTACCAGGAGAGCTGGGACCATAGTCCTGATGGCAAGAACGGGCTGGATGATGCTTTTGAGAGCAGCCACCAGCTCAAAAGGATGCTCAGCCCTCCCCAGCCTCCCCTCTTCTGCGACCAGCCAGACCTCACCTCCCTGATAGACACCAACTTCTCAGAGCAGGTGAAGGTGGCCGAGTCGGAGCCGCGGCTCCGAGCCGTGGGCGGCCGCCAGAAGGAGACCGGCTACGACTTCAGCAGCCTGGTGGGTAAAGCCTATGAAGAACATGGCAGCTCCAACTGCAGGAGCTTCTCCGGCCTCTCCACCCAGCATGGACAGGCTGGGTTCTGTGCTGGGAGCAGCAGTCCCCGGGCCAGGGGCTGTGGGGCTGAGGAGGGAGCCTGCAGCGGCCGCAGACGGAGCCTGGGAGACGAGTCCTGCACGGGCTTTGAGAAATCATCACCCCTCCCTTCCTGGGGAGGAGACTTGGAGAGCTCTGTCTGGAGCCTGGACCTGCAGGGGAACCTCATCGTGGCTGGACGCAGTAACGGGAAGCTGGAGGTGAGGAGTGAGGCTTGGGGCAAGGCTGAGGAAGCTTCAAACTGTCCATGTCACTAAGTATAGAGTCACAGACTCACAGAATGGTTTGGGTGGGGAGGGACCTTGAAGGTCATTGAGTCCAACCCCTCTGCCCCGAGCAGGGACATCTGCAACTAGAGCAGAACCTTTCAGAATTGGTTTAATTTTAATTTCCAACCTCAATATGTTCCAGACCACGTTGTACGGGGCTTTTTGCTCTAGCAGGAGGTGTCCCTGCCCATGGACTAGATGATCTTTAAGGTCCTTTCCAACCCAAACCATCCCTTTATGATAGAAAGATGTTGATGGCTGTGATCACTCACCAGCTCCTCAGTGTATGATGATCTTCTGGCCAGGATCCTGCCACTAACCCCTTCTCCTTGCAGGTGTGGGATGCTATCGAGGGGACCCTGCGCAGCAGTAACGAGGAAGGTCAATCTGGAATCACAGCACTTGTCTTCCTCAACAACAGGTAATGGTGGGGCTTGGAGAGGAGGAGAACATGGGCTGAAGGCCAGAACCCCAGCCCTGACCCTCCTACCGTAGTAGCTGAATGTCCAAACTAATTCAGGGCTGGGAGATGGGGTCTTTGGATCATTTCTGGAGCCCAGTTCCTTACCATCAGTGGTGTCTCCTCACAGGGGAACCTGCATGGTCTGTGCTCTGCCTCAGGAGCTCATGGGAGCAGAGAGGAGCCTCTCCTCACATCCCTCTGTTTCTCCCTCAGGATTGTTGCTGCCCGGCTGAATGGCTCTTTGGATTTCTTCTCCTTGGAGACACACACGTCCTTGAACCACCTGCAGTTCCGAGGTGAGGGACCATCCAGGCTTGTTCTGCTGCCCTCAGCCCTGCTGAGCCTTTTCCTGCTTCTCCTCCCTGCCTCCTTGGCCCGGGCTCTTCCTCACTCCCACCTCAGAATCTTTCATAACCCCCTGAGCTGCAGGATGCTGTGGAGAGCTGGGGATGCTCTTGGAGTTCCCAGCACAGGGAGAACATCTCAAGTGCTGGTTTTCTCCCTTGCCCTCCCCTGGGGTTGGCCCAGATGACCTTCAAGGTCCCTCCCAACCCAAAACCATTCCATGATTCTATGATTCCATGACCCTCTCAGATACCTTCACTCTGGTTGTCCACGAGTGCTGAGCAGCTGTAGCATCTGTTGATGTCCACCAGAGCGCTCGTGTTCCACTCTTTGGAGGACCAGGTCCAGATTCCTCCAAGCTCATCCCTGAGGCATCCCCACTACCCCCCATTCCTGGGTGATCAGTCTTGGCTCATAAATCCACGTGTGCTGCAGCCAGACCTCACCCTCATGTCTCACCCCAGGAGCTCCAGGCCGCAGCAGCATCTCCTCCTCCCCCGTGGTCAGCAGCAGTGACCTCATCTCCTGCCAGCTCACCCACACCGTGTCCTGTGCCCACCAGAAGCCCATCACGGCGCTGAAGGCGGCGGCAGGACGGTTGGTCACGGGCAGCCAGGACCACACCCTCAGGGTAAGGCTGCAGGAGCTGCTGGGACCTGGGTGCTTCTCCATCCATGGACCCTGCGGGATGTTGTTCGTGGGCCAGGGGCAAAGCTGAGGTGGGGATGGGCACAAAGAGGTGGGTGGAGTCAGGCACAGGCTGCCCAGGGGGGTTGTGGATGCTCCATCCCTGGAGGTGTCCAAGACCAGGTTGGATGGGGCTTGGAGCAACCTGGTCTAGTGGGAGGTGTTTGTGGGTTGGAACCAGGTGAGCTTTGAGGTTCCTTCCAACCCAAACCATTCTGTGAGTCCAGAGCGGTCTTAGAGCATTGGTTTGGGTGGAAGAGACCCTGAAGCTCCTGGAGTCCCCCCGTTCCCTCTCCTCCCACCCCTCCCAAGGCTCAGGAGGAGCTGCTCTCCAGCCCCATGGACACTCACCTCCACCTCTTCTCCCTGCAGGTCTTTCGGCTGGAGGACTCGTGCTGTCTGTTCACACTGCAGGGTCACTCAGGAGCCATCACTGCTGTCTACATGGACCAGGTGAGAGGGACAGCAAGGAACACCCTAAGAGCCAGGGGCTTTGTCTCCCTGCCTAGGCTGGAGCAGGAAAGCTCCATGTCCATTCTGTGGGTCCTTCCAACCACAGAGCCAGGAGAACAGGCCTCAAGCTGGCCCAGGAGACATTCCTTGATCCAGGAAATGTTCTTCTGCCCTCCTGGGTGAGGGAGAGGCCCCAAAATGTGCCCACACCACCCACCAAAGGAAGAACCTCTCACTCAGGGGTCCCCACTCACCCAAAAGGGACGAGGGCTCACTCCAGGAGTTCTCCAGAAATATTCACTCACCAAAGGAGGGTGAGGACTTGCTCCATCCTGAGGAGCTTCCTTGGCTGACGTCCAAATCCAAAGATGTCCCCAACTGCAGCCCCACGAAGGCCCCTCCCAACTCCAACTGTGGCCACGGCAGGACGAGGGCCTGAAACAAGGAGCCCATGTTCTACTGCCCATGAAGCCCAGCTCTTTATGGGTCTTTGCTGGGTCTTTAGCCACCCCTGGTCCTTGTCACATCCCTGTGAGGGCTCCATGCCCTGCAGCTGCTGAGCTGGTTCTGCTGCTGTCCCTGCAGACCATGGTGCTGGCCAGTGGAGGGCAGGACGGGGCCATCTGCCTGTGGGACGTGCTGACGGGCAGCAAGGTCAGCCACATGTACGCCCACCGAGGGGACGTCACCTCCCTCACCTGCACCACCTCCTGCGTCATCAGCAGCGGCCTGGACGACGTCATCAGCATCTGGGACCGCAGCTCGGGGATCAAGCTCTACTCCATCCAGCAGGTGGGCAGCTGGGGGCTTCAGCTGAGCTGCAGGAGGGACTTGAGGGCACCTGCGGCAAGGTCGGGG
>VYZX01018084.1:559391-573781 GCA_013401335.1 Brachypteracias leptosomus
CAGACCCCAAACACCCCTCACAGACCCACTTCTCGCCCTCCCCACCCTCCAGGCCCACCCCTCCGCGCCACCACTAGGCCCTTCCCGCTTCCCCCGAGCCCCCCGCGGGCTCCCACCGGCCCTTCCCCGGCCTCACCTTCTTGACGGCGGCGTTGAAGGCGAACTCCCCGGCCTCCTTGAGGTCGAGCCAGATCATGGGCATGCGGGGCACGGCCTCCATCCCGGCCCAGCGCCCCCGGACCCGCCCGCCCGCCGGAACCGCCGGCGCCCCGCGCGGAGCATCACGGGAAAACGAGTCCCGGTCACGCCCCTTCCGGCGCCGTTCCCATGGCGACGCCCCGCCCACCGGGTGCGTGGCATAGGCGGGTCCCATGGCGGTAACTCGCTCGCTGATTGGGCGATGTGGTGGTTGCCATGGCGACGCCCCGCCCAATTGCTGGAGGCGGGTCTGTTGTCTCGGTGATGCTCCGCCCCCTGGGCGTGGCTATGGAGACGCCTCGCTCGCTGATTGGGTGAGAGCGATGTTCCCATGGCGACGTGACGCCCCCGAGGAGGGCTTGGGCGGTTCCCATGGTTCCCGGTGCAGGCCCGAGGGGACCGGGACCGGATTAACCCCGGCCCCGGGCGCTGCTGGGTCCTGCCCGGCTCTGGAGGCCCGGCTCCCGGTGTCCCCACAGCCCTCGGTGTCCCCACGGGCCTGGGCTGGGCCGGAGCCTGGGGCTCTCATAGGGCCGGGCCCTACCTGGGCTTAGGGGTTAGGGGGCAGCTTGGAGCCGTTTGGGAACACCGTTTGGAAACCCCATTAGGGGCCAGCGGATGCCAGACCGAGCCCCTCATCCTCCTCCCTGGCCTTTGGAGGACTTGGATACTTCTAAGGCATCATCCTTTGAAGTGGGTAGTTAATTAGCCCTGTTAATTAGCTCTTTTCCCTTCATCCCTTGTGCTTTCCCCCCAGTATTGCCCCATATATTTAAATCTAAGGCTTCCAGCAGTTGAGGTTCCACGTTCTGTACAAGTCCCCCCTGCCAGGACTGAGCTAATAATTATCCTAATAATAATAATAATAATAATAATGATGTGGTTTTCTTCCCATTAATTTAATCCTTTGATGAGTTCTGGCACAGGACGTGCTCCTTGGCTCGTCACCATCTCCCCCTGTCCCAACCACTTCCCAAACACCAGCGGGATGGAGCCACCTTCTCCCACCCGGGATCAATCCCCCCCATTTTCCCATCCCACCCTTCCCCATTCATCGCTCCCTGGGGCACAGGGACACCAGGTGTTGGGGACATTGGGACATGTCCACCCCCCCTCATCTCCCGGGCCAGTAGAGCACGAAGCCATCGCGGCTCTTGACGAAGTCGGGGGTGGTCGTGTCCGGGCGCGTCTCCACCGTCAGCAGCCGCCGGCGCCTGCGGAAGCTCAGCTGGATGGAGTCGGAGACACGGACCTGCAGCTCCCGCTTGGTCCTACAAGGGCCCAGGATCAACTGGGGGGGTCTGGTGAAGTGCTGGGACCCCCTCAACCAACCAACCAGCCAACCCACCAACCAGCCAAACAACCAACAAACCAACCAATCAACAAACCAACAAACCAACCAACCAATCTGCAACCCATCAACCAAACAAACAACCTGCCAACCAACCATCCAACCAACCCACCAAGCAGTCAACCAACCAACCAATCAACAAATCAACTAACCAACCAACCCACCCACCAACCAACCAACCAACAAACCAACCAATCAACTAACCAACCATCCAACCAACCCACCCTGAGCCCCGACTCACGCCCGGCAGTGCTCCAGCAGGACTCCCACCAGCTCTCCCACCCGGTTGTCCCCCGCTGGCTGCATCTTGTGGAGGCACACGGCCAGGTCATCCTGGCTCTGGGTGTGGAAGACCACCAGCTGTGCCTGGCAGCTGGTCACACTCAGCCCCGTCACCTGTGGGGACATTGGGGTGTCACTGCTGGGGGGGGTGGTTGTGTTGGGGGGACCTGGGACCATGGCCAGGCCAAGGAACCATGGCCAGTGTGGTGGAGACAGCGTGATGGGGACAATGTGATGAGGACAGCGTGGTGGGGACAGCAGGATGGGGACAATGTGATGAGGACAGCGTGGTGGGGACAGCATGATGGGGACAGCATGACGAGGCCATTGTGGTGGGGACAGCATGACGGGGCCATTGTGGTGAGGACAGTGTGGTGGGGACAGTGGGGTGAGGACAGTGCGGTGGGGTCAGCAGGATGGGGACACTGTGGTGAGGACAGTGTGGTGGGGAAAACATGATGGGGACACTGGTGAGGACAGTGTGGTGGGGACAGCATGATGTGGCCGTTATGGTGAGGACAGCGTGGTGGGGACAACATCCCACTTCTGTCCCAACACGAGTGGCCCCAGCACATGACCATGGGGACCACGGAGGCTTCTCCACCCTCTGTGTGGAAGCAGGACACTTGAGGACACCTGGATCCTCTTGACCCTCACCAGGACATGGCGTAGGGGGTGGCTTTGTCCCCCCCCACCCCCTGGGGACACCGGTGGGGCTGTGACACTCACGGTGCTGAGGGGCAGCTCCCGCATCACCCGGTACTGCTGCCGGGGCTCCAGCTTGTAGACGTGCTGGTCGGTCACCAGCAGCGCCCGGTCCCGGCTCTTCCCGAACCGGTTGATCTGTGAGGACAAGGCCAGGTGAGGACACACCCCGAGGAGGTGACACCAAGGGTGGTGGCCCAGCAGGACCTCCCCTTTGTCCCCCTCACCTTGCGGACGTGGCAGGAGAAGAGGACGGCTCCAAAATGCACCTTGTCCTTGAGGGTCTGGAGGCGGCGGGCGAAGGGCAGCGCCTGCCCCGGGTTCTCGCTGGGCTGTGAGGAACCAGGAGGTGGGGTTGGGGTGGGACATGGGTGGGGGACACCCCGGGGGACACCCCGAGCCCCCTGCCCTTACCAAGGAGAGGTAGTTGTGTGCCCAGGGGCGCCGGCAGCCCCAGTCCTTGCGCAGCCCCCCCAGCGCCTCCATGGCGGCCACCTTGGCGCGGATCTGGCCCATGGCTGATGGGGGGATGTTCTTGATGATCTGCCACGCCCGCCACCTGCCCACGGGGACATGGCATCATCACCAGCCCACGTGCATCTCCCACAGCCTCATCCCACCTGCCAGTCCCACGTTCCTGCCCCACATTCCCATCCTGTGTCCCTGTCACTCGTCCATGGCCCACATTCCGTTCTTACATCCCTGTCCTGCATCCATGGCCCATGTCCACGTCTCCATCTACACCCCACATCCACATCCCTGTTCCCGTTCCTGTCCCACATCCCTGTCCCACATTTCTGTCCTGCATCCCTGTCCCCATCCCACAATCCCAACCCATATCTCTGTCCCACATCCTTGTCCCATGTCCCCATCCCATATTCCCATCCTATGTCCCTGTCCCACATCTGTGTCCCCATTCCACATCTCCATCCCACATCCCTGTTCCCACCCCACATCCCCATCCTACATCCACATCTCCATCCCACATCCTTGTCCCCATCCAACATCCCCATCCTACATCCCCATCTCCATCCCACATCCTTGTCCCCATCCAACATCCCCATCCTACATCCACATCTCCATCCCGCATCCTTGTCCCCATCCAACATCCCCATCCTACATCCACATCTCCATCCCGCATCCTTGTCCCCATCCAACATCCACATCCCCATCCCACGTCCCCATCCCTCTCTCATGTCCCAATCCCACATCCACATCCCCATCCCACACCCCTGTGCCCATCTCACATCTCCATCCCCATCCCTGTCCCATGTCCCCATCCCACCCCGCAGCCCTGTCCCAGGAGCAGGCCCGGTTGGGTACCTGCGGAAGATGCCCTGGCTGGCCTCCTGGAACCTCTCCAGCACCGCGGGAGGCTCCGGCCAGGCCACGCTCTTGCCGTAGTCAGGGAGGCTGCGCAGGTCCTGGAAGCTGCGCAGCAGGTCCCGCAGGTACACCTTCACCTTGTGCCTCTTGTAGGCTGCCANCCTTCCCCTTGTGCCTCTTGTAGGCTGCCATGATGGCCAGCGCCGCCCGCAGGCACCGGCACCGCCGACGGGCCAGGGCCCCGCGCCACGCCTGACACCCGGGCACCCGTCAGGGGAGGGGGTGCCCCATGGAGCCCACCCCAGTGTCACATCCCATCCCCTGACCCATCACACACCCTACACCATGGCACATCCCATCCCCTGCCCCATGGAGCCCACCCCAGTGTCACATCCCATCCCCTGCCCACAGAGCCCACCCCGGGTGTCACATCCTATCCCCTGCCCCATCACACACCCCACCCCATGGCACATCCCATCCCCTGCCCCATGGAGCCCACCCCGGGTGTCACATCCTATCCCCTGCCCCATCACACACCCCACCCCATGGCACATCCCATCCCCTGCCCCATGGAGCCCACCCCGGGTGTCACATCCTATCCCCTGCCCCATCACACACCCCACCCCATGGCACATCCCATCCCCTGCCCCATGGAGCCCACCCCGGGTGTCACATCCTATCCCCTGCCCCATCACACACCCCACCCCATGGCACATCCCATCCCCTGCCCCATGGAGCCCACCCCGGGTGTCACATCCTATCCCCTGCCCCATCACACACCCCACCCCATGGCACATCCCATCCCCTGCCCCATGGAGCCCACCCCGGGTGTCACATCCTATCCCCTGCCCCATCACACACCCCACCCCATGGCACATCCCATCCCCTGCCCCATGGAGCCCACCCCGGGTGTCACATCCTATCCCCTGCCCCATCACACACCCCACCCCATGGCACATCCCATCCCCTGCCCCATGGAGCCCACCCCGGGTGTCACATCCCAGCCCCTGCCTCATCACATGTCCTACACCATGCCCCATTTCCCACCACCCCATCTCCTGCCCCACAGCATGCCCTACACCACGCCCCATGCCATACCCCACGTCACACCCCATGCTCTGCCCACACCAAGCCCATGCTCTGCACCACCCCATGCCCCACACCCTTCCCAGCTCCTCTCCAAGCCCACCAGCCACTCCCCACTCAAGCAGAGCCCCACTGGCCCCACCACCACCACCACGACTAACCCACGGCAGTCCCGTGGTGTCCCCCCATCCCCACGTCCCCCTGCCACATGTGTCCCACCTTCTGCAGCAGCAGGACGATGATGGGGATGAGCTGCGTCCGCTCCTGCTCGAGGCAGAAGAGGGTGCGGGGGGTGCGGATGAAGACCTTGCTGTGGCCATAAGCCACGTCGTCTTGGAAGCCATGCTGCTCCATCAGGGCTTGGGTGGCCTCCCTGTCGCTGTCCATCAGGTGGTTGGGCCACGTGTACTCACAGGTCATCTTGTACCTGTGGGGCAGAGTGGGGTGAAGGGGTCTTGGGGGGTCTCAGGGGTCACAAAGACACAGAATCCCAGCGTGGTGGGGTCTAAAGGGACCTCTGGAGATGATCTGGTCCAACCCCAGCTCCCCCAGAGCAGGGGGCCCAGGTGGGTTTGGAACCTCCTACAGAAGGAGACTCCACAACCTCTCTGGGCAGCCTGGGCCAGGCTCCAACACCCTCACCACAAACAACTTTCTCCTCCTGCTCCCATGGAACCTCCTGGGTTCCACTTGGTGCCCCTTGTCCTGTCCATGGGCACCACTGACAAGAGTCTGGCCCCAGCCTCTTGCCCCCACCCTTTAGCTCTTGCTCAGCATCGATCAGATCCCCTCTGGGGCTTCTCTTCTCCAGCTCCCCAGCCCCAGGGCTCTCAGCCTGTCCTGGGCACAGAGATGCTCCAGTCCCACCAGCATCTCCACAGCCTCCCCTGGACTCTCTCCTTTGTCTCTCTCGACCTGAGGAGCCCAACACCCCAGAGGTGGCCTCACTGGGGCAGAGCAGGAGGAGAACCTTTGACCTGCTGCCCACGCTCTTCTGGATGCCCCCAGGAGACCTCCTTGGCCCCGTTGGTGTCTCCTGGTGACCTCGCTGTCCCCCCATGGGCACACCTCTGGAGGAAGCGGTGGTAGGGCTGGCGGTAGGCGAAGCCGGCGCGGCGCACGCGGACATTCTCCAGCAGCCCCAGGTAGGAGACCTGGTGGCGACACCGCTCCAGGTCGAAGAGCAACGGCGACTTCTGGTCGTTGGGCTTGATGCAGCGCACGTAGTAGGGCTCCTGAGGGGGACATGGTGACATCGTGGTGGCCTGGAGAGGTCCGGGGGGCTTTGGGGATGCAGGGTGGGCACGGGCGGCATGGGGATGGGAAGGCTTGGTGGCTTGGGGACAAGCTTGGGTGACTCAAGGACATCTTGGCTCGCTTGGGGACACGCCTGGCTAGCTGAAGGACATCTGGGCTGCTTGAGGACATGCCTGCCTGGAGCAGGGACAGGCTCAGTTGACTTGGGGACAGCCAAGGTTGGCTTGGGGACATGCCAGGCTGGCTCAGGGCCATGTCCAGCTGCCTTGGGGACACACCAAGATGGGTTGGGGCTGTGCCCAGCTGCCATGAGGACACGTCAGGTTGGTGCAGGGACACACCTGGTTGTCCCCAGGCCCCTACCTTGGAGGCGAGGTTCTCCACCAGGGCCACGATGGAGTTCTTGAAGAGCGTGCCGGTGGTCAGCGGGCGCTTGGTGACCTCAGTGATGCTCTGCTCTCCATCGGGCCACATGGCACGTAGCACGGGGTCCGTGCTGGGGACAGTGTTGACATGGAGCTGGTGGCACCAGGCACCCCCTGTCCCACCCCAGAGCTGTGCCACCAGCCCCCAGCTGTCCCCCAACCTGTTGTAGAAGAGCCGTTTGAAGTCCTGGAAGAGCGTGTCCTTGTTCTTGTCCAGGAAACCCTCCACTGAGTACCTGAGGGAGGAGGACACCATGTTGGGGAGCTCCTCCTGCCACCCCGGGGTGTTGGGGGATGTCCCATGGAGGCCAGAGGACTGTTGGGCTCAGTGCTCATGGACACAGGGCATGGCATGTCCTACACAACCCATCCTGCTGCGTGTGGCCTCTGGGGACCTCCCAGACCCCATGGACCTCAGTGGTTCCCCAGTGGCCTCCCATGGTCCTAAATGGCTCCATGCAATCCCTTATGGGTCCTCAAAGCCCTGTGGCCAACCAAGGCAACCCCACAGGCCCTCAGGGGTCCCTCCATGGTCCCAGGTGGTTCCCCAAAGCTCTCCAGGCCACCCATGGTCCTCCATGGTCATCCATGATGTCTGTAGTCACCCACACTCCCATGGCCTCAACTGACCCCCTGCCAGTCCCCTATGGTCCCCCATGACCCCAACCACCTCCCACAGTCCCTCAAGACCCTCCTACATGGACCCCATGGTTCTCCGAGACCCCGTGGTCAACCATAGGCCATGTCCAACCACAAACCCTCAAGAACCCTTATATCCCTCTGCTCCCAAGTGGGCCCCCATGGCCTCCTCAAGCCCTCCCTGGTGTCCCACAGCCTGATGGCCACCTGAGGATGCCCACAGCCCACCACATCCCCCCCTGTCCCCTCCTCACGTGACATCTCCAGCGTAGTGCTTGATGCGGAAGTCCCGGTTGAACTCCATGGTCTTGTCCGTGGGGCAGAGCTGAGGAGCAAAGGTTGGGGGGGGTCAACCTCCCACCCATGGACCTCCTTGACCTCCCAACCCTTTTCCCTCCCAAGAAGCACCTTGCGGCTGGTGTAGTGGGGGTGGTGGCCCAGGCGGGTGTCCATGGAGGCGAGGAAGAGGGGGTCAGTGATGGTGCCCACGGCCAGGCAGGCTTCGTCCAGCAGGGCCAGGATGCCGCGGTGGGGCTGCTCCACCAGCTCCACGATGGGCTCGTTGCTGAAGTACTCGATCTAAGGGGGACAAGGGGTGGGAACCCTGGGTTGTCCCCTCCCCAGGCACCACGATTCACCTCCCCCAGCATCTCAGTTTTCACCATGTCCCCTCTTTGTGTCCCCACCATGCTCTGCCAGGTGATGCCACCTCATGTCCTCCAACCATCTCCTACCCAGTGATGCCCTCGTGCCCCACCATATCTCCCCTGTCCACGCTAAGTCCCTCATGTTCTGCCAAGTGATGTCCCCATGTCCTCCCCAAGGCTCTCCCATGACCACCATGTCCCCATGTCCTTCATGCTCTGCCAGGTGATGTCCCCCATATCCCTCATGCCCTGACAGATGATGCCCCCTCCATGTTCTTCATGCTCTGCCAGGTGATGCCCCCCATGTCCCCAGTGCTCTTTCAGGTGATGCCCACCCCATGTTCCCCCCCATGTCCCTTACACTCTGCCAGGTGGTGCCCCCCATGTCCCCTTATCCCCAATGCTCTGCCAGGTAATGCCCACCCCATGTCCCCCCCATGTCCCTCACGCTCTGCCAGGTGATGCCCTCTCGCTGGTACTCGTCCTGCTCCTGCCGCAGGATCAGCTCGATGAAGAGCTGCTGGAGCTTCTCGTTGCAGTAGTTGATGCAGAACTGCTCGAAGCTGTGGGCAGAGGGTCAGGATGGTCAATGTCACCCACCTCCCCTCCCAAACCATGTCCCCTGTGCACCCCTTGAGCCACGTGGACCTCCATGGGTCCCTCCTGCTCCTGTCCCCTTCTACGTGTCCCTTCAGTGTCCTCCCCTCCATGTGTCACTCCCAAGTCCTGTCCCTTCCATGAGTCTCCTCCTGGGTCCCATCCCTTCCTTGTGTCCCTCCTGGGTCTTGCCCTCTTCTTGTGCCTCTACCAGGTCCTGTCCTGTCCCTATGTCCCTCTGGGTTCTGTCACCTCCATGTATCCCTCCATGTGTCCTTCCTGGGCCCTGTCCTCTTCTTGTGTCCTTCCCAGGTCCTGTCTTGTCTGTGTGTCCCTCCTGGGTCCTGTCACCTCCATGTGTCCCTCCTGGGTCCTGTCCTCTTCTTGTGTCTCTCCCAGGTCCTGTCCTGTCCCTATGTCCCTCCTGGGTCCTGTCACCTCCATGTGTCCCTCCTGGATCCTGTCCTCTTCTTATGTCCTTCCCAGGTCCTGTCCTGTCCATGTGTCCCTCCTGGACCCTCTCACCTCCATGTGTCCCTCTGTGTCCCACCTAAACCTCCACTCCCTCTCCACATCCCCGCAACTCCCGTCCCCTCCAGATACCCCTCCTAGATGTCCCCTCCTCCCCTCCACACCTCCTTCCCACCACATGCCCCCTCTCCAGGTGACCTGTTGGTGTCGAAGATCTCGAAGCCGTAGATGTCGAGGACGCCGATGACGGTGCTCCTGCCCTGCTGGCGGGGGTCGTACCCGCGGGCGGCGATGCTGCCGTTGATGCGTCCCACCATCCAGCAGAACAGCCTCTCGTAGATGGCCTGGCACAGGGGACAAGCTGCTGGGCACCCAAAGGTGCTGGAGGGGACACCCAGCACCTCGTGGTAGGGCTGGTCTAGCAGGAGGTGTTCCTGCCCGTGGGACGGGGGTTGGAACTTGATGATCATAGAATCGTGGAATCACTGAGGTTGGAAAGGACCTCTAGGGTTACCAAGTCCAACCTTTGTCCTGCATCTCCCTGACCCTTGAAGCCCCACACGTACTTGTTTGTTGAACCCCTCCAGGGATGGTGACTCCACCACCTCCCTGGGCAGCCTAGTCCAGTCCCTGACCACTCTTGCAGTAAAGAACTTCTTCCTAATGTCCAACCTAAACCCCCCCTGGGGCAGCTTGAGGCCATCACCTCTTGTCCTGTCATGAGTTCCTTGGGAGAAGAGCCCAACCCCAGCCTCACCACACCCTCCTTTGAGGTGGAGATCAAGGGGGTCTCCTCTCAGCCTCCTCTTCTCCAAGCTGAACAACCCCAGCTCCCTCAAGTGCTCCTCATACGACATATTCTCCAAACTTGAAGATCTTTGAGGTCCCTTCCAACCCAACCATGGCTCCAGGTGCCCTCTGCTCACCTTGGCACAGGCATCACGGGCATAGGAGGCCTCCTTGGTGCTGTGGCTCTTCTCGATGAGCTCCCCACCACCAGCAGCCACGGTGCGGGTGAGGAGGGCCTGGCGCAGGCTGCCCAGGGCCGTGCCCGTCAGCTCGGCCAGCACCTCCAGCTGCTCCTCAGCCTCCACCACCACCGACGCCGACGGCTCCTCGCCCTCCACCGCGAACTCGACGTTGCCCTGGGGTGGTCCCACCACCATGGGTTGGTTGGGAAAGGTCAAGGGGACACCCGGGAGCCCCCGGAAAGGGGTTGGGGGGGTCTCAGCATTGGCACCTCCCACATCCAGGGGCTCTACTGGTTTGTATCTTGCTGTGCTGGGCTATACTGGGAGGTACTGGTTTGTATTGGGCTGGGCTGTACTGGGCTGTACTGGTTTGTATTGTGCTGGGCTGGGCTATACTGGGAGGGACTGGGTTGTGTTGGGCTNTTGTACTGGGCTCTCCTGGGCCATACAGGACTCTACTGGCTTATATTGGGCTGCTTTGGGCCATACTGGGCTGCACTGGTTTGTACTGGGCTCTGCTGGGCCATACAAGATTCTTTTGGCTTATATTGGGCTGTTCTGGGCTGTACTGGTTTGTACTGGGCTCTCCTGGGCCATACAGGACTCTACTGGCTTGTATTGGGCCATACTGGTCCGTACTGGTGGGAGGTGATCCCTACTATTCTATACTGGTGTGGAGGGGGCTGTACTGGTGCTGGACCAGCCATACTGGTCCATACTGGTGTGTACTGGCGGGGGTCTCACCAGGAGCAGGACGGTGGCCAGGATGCGCCGCAGGGAGCCCACCTCCTCCGGGGAGAAGCCGATGGTGGCCATGGCCTCCTCCACCGCCCGGTAACCGGCCACGTCGTCCCCGCAGGCCTGGGAGAGGGGGGGGGTGAGGGGCTGGGACCCCCCCAGTTCCCCCCAGTCCCTCCCAGTTCCCCCCAGTCCCCCCCAGCCCCACTCACGGTGCCCGTGGAGCCCCCCCGGGTGTAGCGGTAGGTGCCGGGGTCCCGGCAGAGGTGCAGCGACGTCAGCAGCTCCTCGGGGGCTCCCAGCAGCAGCTTTGGGGTGTGGGGAGGGGGGGTCAGCACCTGGTGTCACCTCAGTGTCCTCCATCCGGGTGGATCCCTCCCCATCCCACCCGTCTGACCCATCTTATCCATCCCAGCCCCATCCCAACCTTCTCAGACCATCCTCATCCCATCCCAACCTTCTCATCCCACCCTGTCCCCATCCCATGTCATCCCATAGACCCAATCCATCCCATCCCAACCTTCTCATCCCACCCTGTCTCCATCCCATCAAGCCCACCCATCCCATGTCATCCCGTAGATCCAATCCATCTCATTCATCCCATCCCAACCTTCTCCTCTCATCCATCCTGTCTCCATCTCATCTCATCCCATCCCATAGATCCCATCCAGCCCATCTGGCCCATTTTAACCATCCCATCCTCATCTCATCCCAACTTGTCCCCATCCTATCCCCTCAAACCCACCTATCCCACTCCACCCCATCCCACATCATCCTCTAGATCCCATCCATGCCATGTCCCGTCTCACCTATCCCATCCCAACCTTCTGATCCCATCCATCCTGTCCCAATCCCACCCTCATCTCACCCCAGAGATCCCACTCACCCCATCTGTCCCATCTTACTCATCCCATCCTCATCTCATCCCATCCCAACCACCTCATCCCCATCCCATCCCATAGATTCCATCCATCCATCCATCTATCCCACCCACCCTGACCCCATCCCATCAAACTCATCCCACCCCACCCCAGGTCCACCTGGTAGAACACGTGGAAGTTCCTCTCTCCCGGCTGCTGCTGGAGGACTCGGGACTGGAGGAGGAAGCTGAGGTTGGGTGCCAGGTGGTGCCCCCATGGGACCAGCACCCACCCATCCAGCCATGTCCACCCGTGTCCCCACCCGTGGCCCTGCCCACACCTTCTCCAGGAGGTAGTTGTGGATGTGGCCACCAGTGGGGTCGCCCTTGAAGTCGAAGTTGATGTCCATGTACTTGCCGAAGCGGCTGGAGTTGTCGTTGCGGTTGGTCTTGGCGTTGCCAAAGGCCTCCAGGACACAGTTGGACTTGAGCAGCACGTTCTTCACCCTGGGTGGGGCAGGGTGGCCATGGTGTGGGGCACTGTGGGGACATGGGGCACCCCAGGACCACCTCACAGGCCCATGGGGCACCCCATGGCACCCTAGACCTTCTCTATGAGCATGGGGCACCTCTGGTCTTCCCACATCACTTCACAGACCCTTGGGGAACCCCTGGTCCCTCCACACCATCCCTATGGACATGGGGCAACCAAGGGCCACCTCACAGGCCCATGGGGATCTTCTGGTTGCCCCACAACTTCTCTATGGGTATGGGGCACCTCAGGACCATCTCTATGGACACACTGTACCTCTGGTTGCCCCACATCTTCTTTATAGACATGGGGCACCCCAGGGCCACCTCACGGGCCCATGGGGATCTTCTGGTTGCTCCACAACTTCTTTATGGGTATGGGACACCTCAGGACCATCTCTATGGACACAGTGCACCTCTGGTTGCCCCACACCATCCCTACATCCATGAGGCTCTCCTGGTTGCTCCACAACCTCTTTATGGGTATGGGACACCTCAGGACCATCTCTGCGGACACAGGTGCACCTCTGGTTGCCCCACACCATCTCTATGGGTATGGGACACCTCAGGCCCATCTCTATGGGTATGAGACACCTCAGGACCATCTCTATGGACACACTGCACCTCTGGTTGCCCCACACCATCTCTACCACCTCTATGGGTATGGGACACCTCAGGACCATCTCTATGGGTATGAGACACCTCAGGACCATCTCTATGGACACACTGCACCTCTGGTTGCCCCACACCATCTCTACCACCTCTATGGGTATGGGACACCTCAGGACCATCTCTATGGGTATGAGACACCTCAGGACCATCTCTATGGACACACTGCACCTCTGGTTGCCCCACACCATCTCTACCACCTCTATGGGTATGGGACACCTCAGGACCATCTCTATGGGTATGAGACACCTCAGGACCATCTCTATGGACACACTGCACCTCTGGTTGCCCCACACCATCTCTACCACCTCTATGGGTATGGGACACCTCAGGACCATCTCTATGGGTATGAGACACCTCAGGACCATCTCTATGGACACACTGCACCTCTGGTTGCCCCACACCATCTCTACCACCTCTATGGGTATGGGACACCTCAGGACCATCTCTATGGGTATGAGACACCTCAGGACCATCTCTATGGACACAGGTGCACCTCTGGTCGCCCCACACCATCCCTACCATCTCTATGGGTATGGGACACCTCAGGATCATCTCTATGGGTATGGGACACCTCTGGTTGCCCTACACCACCTCTATGGGTATGGGACACCTCAGGCCCATCTCTATGGGTATGGGACACCTCAGGACCATCTCTATGGGTATGAGACACCTCAGGACCATCTCTATGGGTATGAGACACCTCAGGACCATCTCTATGGACACACTGCACCTCTGGTTGCCCCACACCATCCCTACCATCTCTATGGGTATGGGACACCTCAGGACCACCTCTATGGGTATGGGGCACCTCTGGTTGCCCTACACCACCTCTATGGATATGGGACACCTCAGGACCACCTCTATGGGTATGGGACACCTCAGGCCCATCTCTATGGGTATGGGACACCTCTGGTTGCCCTACACCACCTCTATGGATATGGGACACCTCAGGACCACCTCTATGGGTATGGGGCACCTCAGGACCATCTCTATGGGTATGGGGCACCTCAGGACCATCTCTATGGGCATGGGACACCTCAGGACCATCTCTATGGGTATGGGGCACCTCAGGACCATCTCTATGGGTATGGGGCACCTCAGGACCACCTCTATGGCCATGACCAGAGCTGGCAGGTCCCAGGGCTTGGTCCCCCACCACCCACCCCGGAGCAGGACCCACCTCTCGACCTCGGCGCGCTGGGTGGGGTTGGTGATGGCGGCGATGTACTGCATGATGTACTTGCTGGCCTCCGTCTTGCCCGCCCCGCTCTCGCCTGGCAGAGGGAACAGGGGTGAGGACACCCACCTCGGGGTGCCCCCCACCCACGGGTGTCCTCTCCAGGAGGTCCCCTACCCGAGATGACGATGCAGGTGTCCTTGGCACGGCGCTTCATGGCCTTGTAGGCGGCATCAGCCAGGGCGTAGAGGTGGGGGGGGCGCTCGTAGAGCTCCCGGCCCCGGTACCGCTCGATGGCCGGGGGGCCGTAGAGGGGCAGCGCCCGGTAGGGGTTCACTGCCACCACCACCTCCCCGATGTACGTGTAGATACGGCCCTGGGAGAACCTGAGAGGAGCAGGGGGCTGGAGGTGGTACCTTGTGGGGTGGGTGGGTCATGGGGTGGCACCTTACAGGGTG
>VYZX01018084.1:583755-600121 GCA_013401335.1 Brachypteracias leptosomus
CAGGGGAGGGCTCCTGGGGCCTCATCTTCTGGAGGTTTCCCCCCCTCCTTCCAGCCCCTGAGGGAACAGCCCTTCAGCTGGTGCCCCCAGCCCTGCTCTGAGCAGGGAATGCCAACCCTGAGCTTATCAAGGCATCACCAACTGCATGACAAACACCTGCAGGGCTTTTGTCTCCTCAAGTGCTGGCAAAGCCACGTTCCTCCCTGGTGGGACCACAGCTGAGCTCTGTCTGCTGCAGGAGAACATTGACCACAGCTGCTGAGCTCTGGGGTCACTGCCAGGGGGGAATCATGGAGTGGTTTGGGCTGGAAGGGACCTCAAAGGTCACCCAGTTGCACCCCCTGCCCTGGCAGGGACCCCTCCCTCTAGGGCAGGTCCCTCCAGGCCCCAGGAACACCTGCAGGAACAACAGCCCCCAGTGTGATGTGTCACCTCAGGGGTCCCCAAACCAGCACCAGTCCTGCCCCCTGCGCCCCAACCAGGAGAAGCTCTCCCAAGACATGTCCTACAAGCCTCACCCAGAGGTAGAACCATGACCTTGAAGTGGTTTTCCACCTTGAGGCATCACAACAAGGTCACTTTACAATCCCCACTGACACACGGAGCGTCAAACACGTCCAGAATTCACTAGATTCAAGCCTCTGATGCCAAAACCTCCCCAAGTTTGCCCAGAAGACACTTCCCAACCATCAGCTGCCCCTAAATCCAGACTCTGAAGGGCAGAACCTGCCCCTCAAGAGCTTTGTTGTCCCAGTGCTGTTAAAAATGCTGCAGGTTTTGCCCCGGCCAAGCTCAAGGTCACTGGAGCCTCTGTAATGTCTTTATTTCTCACACAACCAGAGATGAGGTTGAACCTTCTACCTAGAAAACCTGCCCAGCAGGAGACATCTTGGGAGCCACTCTCAGCTCAAGGAAAGAAAACAAACCCAAGCTCCCCCTGCCACCAACTCCTGGAGGAAAAAAAGTTTAACTCCAGTGGGTCCAGGGAGGTGGCCCCTTTTTCTCCTCAACTTCAGGTCCTGCTCCACATCAGCCCCCAGGCTCTGAGGGGATGGATCTGGATGGACTGGAGGGGGGCAGCTGCAGGGCTGGAGCATTTCTATGGAAGGTGACCCCCCAAAAACGAGAAACCTTGTTGGTTGTGAACCAGCAGCTCTATTTTGTCACCCCTGCTGCACGTAGAAGGAAATTGTGGTTTTTAGCTCTTCCTGGCCAGGAGCTGACAGGCAAATGAGAGCTCAGGGGATCCCCAGCCCTCACTGCAGAAGCCACCCAGCCCAGGGTCACAGCTTCTCCCCCAGCCCTGGAGGTGCTTTGGGGAGCACCAGTTTGGCCCTAGCTGGGGGCTTTGATGGAGAACGAGGTAGGTGCTGGGTTTCTCTGGGCTGCCAGGAGGGCAGAAGCTCTTGTTCCGCCTTGTGTCGCGCTGGGTGATGCCTCCTCCTCCTTGGTGGGCTCCTCAGATCCTCCTCCTTGGCTCTGTCTTGGCATGAGATGATGGGGTGATGGTCTCATCTCAACCTCCTCCCAGTCAAGAGGTGCTGCTGGTTTATGGCTTGGGCTGGGTCTGTGCTGGAGGAGGCAGAGCTGGTGGATGAGGAAGTGTCTGAGGAGCCATTGTGTGGTGGAGCAACCCCTCCCAGCTGCTGCTGAGGCCACCATTGTGTAGCTGTGCTTGCTGCCCTCTCAACTCCCTCTAGCTTTATCTCCCTGGGATGTTCTTCAGGGCCGGGCTGTCCCCGATGTCCTTGTGCTACCTGCTGCACCCTGGGAGCTGGGAAATGCAATTCCAGCAGCAGCTTTCCCCACCCTGGCAGGATGGCTTCAAGTTCTTTCAGCCTGGCTTTGATCTCTCTTGTTGTCCACCTTTCACTTGTCCAGCAACCAAGCTGGGGAAGGGTCTAGAGCAGGAGTGTGGTGAGGAGCAGCTGAGGGAGCTGGGGAGAAGAAGAAATGGCCTCAAGTTGGCCCAGGGGAGGTTGAGGTTGGAGCTGAGGAACAATCTCTTGTCTCATTTCACCATGGGACAGGCTGGTGTGGAGCTTGGTGGGGATCTCCCAGGGGTTGGCTGTGCTGCAGAGGAGCATTCCTGGGCTGAGCACCCCTGGTGAGGTCTGAGGATGGTGGTGATGGTCCCTCTATAGCTGGCAGCCCATGGGGGCAGCTGGACTCTGATGTTCTTCCAAACCCAACGGGTCAGGAACCACCAGGACCTGGTTTTCCCATCTCCTGGGTTGTGCACCCACAATTTTGGGCCTCCTGGAGACCTCAGACACGTTTGAAGCATCTCAACCTTGTCAGTCACAATCCTTTCATGATACTGGGGCGGGGTGGAAAATAGGGGTGAGGTGAGGAGGAAACCTGCTGGGTTTGAAGGTGGCTTCACTGGAGGGTTGGGCACCGTGGCTTGGGGGGGAAAAGGCCCCGTTTTGGTCACGTTGTCACCTAGCAACACTTGTGTTGTTGCCACGTGTTGTGGGAAAGAGGTTTGCAGTGGGAGATCACCCACTCCTGGACTCCTGGCTCTGTCCAGGGGGTGGTGGGGCTGGTAGAACCAGTCTGTGAGTGCAGAGGCACTGGAGGAGCCCCCGGTGGTGGGTGCTGCTGGTTCCTCAGCTCCTTTTGGGGCCAGAAAGTCCTTCCCTCCCCCCTAAACTCATCACCCTTAGCCCTGAGCGTTTCCCTCTCTCTCCTCAGCCTGGAATAGTGTCTCCTTTCAAACGAGTCTTCCTGAAGGGCGAGAAGGGGCGGGACAAGAAGGCCCAGGAGAAGGTGACCGAGAGGAGGCCCCTGCACACGGTGCTGGTGGCGCTGCCCGACCGCGTCGAGCCCGACCTGCTGCTCAACGACTACATCGAGAAGGAGGTGAAGGTAACGTCTGCCCGGGGCTCCTCCTCAGCTGCCCAGGGCTTGAGGAGCACCTCAAGGCATAGAAGTGGCTTGGAAGAGGCTTTGAGGTCATGGAGTCCAACCATCGACCCATCCCTGCCAGGGCACCACTGAACATGTCCCTCAGCACCACATCTCCACGCCTTGGAACCCCCTCCGGGGCTGGGGACTCCACCTTCACAGCCCTGCCCACCAACAAATTGCTCCCCAGCTCCAACCTCAACCTCCCCTGGGGCAACCTGAGGCTCTTTCATCTTCTCCTCTCACTTGTTCCTTGGGAGAAGAGCCCGACCCCAACCTCATGAGAGATCTTCACCCATAGGCGTGTTTATGGTTGGACTCCATGATCTTAAAAGTCTTTCCCAACCTAAACAACTCTATGATTCTGTGATTTAGCAGCTTCTAAAGAGGGGCTTGGGCCACCAGCCCTTTGTGCTGTTCAGGAGTCTATGTGCTTAGAATGATCTGGTTCTTTTTCTCCAGTATCTAGGTCAACTCACGTCCATCCCAGGGTACCTGAACCCCTCCAGCCGCACAGAGATCCTGCATTTGATTGATAATGCAAAGGTGAGTGAGCTCTTGGCTTCTCCAATGACCTTCTCTGCAATAAAAAAGCACCTTGTGGAGCTTCCTTGGAGCTAAATCCTGGTCTAAGTGGTGTCCTCCACCCTGGTGGTACAAACATGGGATGGCAGCACCTGAGCAGAGCAAAACAAACCAGCAAATCCATGTAAATGTGTTTATTT
The DNA here is from genome assembly GCA_013401335.1 of Brachypteracias leptosomus. NCBI lineage: Eukaryota > Metazoa > Chordata > Aves > Coraciiformes > Brachypteraciidae > Brachypteracias > Brachypteracias leptosomus. Next base: position 587,391 of record VYZX01018084.1, read on the forward strand.
TAGAGGGCACACCAGCTCCCGGGGCAGCTGACCCAGGAGCACGATGCTGTCATCAGCCTCTCTGCCTACAACATCAAGCTGGTGTGGAGGGATGGAGAAGACCTCATCCTGAGGGTGCCCATCCACGACATCGCCTCCGTCTCCTACATCCGAGATGACTCCTCCCACCTGGTCGTGCTGAAAACAGGTAGTGCTGAAAACAGGGGTGGGCTTCGGGGTCTCCACGGGCTTTGGGGTCGTGGGGTGGAGCCCCACAGTGACCAGTGTCCCCCTCGTGTGGGCCAGAGACAAGACAAAGGTGATGCTGGGTGAGAACACACCAAAACGACGTGTCCTTCACATGGTTTGGGGGGGAAGGGCCCTTCCGAGGTCTTCTAGTCCACCCCATCTTCTAGAGAAGGGAGGAATTGTTGGTGCTGAGGGTGTTGGAGCCTGGTTGAGGTTGCCCAGAGAGGTGGTAGAAGCCCCATGCCTGGAAATATTAAAGGTCCTGTTGGATGGGGCTCTGGTTGAACATGTCCCTGCTCCCTGCAAGGGGGTTGAAATTAAATGACCTTAAAAGGTCCCTTCCCACCCCACCCATCCCCTGATCCTGCCCTGCCCACCCTGCTCCAGTCCCTGGTGTCCTCTGGATGTCACCAAGGAGAGCAGGCAGAGGCAGCTCCTGCAGCCTGCTCTCTGTGTGTGTCAGACCAACCCCTGTGCAGGTTCCTGGGGGGCTTTTTGACACAATGGTGGATGTCTCAGTGCCCTTGTTGAGTGACTGGGGTGGTCCTCACCCCTCCTCACACCTTGGGGCCATCCCCAGCGTGTGCCCAGCCTGCAGGGCTTTGGGCTGGAGCCCTTGGTGACCTCTGAGCTCCTTAGAGGATGTAATGAGAGGGACTTAGGGGATTATACACCCCGTGACAGCAGAGGCCAGGCTGGCACCCCACTGAGGGGGTGAGCTGGGAGGGGGTAATTCCACCCAGGGGTGTCTAAGCCTGGAAATGAAGCTGGTGGTGAGAAACCACCTCTGAATCACGGGCTTGTCCTCCAAAGCCCATGACACCCAGAGCCCCCTCTCCCAGGGTGTCTGCTCCTGGCTGAGGGCTCCTTTGCTGTCCCCCCAGGGGACATCTCCTCCTCACCACTTGTCTCTTCCTCAGCTCAGGACCCCGGGATCTCCCCGAGCCAGAGTCTCTGTGCTGAGAGCTCCAAGGCCCTGACATCAGGGTCTCTGTCAGAGAGTGGGGTGGTGCCTCTTGAAGCCTGTTGCTTGGTGGTGCTGGCTACGGAGAACAAAGTAAGGCTCAAACCCCTCCCTTGGCACCACTCTCAGGTTGCTACAGCTCAGACTGGGGTTACTGGGAGGGTTTTCTGGCTCTTAGACCTGCTGGTCACCACCTTTAGGCTGGCAGGGGAGAGCCACAAGCCCTGGGGTGGCCTCATCTCCTGGGTGGCTTGACCAGATGCTCACCCAGCCACAGGTTGTGAGGCCCTTGGGGGCTTTGCTGGCCCCCAAGGTGCTGCCTGGAGGAGGAAACCTGGTCCTAGGACCCAGTTTGGACACGAGAGGGTGTCAGATGATGGTTGTCCCTGGGTGGGTGGTGGTGCTGCTGCCCAGAGCTTTCTCCAGCAGCAGGAAATCCATGGGGACAACTGGATCTCTCCCACAATAGGGTTTTGCTGAGCAGGGATTTCTCCTGGTGCTGAGCTGGGAATTTGTTTCATCCCGTGTCTGGATGCAGAGATCCTGATCTGGGGCTCCCTGCAGCAGGAGCCCTTTGCCTTTGGGGGGGAGGTTTGGGCTCTGACACCCTCTGAGGGGCCTGCAGCTGGTTGGGGTGGAGGTTGTGCAGCCAAAGGCCCAGGGAGCTGAGCTGAGAAGATTGAGGAGAAATCTGGGGGGCTAATTACTAGCTGTGGGTTGATAACAGAGCAGCCCAGCTCCTTACCCGGTTGAAGAGGGTGATGAAGTTCTCCTTGAGCACCCAGAACACAGCAGGACATCACTAATGAGGCTCAGGGTTTGTCACCTCCAGCCTTGGAGACCCCATGGGCGGAGCAGTGTCCATGGTGATGGACAAGTGGCTTCTCCTGCTGTAGGGAGCTGAGGAGAAAGGCCACTGAGGTGTCTTCTGCCTTCCCCCAGCCCTTCTTCACTCTGTCCCTCCCTCCCCAGGTGACAGCTGAGGAGCTGTGCTCTCTGCTCAGCCAAGTCTTCCAGATCGTTTACACCGAGTCCACCATCGACTTCCTGGACAGGGCCATATTTGATGGGGCCTCCACCCCCACCAGGCACATGTCCTTACACAGTGGTGAGTCCAGGCCCCCCCAAGCCCCTCCTCATCCTCACCAGCATCCACCACTGCTGGGGGAGAAGCTGGAGAGGAGGTGGCACCAGCAGCCAGTGTCCTCCTGGGCAGGGAGAGGATTGTGGAGCCCCCCCTGCAGTGCTGGGGCAGCTCTGGAGTCCTCAGCACAGCAGAGACGTGGAGCAGAGGAATAAAACCCCTTCTCTGCCCCAGTTCCCTGTGAGCTGGAGGGGAATAAGGGCTGCAGATGTTTCCCCAGCTGGGCTGTGGGACATCAGCCCTCATCCTTCCCCCTCCTCCCTTCCCTTTTGTGTTCACATTAAATCAGCCCCTTTGTGCTCCTCCATCTCTGCCTGGGCCCACTCCTGGTGCCACCGGGCACCATCTCAGCCCCCACCCCTCTGCCTGCCCCCCTTCCAGCTCCAAAACCCAGCCAGGCTTCCACCTCTTCACCTCCACACCTCAACTATCTCCCTTTGCAGACGACTCCTCTACCAAAGTGGACGTGAAGGAGCCCTACGAGGTGGAGACCAGCACGTTGTGAGTTCCCCCTGAGCTGGCTGGGGTGGGGTTGGTGCTGCAGGACCTGCTGAGCTCTGCACGTTGCAAAGCTGCTGCTCCCTGGGGCTGAAAGGTCCTGCTGAGGTTGGCACTGGGCTCTCCAGAGGTGGTCACGTAGGCAACACCCTGTGTCAGCAGAGCAGGGACGTGGGGCTGGCTCTGGCAAACACCAGAGGAAGGGGGGGGAGATGTTTTCCCCAAAATATTTGATGGTGGAAACATTTTCCCTCCTCAGCTGACGCATTTAGTAGCATTTACGGGCTGAGGACTCAACCTCAACCTCTTGTTTAAGACCAAACTCATGAAAATTCCACGTTTAGCACCAAAATGAGGTAGTTTGAGACCTTTCTCCACACTGCTCCAGAATGAGAAAGCAGTGGTGGAGTCCCCATCCCTGGAGATGTGGTGCTGAGGGGCAGGGGTTAGCGGGGCCCTGGCAGGGATGGGTTGGTCACCATGACCTTAAAGGTCTCTTCCAACCCAACCAATCCCTGATTCTCTGATTTTCAGCAGGTCCACCTCAAGCCCTCTGTGCTGGGGGAGCCTTCAGGTGTCCTGGGGGTGCACATCTCACCTACCTCTCTGCTCTTCCATGGTGCAGAAGATGCTCTGGAGGCCTCACGATCTCTTTGCATGTCAGTTCCTTTCCAGAGACCTTGGATGCTGGGGACAACTCCCCCTCTTCCTTCTCCACCCAGCAGTCTCCACACATCAAGACCATCAGTGAGAGCGAGCTGAGCACCACAGCCACAGAGCTGCTCCAGGACTACATGATGACGGTAGGGACACAGCACAGGAGGCTCCATCTTCCCTTCCTGGTGTCCAGCTTCTCCTGGGAGTTGGGTTTGTGGCCACAGCACATCAAACATGAGCTTGAGCTGGTGGAGGAACATCTCAGCCTCCTGCTTGTCCTGCAAACTGGAGTGAGAGGTCTGGAGAACATGTCATGTGAGGAGCAACTGGGGTTGTTGAGCTTGGAGAAGAGGAGGCTGAGAGGAGACCTCCTTGCTCCACCTCAAAGGAGGGTGTGGTGAGGCTGGGGTTGGGCTCTTCTCCCAAGGTACTCAGGACAAGGGGTGATGGCCTCAAGTTGCACCAGGGGAGGTTTAGGTTGGACATTAGGAAGAAGTTCTTCACTGCAAGAGTGGTCAGGGAGGTGCTGGAGTCCCCATCCCTGGAGGGGTTCAACAGAGGAGATGTGGGGCTTTGGGACGTGGTCTGGGGGGTCAGGGAGATGTAGGACAAAGGTTGGACTTGATCCTAGAGGTCCTTTCCAACCTCAGTGATTCTGAATGGGAGCTCCCATGGTTCTCCTGCAGGACCATCCCCACCTTCCCCCCCTTTCATAGCATAAAGACACTTTGGGCATCACGGGGTTACCTTGATCTGGTGGCCACCTCTGCCAGGCTCCCCCTCACCTCTGCTGGTTGTGGTGTCTCCCCCAGCTGCGGACCAAGCTGTCCTCCCAGGAGATCCAGCAGTTTGCCATGCTGCTGCACGAGTACCGCAACGGGGCCTCCATCCACGAGTTCTGCATCAACCTCAAGCAGCTCTACGGGGACAGCAGGAAGTTCCTGCTCTTAGGTGAGGAGCATCTGCCAGGGGTTCTTCCTGGGTGACCAACCAGAGCGGGAGAGGTGGGGCCAGGCTCTGGGCAGGGGTGCCCAGGGACAGGCCAAGGGGCACCGGGCACCAACTGGAACCCAGGAGGAGAAGGTTGTTTGGGGTGAGGGTGGTGGAGCCTGGTCTGGGCTGCCCAGAGAGGTTGTGGAGTCTCCTGCTCTGGAGAGATCCCAAACCCACCTGGAACCCTCATCAACCTGCTCTGGGGGAGCTGCTGGAGCAGGGGGGTTGGACCAGAGCATCTCCAGAGGTCCCTCCCTACCTCTACCATGCTGGGATTGTGGGATCTCAACCCGTCTTTCCTTGGAGACACCTGGGGCTCAACCTCCTGGGTTTGAAGGGACCTTTCAAGCCCATCTGGTCCAACCCCCTGCAGGGAGCAGGGACATGTTCAACCAGAGCAGGTTGCTCAGAGCCCCATCCAACAGGACCTTTAATATCTCCAGGGATGGGGCTTCTACCACCTCTCTGGGCAACCTGGGACAGGCTCCAACACCCTCAGCACCAACAATTTCCTCCTAATAATCTAAACGTCCTTCTTCTAGTTTCAACCCATCCCTCCTTGTCCTGTCCCAACAGGCCCAGCTCCAAACTCCATCCCCATCTTTCCTGTAGCCCCCCTTGAAGTCCTGCAAGGCCCCCAGAAGGTCTTCCCTTCACCTCCTTGGGTCAGACATTGCAACCAGCTCTGCTGGGAGGCTCAGAAGCCCAGAGAACTTCCATGCAGCTCAACAACCCCCTGTAGAAGTCTCTCCAAACCCCTCCCTGCTCCTCACACCTCCCTCCTCCTGTGTCCCCCCCCCAGGCCTGCGTCCCTTCATCCCCGAGAAGGACAGCCAACACTTTGAGAACTTCCTGGAGACCATCGGGGTGAAGGACGGGCGGGGGATCATCACGGACAGCTTCGGGAGGTACCGCAGGACCCTCAGCACCACCTCCACCTCCACCACCAACGGCAACGGCGCCGCCGGCAGCTCCGACGAGCAGTCGGGCCCCTCGGAGGAGGACGAGTGGGACAGGATGATCTCCCACATCAGCAACGACATCGAGGCCCTGGGGTGCAGCATGGACAGGGATTCCTCCTGAGGGGAACCCCAACTCCATCCCAGAGACACTTCTGGGGTCCTCTCCGTCCTGCAGGAGGAGGTGGTGGAGCTGGGGCAGGTTGGGGCTGCTCCTCAAGTGTCCTCACCACCCTTCAGGAGGAGGTTGTGGAGCTGGAGCAGCTCCTCCAAGTGTCCTCACCACCCTTCAGGAGGAGGTTGTGGAGCTGGGGCAGGTTGGGGTTGCTCCTCCAAATGTCTTCNTTGCTCCTCCAAATGTCTTCACCATCCTTCAGTGGGAGGTTGTGGAGCTGGAGCAGCTCCTCCAAGTGTCCTCACCGTCCTTCAGGAGAAGGTTGTGGAGCTGGAGCAGCTCCTCCAAGTGTCCTCACCGTCCTTCAGGAGAAGGTTGTGGAGCTGGAGCAGGTTGGGGTTGCTCCAAGTGTCTTCACCATCCTTCAGGAGGAGGTTGTGGAGCTGGAGCAGGTTGGGGCTGCTCCTCCAAGTGTCTTCACCACCCTGGTTTGGTTCCACCAGGGCAGGACCATCAGCTCCAACCTGGGTTACAGTTTTGCACATGGTGTCCCTGTTGTAACTGATCTTCTCCTCCTCCTCCTCCTCCTCTTCCTCCTCCTCCTGGTTCTGAATGAAGTTTACCACAATGTGAATTATTTAAACCCGTTGGTGGTGGTGTCAAGAGAAACGTTCCAGCTCTTCAGGAGAAGCTGCTGGTGCTCAGGTTGAAGCCAACACCAGCTCTTCAGGAGCTTTGGGCCTCCCTGCCACCCATCCTGGGCTTCCTGGTGCTGGCAGGTCATGGAGCAGCTGATGGGGCTCCTTGGAGACCATCCTGAGGTTCCTGGTAGGTCATGGAGCAGCTGATGGGGCTCCTTGGAGACCATCCTGAGGTTCCTGGTGCTGGTAGGAGGTCATGAAGTAGCTGATGTGGCTACTTGGAGAACATCTTGGGCTTCCTGGTGCTGGCAGGTCATGGAGCAGCTGATGGGGCTCCTTGGAGACCATCCTGAGGTTCCTGGTAGGTCATGGAGCAGCTGATGGGGCTCCTTGGAGACCATCCTGAGGTTCCTGGTGCTGGTAGGAGGTCATGAAGTAGCTGATGTGGCTACTTGGAGAACATCTTGGGCTTCCTGGTGCTGGCAGGTCATGGAGCAGCTGATGGGGCTCCTTGGAGACCATCCTGAGGTTCCTGGTAGGTCATGGAGCAGCTGATGGGGCTCCTTGGAGACCATCCTGAGGTTCCTGGTGCTGGTAGGAGGTCATGAAGTAGCTGATGTGGCTACTTGGAGAACATCTTGGGCTTCCTGGTGCTGGCAGGTCATGGAGCAGCTGATGGGGCTCCTTGGAGACCATCCTGAGGTTCCTGGTAGGTCATGGAGCAGCTGATGGGGCTCCTTGGAGACCATCCTGAGGTTCCTGGTGCTGGCAGGAGGTCATGAAGCAGTTGATGGGGCTCCTTGGAGACCATCCTGGGGTTCCTGGTGCTGGTAAGTCATGGAACAGCTGCTGAGGTTTCCTTGAGGACCATCCTGATGTTCATGGTGCCAACAGAAGGTCTTGAGGTGGCTGCTGGGGCTCTTTGAGGCCCATCCTGATGTCCACGGTGCCAGCAGAAGGTCATGGGGTGGCTGCTGGGGCTCCCCAGGGCCCAAGCTGTCCCCCAAAGCCCCCTCTGGGCCAGGAGAGCTGGTCCAGGCCCCACTTTGGGGTGTCCTCTGCACGTTGTACATATTTTACATAAATACACTTATTTTTTTAATCCCACCCACCCCCCACCAGAGGAACCCCAAGAAGGGTCAAGGGGGGTCCCCAGTTACCCCAGAGCCAAACTGGGAGGAAGGTGGGGCTGGAGGAGGGGTCAGAGCAGCTTCCCAGGAGCTCTGGCACCCACGGGTGGCCCTGGTGGGGTCCTCCATGAGCTCAGCAGGTTGAGGAGGTCCATCCTCCTCCCACCCATTCCTCTGCTCCTTGTCCACCAACCCCCCCAGTGCCTTCTCCTCTCCTCCCCCAGCATCTCCCAGCTCCACCAGTACCTTCCTGGTGTCTCCTGGCCACCCCACCACCCTTCATCCCTCCATCCTCCTCCTCTCCACCCATCCCTGGCCACCACCCTCGGTACGATCCTGCAGCATCTCTGGAGGTCAAGGTGACCCCACCTTCTGCTCCTGGGGTTGTCCCACCACCCCAACTCCTTCCCCTTCTCTCCAAGGGGTGAGGTCACCCCAGTGGTGGGTGCTCAGCTCCCTGGTGACCCATGAACTCACCTGTGTCCATCTTCTGGTGGCCTTTTCCTTCCACTTCCAAGGGGCAGGAGGTCCTGAAGCTCCTGGAGGAAGGGGTTTGGCCAAGACCCTTCCAGCCTGGAGAGCAGCTGCCCCGGGAACAAGCCCTGCTGGAGAACCTCAAGGTTTCCTCCTGCTGGCACAAGGTTCCACCACCCACAAGGTGAAATGGGGGGTCCTGGATCCCCCAGGAGCTGGGGACCAAGATTTTGCTCCTCAAGGGGTGGGAGCAGCTGCTGGGGGTGGGTTTAGTGCCTTCTGATGATCTCCAGGTTCAAAACCCAACTACACCTGTGGCTGGTGGGTCCTTGGAGGACTTCAAGGAGACCTCAAAAGACTCTGAGAACACCTGGACATGAAACTAACCTTGTCTTTGCCTTGGTTGGACGTGGAGAGGTGGAAACCAGGAGCTGTGACAGCCCTGCTGGGATGGAAGCCTGGAGATAACCTGGGGCCACCTCCATTTCTCCATGGTGGCACCTGGGGGTGGCCCTGGAGGAGCTTCCACCACCTGTTTGTGCTTTGTCCGGGATGGTTGTGACGGTCAAATATAATCCTGCAGCCACCACTTGGTCTCCTTGCTCCTCACTCCCCTCCCTTGGGCTTCCCCAGAGCTCCAGCTTCATGAAGAACCCAAAAAAAGTTCAGCAGGGGGGTATCTGATGGCTTTGGGGTCATCCCAAGGTCCTACCCCACCATCCAGCACCACGTGTCCCCCACCACCACCAACCTGGGGACTCCTGGAGCCTCCATGGTGGCTTCTCCAACTGCTCATCCCACTTCTCCAGGAGCCCCGTCCCAGGGACAGCCCCTCTGCCCTATCCCACAGCTGGGACATGGTGCCCAAACCCCCCCTAGATACCTCCAGGGACAGAAACCCTCTGAGATATGGAGCTGGGGGAGCCCTGGAGTGACCCAAACCCCCTCTAGATACCTCCAGGGACTGAACCCCTCTGAGATACAGACCTGGAGGAGCCCTGAGGTGACCCAAACCCCCTCTAGATACCTCCAGGGCCTGAACCCCTCTGAGATATGGAGCTGGGGGAGCCCTGGAGTGACCCAAAGCCCCTCTAGATACCTCCAGGGCCTGAACCCCTCTGAGATATGGAGCTGGGGGAGCCCTGGAGTGACCCAAAGCCCCTCTAGATACCTCCAGGGCCTGAACCCCTCTGAGATATGGAGCTGGGGGAGCCCTGGAGTGACCCAAAGCCCCTCTAGATACCTCCAGGGCCTGAACCCCTCTGAGATACGGACCTGGGGTGGCCCAAACCCCCCTTAGATACCTCCGGAGACTGAACCCCCCTGAGATAAGGAGCCGGGGTGCCCCAAATGACCACGTTGGGAGCCCAGGTGCGATCCAAGTGATACATGAGGCCATTTATTGAGCGCTACAGACGCAGAGGAGGAGGAGGAGGAGGATGGGGGGGTCCAGAAGAAGACTTGAGGGGGGGTCAACTGTGCATCTATACATGGGGGGTGCCGGGACAGCCCCGGCTGCTACATGGTCAGCTCCTGCAGGAGAAGAAGAGGCCGTCAGGGACCCCCCAGAGCACCCCCAGTGGGTGCCGGGAGGGGTGGGGGTCCCCAGGGGGACTCACCATGATGGCGTTGACGATGTCGTTGTTGTTGTGCCGAAGGGCCCTCACGGCCTTGGGCCGGGACACGTTGGCCTGGGCCATCACCAGCTCGATGTCCCTCACCTCCAGCCCCGTCTCATCCACCTGCGAGGGATGGGACATCATCATCACCCCCCTGGTGCCACCAGGACACCCGGGGGGTCCATCCCCGCCCCTCCTCAGCACCCACCTCCTCTTCTTCCTCGCTCTCCTCCTTGATGGTGAGGGTCGGGGCCGTCTCCGTGATGAGGGGCGAGTGCTCCATGGGCACCTTGAACTTCTCTGCTGCTGCCTTGTGCACCTGCTGCGACAGGTCCTCGATCTGCAGGGACACGGGGTCACCCAACCTGTCCTGCCCGGGCCACCAGGGCCAAGGATGGGACCCTCCTGGACCTCCCCAAGCCCAAGGAAGGGACCCCTTGGACCTCCCCAGGCCAATCAACTGCAAGGGTGGGAGCTCCCTGGACCTCCTCAGGCCACCAGCCCCAAGGATGGGACCCTCCTGGACCTCCCCAAGCCCAAGGAAGGGACCCCTTGGACCTCCCCAGGCCATCAACTGCAAGGATGGGACCCTCCTGGACCTCCCCAGGCCCAAGGATGGGACTCCACGGACCTCCTCTGGCCACCAGGACCAAGGATGGGACCCACCCTGTACCTCCTCAGGCCACCAGCCCCAAGGGTGGGACCTCTCTAGATCTTCTCAGGTCACCAGCCCCAAGGATGGGACCCTCCTGGGTCTCCCCAAGACCGAGGATAGGACCCCCTGGACCTCCCCAGGTCACCAACCCCAAGGACAGGACCTCTCTAGATCTCCCCAGCCCACCAGCCCCAAGGTTAGGGACTCCCTGGACCTCCCCAGGCCCAAGAATGGGACCTCCCAGACCTCCCCAGGCCACCAGGACCAAGGATGGGACCCACCCTCGACCTCCCCAAGCCCAAGGGTGGGACCTGCTGAACCTCCTCCAGCCACCAGCCCCAAGGACAGGACATCCCCCAGACATCCTCAGACCACCAGCCCCAAGGATGGGACCTCCCCAAGCGCAAGGAAGGGACCCCTTGAACCTCCTCAGGCCACCAGCCCCAAGGATGGGACCCTCCTGGGTCTCCCCAAGCCCAAGGACAGGACCTCCTGGACCTCCCTAGGTCACCAACCCCAAGGGTAGGACCTCTCTAGACCTCCCCAAGCCCAAGGAAGGGACCCCTTGGACCTCCTCAGGCCACCAACCCCAGGGATGGGACCTCCCCCCACCACCTTGGCCTCCCCGAAGACGATGTAGATGTCGGAGGCGGGGCTCTTGAAGACATCGGGCTTGGTGATGACGAAGAGGATGTTCTTGGACTTGCGGATGGTGATGCGGGTGACCCCGTGGATCTGCCGCAGCCCCAGCTTGGACATGGCCTGGGGGGGACACGGGGGTGACCTCGTGTCCTCCTCCCCAGCATCACCACACCCAGAGTGGCCAAGGAGAAGGCTTCACCTCCCACCAACACCCCCAGACCGCTGGTGGGACTAGAGGCATGGGACAATGTTGTCCTCCAGAAGAGGGGACCCTCCAAACCCCCAGTGCTGGGACATCCCAGCATGGGACAAGGAGCCCAGCCCCACCTGGGGACCTCCCAATCCCACCCAGGGGCCCCCAGTCCCATGAGGAACCTCCCAACCCCACCTAGATGACCCATGGTTCCATGGAGGACCTCCCAGACGCACCTAGGGAACCCCTAGCCCCAACCAGGGGACCTTCTAACCCCACCTGAGAACCTCCCAACCCCATGGAGGACCTCCCAATCCTACCAGAGCACCTCCCAACCCCATGGGGGACCTCCTAACCCTACCATAACACCTCCCAACCCCATGAGGGACCTCCCAATCCTACTAGAAGACCTCCCAATCCTGTCAGAGGACCTGCCAACCCAACTAGGAGACCTGCCAACCCCATGGGGGACCTCCTAACCCTACCATAACACCTCCCAACCCCATGGGGGACCTCCCAATCCTACCAGAGCACCTCCCAACCCTACCATAACACCTCCCAACCCCATAGGGGACCTCCCAACCCTACCAGAGGACCTCCCAATGCCATGGGGGAGCTCCCAATCCTACATGTAAGGACCTCCCAACCCCATGGAGGACCTCCCAATCCTACCAGAGGACCTCCCAACCCCACCAGAGGACCTCCCAACCCCACCAGAGGACCTCCCAACCCCACCAGAGGACCTCCCAACCCCACCAGAGGACCTCCCAACCCACCTTCCTGGCCTTCTTCTCGCTCCTGCTCTGCTTGGCCTTGCTGACGGTCTCCTCCCCGGTGCCCAGCGAGTGGGTGAGCTGTGCCTGCCAGAGACCCGGGGGTGAGGACCCCCCCTTCTCCCTTGGGGGGTCCCCCCATGACCCCCCAGCGCTCCCCCCAACCTGTGTCTGCGCCGGGGACGGCTCCGAGCCCTCGGGTTCCTCCAGCTCCGGGATGGACTCGTCGTTGCTCTCAGACTCATTGCACGACCCTATGGCCAAGCAGAGAGGTGGGGTGGGGTCTGGCACCCCCCCGCACCCCAAAACACCTGAGGGACCCCCCCGGGGACCCCCCCATCTCCTCACCTTTGTGGTTGGGCTGGTGGGGGGCCGGGGGCTGCGGCTGCTGGGGGTGCAGGGGGACACCGGCGGCTTCGCGCAGCCGCCGCAGCTCCGGGCAGGGCTCGGGGGTCCCCCCCTCGCTGGAGGAGCTCGACTCCGACTGCAGGGACCCCCGGGGGGGGCCTCGGACCCCTGGTCCTGCCGGGCGACCACGGGAATCCTTCTCCTTCCTTGGGGAGGGCTGGGGGGCTGTAAGGAGGGGGGTGAGCTGGTGGGGGGCACCCAAAAGCACCTTCCATGGGGTTGAACCCCCCCATCACCCACCCTAGACCCCCCCAGTATCCCACCAGTGGGGGATGTCCACCCATGTGGTGCTCCATAGAGGTTGGGGGGTGTTTGAGCGGGTGGGACCCCCAAAACCCACCTTCCATGGGGTTGAACCCCCCCATCACCCACCCTAGACCCCCCCAGCACCCCAACCATGGGTGGTACCCAACGAAGCTGGTGATGCCCCCCCCAACCCACCTTCCATGGGGTCAAACCCACTTTGCTCCCCCCACCACCCACCTTGGGACCCCCCAGTGGGACCCCTCCAATGGGTGATGCCCACCCAGCCCCACCTCAATGGGTGGGGGGGTCTCTCCTACCTTCGAGGTGCTTCCTGGAGGACAACAGGACAGACGGACGCTCCTGGGCGGGGGGGAGCCCTGAGGGGTCCGGGG